>JAOSBN010000005.1:5757980-5771863 GCA_027563595.1 Erythroxylum suave | reverse complement strand
TCATTCATTCAATAAATGAAATTTACAAAAATTAAATAGATAGATGTTCATGAAACAAGGTAAGTACATAATAACAAAAATCAAAGATATAAACCCTTCTGTTTTGCATTATATAGCTATTAAAAAGTTTCAATTATGAGGTCAATTTATATGTGCACTTTAACTAATATTTTTTTTAAGAAAATGTCTTAAAGGGTTGGTGTCATCCTCTAAAAAAGACACGTATAACTATAGGATCATATCTCTTATTTCAATCTGTGTCTATTATTCTGTGTATATCTTGTTTTATAAGCATTCATTCATTCAATAAATGAAATTTACAAAAATTAAATAGATAGATGTTCATGAAACAAGGTAAGTACATAATAACAAGAATCAATGATATAAACCCTTCTGTTTTGCATTATATAGCTATTAAAAAGTTTCAATTATGAGGTCAATTTATATGTGCACTTCAACTAATTTTTTTTTAGAAAATGACTTAAAGGGTTGATGTCATCCTCTAAAAAAGACATGTATAACTATAGGATCATATCTTTTATTTCAATTATAGCATTGTTTGGCCTTTATTTGACTAAAGGACAACACATAGCCCTTTGTTTCGGTTTGCGAGCGTGTCAGGAAATTAAAGTGTTTTCAAACTAGGAAAATAGGAAAAAGATTGTCGCACCTCGTAATCTGACTAAAATTAAAACGACTGTGTATTACTCGAAAGGGACAAAATCTAATGGAAAGAACTTTGCTTTATTGATAAACAAATTGGCAAAACGCAATGACTAAAAAATTAAAAGAAATAGCTATTGATAATTGAAAAAGGAAAGGGTTAGGCTAAGGAAAAATAAAAGGATTGCCAAAAATGATAAGCTAAAGAATTCAAAGGTTTTGCTGGGATGCCAGGCTTTTGATTTGTCAAGGAATTGGATCTCTTTTTCCCTCTTCAAAACTTCTATTTATAGCCAACGATGATGAGTGTCCTACTACAATTGAACTTGTAATCCTGATAAAACTTTATCTTATCAGATTTGGATAAGATTTGGATAAAACTTTATCCTATCAGATAAAGATAAGATTTGGATAATACTTTATTCTGTCAGATAGAGATAATATTTGGATAAAACTTTATCCTTATCTCCTCATTATCTTGGACTTTAAGACTCCCACTCCAACTCAAATTCTACTACTTCCCTCTTTGTTGGACACTGGAATCTGATGGGCCAGGATCAGTGAATTTTTGGACTCCGAATCATGGGCTTTCTTTGGGCTTCGAGTTTTCGGCCCAAAATAGTAAAAATGGGTCGAACTTATTTTTCAGAGTAAACATTTGCCCCCTGAGCCTAATGGTGGCCCTTAGTTGTTTCCCGACCTACTACAAAATTGCTTCCTAGGTGACCCTTGTAGCCACTGGCCACCCTTCTTTATTTCCTTGAACAATCATTGGCCTAATTGGCCAATGCCTTCTTCCATCGGCCTAAAAGGCCTGATGCTTTTACTCTTCTTAATTCTTTCTTCACAGTGCTCAACCATCTACTTGGTAATGTTGACCAACTTCTTCCCTTTATCAAGCATCTTTTGTTTCTCCACGTAGTGAGCCATGACTTGAACTTGAAGTTTTATTTTCAGATCTTCTTTTTTTCCGGAATAGTCTCTCGGCCAACTTCTTGCGCTGCAACCTTCTTTTATTTGTTTTAGTGTTTTTCTGAGCAACAGTAAGCAAATCCTCTTTATTCTTCCTTCTACTTTCCACCCGAATCCACTCTCCAGTTGTTCTAAGCATCTGTGGCTAGACAAATTTCAGGTGACCGCCAATGCTGATGACCACCTGGTCACCGGCTTCCCTGTTATTTCCAGTGACCCGGTCACCGATCCTTTCCAGTGCACTAACTCTCTCCTGACTTTTAGAGGCAGTGGTTAGGTTGTCTTTCTTTTTCCATGCGTTCGACCCTTTTGGCCTCCAAACTTGATTCGTATGATTCTGGCTCTTTTTTTTATTGAGTCAATTCCTCATGTCAACACTTGCTACGTTCACTGACTTCACCGGGAATGAATTTTTGTCAAAGAACAGTGCCTCTTCTAGGAACTTGAAAATTTTTATGTTGATGCGGTCCTAAATCACGTTCTTGAAGGCCCAGCACATGTTGGTGGAATGAGTCCATGCGTTGTGATATTTGCAATAGTCTTTGGCCTTCATCTTCTCCTTGGTAGGCAAAACATGATCTATCATTTGAGTGTTTTGCTCATACATTGCTTAGCCCATGGTCACCAGCTGCTGAACTGCCTGGTGACCTGTACTCCTTGTGAGTGTCTGCTTATGGTTGGTCACCAGACTCCTATTGCCCCCTGAGCTCATTCCCTCTTCATAAAGGTGAGGTTGAGTCACTGGTCCAATGTGGCTGTGGAACTGAACAGGGGTCTTGTTGTTGATGGACATCGGAGGCAAAATAACTTTCGGTGTCTCATTCTTTTTGTGCGGTGGCTGGTATGTGGACACCGGTTGTTTCTCCTTGTTGGGGTTATCAATCCTGGTGGATTGCCCCCTAAGCTCCTTCACATTAGAAGTTTCTCCTAACTTGGCAGCCTTGACCGCTGACTCCTCATCTCCAATTGGAGTGGCCGTAGGCACCACTGACTGATTTTCTACAGCCACTGGCAACTTGCTGGCCTGCGATTCCGTTTGACGCAGTGTCTTGCTTGACTCTCCTCCGCTATGCCTTTGTCTTTTTTTGGCATGACAGATCCACTGACCGCGGCCAAAATCTCTTTTTGATCGTTCTCCATAGTGTTCAAGAGAGTGCACGTTTCAGCTATTGATTTCTCTATGGTCTCCAGAACCTTTGTTAAAAGGATCTCAATGTTGCTTGCTTGACTTAACTCAAGGGGTTGAGGTTGGTCTTCCTGTGTTGCTGTAGCAACGTTTTCCATATCATCGTCTCCATCGAGGGAAACGTCAGTACTCTTACTAGATCTTGTTTTCGCCATTGCGTGGGTCCCACCAGGCGTGCCAAAAATGTGTTTGGCCTTTATTTGACTAAAGGACAAGAAGTAGCCCTTTGTTTCGAATTGCGAGCGTGCCAGGAAATTAAAGCGTTTCCAAACTAGGAAAATAGGAAAAATATTGTCGCACCTCGTAATCTG
Source organism: Erythroxylum suave (assembly GCA_027563595.1). Lineage (NCBI taxonomy): Eukaryota > Viridiplantae > Streptophyta > Magnoliopsida > Malpighiales > Erythroxylaceae > Erythroxylum > Erythroxylum suave. Next base: position 5,768,731 of record JAOSBN010000005.1, on the reverse strand, counting down.
ACTGAAATTAAAACGACTATGTATTACTAGAAAGGGACAAAATCTAACGAAAAGAACTTTGCTTTATTGATAAACAAATCGACAAAACGCAATGACTAAAAATTGAAAGAAATAGCTATTGATAATTAAAAAAGGAAAGGGCTAGGCTAAGAAAAAATAAAAGGATTGCCGAAAATAATAAGTTAAAGAATTCAAAGATTTTGCTGGGATGTTAGGCTTTTGATTTGTCAAGGAGTTGGATCCCTTTTTCCCTCTTCAAAACTTCTATTTATAGCCACCGATGATGAGTGTCCTACTGCAATTGAACTTGTAATCCTGATAAAACTTTATCTTATCAGATTTGGATAAGATTTGGATAAAACTTTATCCTATCAGATAGAGATAAGATTTGGATAATACTTTATCATGTCAGATAGAGATAATATTTGAATAAAACTTTATCCTTATCTCCTCATTATGGACTTTAAGACTCCCACTCCAACTCAAATTCTATTACTTCCCTCTTTGCTAGACACTAGAATCTGATGGGCCAGGATCATTGGATTTTTGGACTCTGAATCATGGGCTTTCTTTGAGCTTCAGGTTTTCGGCCCAAAACAGTAAAAATGGGTCAAACCCATTTTTCGGTGTAAACAAGCATTCCTACCATATTTCATCAAATCTCATCTGTATATTTATGTAAAATTTCACCCACATATTTACGTAAATCTCACATAAATATATAGATGAGATTTAATAAAATACGGTTGGAATAGAGGATTTGATGTAGTATGACTATACCATAGAATTGCCTCTATTATTATATAGTTGAATATTGGTTGATATTAGTCATCAATAAATAAAATATATAAGACAATCTTTTTTTTTTTAAGTGATTGATAAAAGCAAATTTGGTTAAAGATCGCTTTTGTGAGAATGAAAGAATAACCACTGATTTAAAAAGGTTAAATTTGACTATTCATTTGTCAAATACTATTCAATTCATTCGAAAGTCTATTGCATATAACATTCTGGCCGTTTTTGTTTCTATTTTAATTTTTTTTCAAAATTTGTAATAAATTTATGTTTGAGTCTTTTTAGCTTTAGTTTTTCTTGTTTTCAAAAATTATAAAAATTATTAAAAGTAGCATAATTTGATTTACTATTAACTAAATACATATTATTAAATTATTTAATACATTAATTATTAATAAGAATTTTGAATAATTTAATTTAATATTATATATTCAATTAAGAAAAATCAATTATCGATATGAATTATGAATAATTTAATTTCATTTATTTTTAATTAAATTATATAATTTTAACTAATAATTATTAATAAATATGATTAAATTAAAAATATCTTCAAAATGTATACATTTAATAATTAAAATATATTTAAAATAAATATCATTTTCAAGTAAAAATTTAGTTTTAAAATTATTTATTTTGATACGATTAAATAATTTATTAATAAATATTATAAAAGAGATTAGCATAAATTTGTTTAATTAAAAATATTTAATCCCTTAAGTTTCATATGATATGTAACTATTATTAGTGACAAAAAATATAACTATATTAATATTAACAATCAAAAAATTTTATTTTTATTTGAAAATTTAACATAAACATAAAAAAAATAAAAACTACAACAGAATAATAAAAGTGAAACTAAATAGTTGCTTAGTATCTTTTTTCATATTTTTTTAATCACACCTTTTTGTTTTTATACCTTATATTAAGGGTGCATGATGTGCTTCAATTCCTCCTATTTTCTTATGTGGCTATTTGTAGGAACGCAAATTTGATACTATGCTCTTGGTATTCTATAAATGGCATTTTCCAAGTCGAAACTTAAGCCTAACATACATCGATTGGGCCAATCTCAATTAAGAGGCATCGTCCCTTCACAATTGGGCCTATCGTCGTGTTAAATAGGAAAAAGTCTGTTTCTTCCAAAATGTCACACAACAAATAAGTTCAGGGTTGACTAGAGATCTTGGATTTATAAAGTGTTCCCAAATTCTTTACCTTTCTATTTCTTTTTTTTTTTGTCCTTTTAGATTTGCCAATCTTATATGCATGGACAATGGGTACGGATTATATAATGTGTATTAATCAATTTTGCATTTATTTGATTAGTTTACATGGACAATGGGTACGGATTATATAATGTGTATTAATCAAATTTGCATTTATTTGATTAGTTTACGTATCGAATCAATAACTATGTATCATATTTCAAACTCTCAAGATTTTAATTCTTTTAATATTAACAAACCGTCAAAAATTACAAATTTTTGGATAAACGAAACAATCATTGAATATATAAGGGTTAAATAAGCATTTTTATACCCACAAGAATTGTGGTGGAGGTGGAGCAGCACAGGCTACTCCATTCTTAACTAACGTCTCGAGTTTGGGTCTTAAGAATGAAATTTTTTTAAAAACTCGTAAGGCATAGCTTTATCACCTAAAAAAGGTCTTACCTTGATCAAGTTCAAATTATTCGGTTGTTCATGTGACACCGAATACTGAGTGATTTAACCCCAAAAAAGCATTTTATCATTAAATTATAAATCATTTTGTAATAACTTAAATTATAAAATATCATTCAAGTTGACGGGAGTACCATGTCCAATCTTACATATATATATTATAAATTTTCTCTAAATTCTGCATTTCAATCAAATTTTTATTAAATTATTGCTGTTGCAATTGTTGTTAATCGAAATGGAATTCAAAGGTAAAGAAATAATAAAGAACATAATAATCAGAATGCTCATTTTACACATTTAAAGTGTCACACTAAATGCTGAAAGTCACGTATTACGTATAGACTAGTACAAGTCGATAAAGACTACTTTTTGTATTTGCCTTAAGTACTACTCCATCTCCATCCATTGCTTTAATTAAGTTGTATTGCTGAATGGTCCCCAAAGAATTAGGTCATGAAAGCCATCATGCCATGTCAACCACAAAGTCAATGCCGACAGTATTAATTTCATGGCATATATTATCACAATAGATGCATATTGCATTTAAAGTGCTGATATACTGCATTTAAAATTGTTTAATTTTTCATTTTTTAGCTTATTGTTAAAATTTCTAAAATTTTAATTTAATAATTAATTTCTTAAATTTTATATAAATTAAGTCAAAATATTATTTTTATTAATGTAATTAATAAATACATATCTATATTATTAATAAATAGACTTGAAATTTAATGACGCATCACATAAAAAATATTTTAATTTAATTTATATAAGCGTTAAAAAGTTAGTAAAATTGCAAAAAAATGACAATAAATTAAAATAAAATTTGTTATTTCTAAAGTGTATGTAGTTAATTCAAGTTTGGATCGAAGTTAATAGATCTAAGTCTATTTGACTAGACTTTAGATCAAATTTGAGCTTTTTTAAAAAAATATTTAAGCTTTAGACCGAACTCAAACTTGAACTATCTGAGCTCAACTTGATCTGAAATTTAAAAATTTTACAAAAATTTAAATAAAATGACATCATTTTTATTTTTATTTAAGAAAAGAAAAATTAAGGCTCGGGTGGGTTGTAAAAATTTCAATCCGGGCCCCACGTTTCCAAGCCCACTAAATGTTAGGTTCTCAATTTCAGAATTTGAAATCTTCGGGTTGAAGATGGACCTTTTAGAAAGTCATTGAATATGGACACGCTTTTTGCTGGAATTTACTCATTAATTGACTTATGATTAACAGATTTATGTCATTTTTATTAAATGAATATTTGAAGAATAAAATTAGGATTTCTATATAAATATAAAAGAGAAATCAATTTGCATGTTATAGTCTTATTGTCAAGTTGAACTTTTGAATATTAAGTTGAACTAATTAAAATCGAAGAAAACCTTAATCAGGAACAAGCCGTACCTAGAATACACGTGTTCCTCCTTACATGACATCATAATCTTGAACATCAACTTCATGTCATAATTCAGAAAGGGACATACATGAAGCACAGGAGAGGTTGAAAAGTCCAATCAGTGGTCCATACCTTTGAATAATGCGGCCTTTTCTATTTATTGAAAACATCGAATTTTTTCTTTCGTTTTTCGGATCAACTACAACCTTATTGATAATATATGTTTTTCGTTTTTTGTCTTAATCTGACTTAATTACCATTTCCCTCTGGACTCCGAAATCATCGTAAATTGACGTGAATCTCTCCTTCCAAATGCCTCTCAGGATGGCGGTGCTTATCTATCTGTATATTTTCTGAGTAAATGAATGGCAGATGCCAAGAAGCGTACGTGACATGCACCACCACAAGAAGTGCAAAGTCATTATGTCTACGAAGCCCTTTTTCTCCTTCTTATTTCTTTCCCCAAAAGTAAAGTTGTTATTATCGTAAAGTAAATATAGATAATGGTAAATATATCGTATTCATTTAAGAACTACCCTAACTGTTTGTTTTAGTCGAAAGAGAGTTATTAAATAAATAAATATTTATAAAATAGGATAAACACAACATAAGGAAAACGGGTAATTTAGGCTTAATTTAGGGAAGTGATAGCAGTTGATAACCTACTTCAATCAACATGTGAAAATGATACGTGTCTAAAATTGTTGTTTTAGTAACCGTTGAAACGTAAAAATAGATATTTGACAAATACAATTGCGATTGCTGAAAAGAAATAAAATAACTAAAACGATCATTAACTATTAATTGTTGTAAAAATAATTAAAAATATATTATTAGTCTTACAAATTTAAAATTATAAAAAATAAAATATTATATTAAAATAAGAAAATTATAAATAAAATTATTTTAGTAAATAAAATATTTCATAAAAATATATCATTAGTCATATAAATTTTCAATTATAAATAATAATTAGTTGAGGTTACGAACAAGACAATACGTTGAACTTGATTTCTATTAGTTGAGGGTATAATAAAAAAAAATAATTATTAGATTGTTATTAATAAAAGTAAAATTTTTACCGCATAAACACTTTTTTATCACAACTTTCTTTTTACTTTTCATTTTTTACGGTAATACTATATTTTACTCGAACTTTTGATTATTCACTTGTAAATTTAAATATATGACTATATTTAAAAATTACGATAAATAAGTATTTACATCCATCGCCGTACTTTACAAGTCAGGTGAGTATTTGTTATAATCAGCACTGACTGCTAAATATTCAAACACGTCAACCGTTGAACTTGTGAATTATTATTCACCACTCGTTTGAATTGAACCATACGATGACTTTGACAGGCCAATGTAATCCCACCACCGACTCTTTATCTTCTCATCTTGGCCACGTCTTTCGAGTCCCAACTATAAAAATATATTAAGTTAAAACTTGTTATATCACTGTTTAAATAATAAGGAAATTAATACTTTTATATTCAAAAACTATTTAACCTAAGATGAAAAACTCAAGATACTTACAAATAACATTATGTGATATATCCTTTCGAAAGTTTATGATTAGCATGTTACATCACAATCATTCAACTCAAGGGATGCAACGTCCAAAATTCATGTGAATCAAATTCAATTAAGATGTGAAAGCAATTGTGAAATGATACATAATGGCTGGGCCAAGAGGTGAGCTATTACAAGACAAAACGACACATATTTTGACACAAAAGAAGAAAAAGGAAAAACAATAATGGTTTGAGTAACCAATATTCTCTGCTTGTTTTAAATAATTGTTTTAATTTAAAATTTTAAATTAAAGATTAGTCTTGTAATTTAAAATTTATAAGAACTATACAAATTTGTATTTGTAAATTCTAATTAATAATGATGAAGAAATGTACAGATTTGCATGTGATGGCGTAATTGCTGATTAGGTAAGTATGAAGAATGTGTGACCGACGACGCAAAACGTACAAGAAATGTCATTAGTATTACTATGGTAAAATCATTATCTTCAAACGCAATTCATTGCTATAACAATCATTTTATGAATAAGAAATAACACCTCAATGAGTTCAAGGAATTTGTTAAAAAGTCAAACTGTCAACAACTTTGGGTGAAAGAAGAACTTCTCTTTCTGTCGTAATTAATTAATACGATATAGCTTTCTTTCCATGACTAAAAGCAGTCTACGTTATAGAGCACCCTGTTTTCTTTTTTATCTGATCACGTATTTGCATAAAATATATATAAATATGTGAAAAAGATTTAATAAAATAGGGTTGTTTTTTTAATTCTTTTTAACTACTAATAAAATGCTTTAAAAAAATGATTTTCGACTCATAATGTCACATGCAAAGTTACAAACTGATGTAAATTTTTTATATCATATCAATAATAGTAATTAATTCCAGAAATTCGAAAGTATCTTTAATCATTGATGGGATTATTTAAAGGATTATTAATAAAATAATCACGTTTAACGAGACTTGTTGTCCTCTTTTGACTTTTGGAGGCCAGCGACCAGGATTTGATTACTCCTCAAATTGAAGAAATTAATAGGATGCAAATATATATTTTTTATTAAATTTTATTTACATATTTATATAAAATTTATATAAATTAGTATATAAAATTAATTAGAATAGAATTAAACTATCATTTATGGTATAGAAAATTGTATATTATACAAAAGTAAATAATATGTTTTTATTCTATTTTATGTTATTTCATCTGCATATTTATGTAGATCAAATGGTATAAACAAAATAATAATAGGTTAACTCGAACAAAATATTTAATTACAACAACTACCGATTGATTAAATTAAGAACTACAATGCATTTAAAAAATTGGCACCTTGATAGAATTTTAAATTATATGATTTTGATTTAAAAAAATTCATATTGTCACTGTTTTTAAGTATATTACAAATAAAACTTCGAGTATATACACAGTTAATTATTCAATAAATTAATAATTAATAATTAATTTAAATCTTCCTTTCCTTTTTTCCATGATTCCGTACGCAAGTCACGGCTTTCCTACGCATGTGACGACAAGTCATGTCATATTCCTATAGAAATCGCATATATGCAAAAGAAAACATATACCACAAGAAAAAAAAAGAAGTTTAAATTTTAAAATTAAAATTAAAATTTTAATTATTTTGTTCTAATTTTGTTCGATTATATATGTAAAATTTAATAAAATATAATAAAAATTATAATTAACATAAAAGATTGATCTCTTAAATTCGTACATATCTAAACTAATTTTTAATATTAAAAAATGACGAAAGGAACAAGAAAAGAAGTTAATCATAACGTAGCATAGCACCACTTTGAAAATAAAGGAGACCCCACTGTCCGACAACTGACAGGAGAGGGAAAAGTAAGGCGACCACCCAACTTATCGTGATACCATCGAGTTTATCAATTTTCTCGCGATACTTTTAGTATCCAACGTCTCGGGATCCGGTGGGCTAACTTGGATTGGCTTGACTAGTGGTTTGGATTTTGCCGAGAAAATTAACGAGAAAACATTTATTAAGGAAACTGTTTTTGTAACAATTACGGAAAGCGACATGTCATGCAAGGAACGGAACTCGTCGCTGAGAGGGCGTACGTGTACTCGCAGAACGTGGCGAGTGAAGTGCACGGACCAAGACAAAGAGATGGCGCAAGTTGGGGACCGGCAGATCTGGGAGGAACAAGTCCAGATGGAGACCATCCAATTTGGTAGTGTGACCAAGCTGTGTTGTGACTTAAGAATTTATGGTTTGACGTTGAGAGGTTTTTTCTTTTTTCTTTTAACTTATCTGAGGAGTTAAATTTCTTTGAGTTAGAGAGGAGGAGTTTGGCAACATTCATGGTTTGTGCCAGTCCCATGTACGGTTGGATGTTGCTCATTGGTTTTAGGGCATAGAGTACTTCACCAAGAGGATATCTGGATAAGGATATTGATATGTGTGGAGAAGCAAAGCAAGTTTTCTTGTCACAGTTATTTTATTCCAACTTTATTATATTAAATTTTATTTATATATTTGTATGAAATCTATGTAAATATATGAATAAGATTTAATAGGATATGATAAGAATATATAACTAAAATAGGTGATCTGATCTCTTTCTTGTCTCATTTTGTATTTCCCTTTGGGAATAACAAATTAAAAAATTATAAATCCTTTTGACTATTTTTATTATTTAAAATCTTCAAAATTAGATAATCTAATTTCAAAGATAATATTTTATTAATCATGAATTGATATGATTAGTGAAACAAGTAAGAACTAATATTTAGAGAAAATTACGTAAAAATTAACCAATTGGAAAATTCAGAATCCTCTATGAAACAGTAACTAGTATCCTTACATTAGTTTGCATTTATTGCCAAGAAAAAATAAGTCTACGATTGAAGAATCTGTTGTGTGGTAGAGATAAGTACTTATTTACTGTAGTTAGAGGAAACTGTTGTGCTACTGTAGAAGTCGATAAATAGAAAGAGAGTTATGATAAAAAAGTACTTATAGAAATTATACTTTTTATTAACAACTTTCTGATAATTATTAATTTTTATTATACCAATTAATAGCAAACAAGTCAATAGTATTGCCTTTTTCGTTTATTAAATTAATAGAAAGCAAGTCTAATGTATATATTTTATTATTTATAATTTTAAATTTATATAACTAATAATATATTTTTAAATCATTTATACAATAATTAATAATTTATTAAATCAATGAACTTTTTAGTCATCTTATCTCTGTCAACAACCGCAACCTCACTTATCAAACACCTATTTTTACGTTTTAGGCTTTTAACAATTACCGAAAAAACAATCCTAAACATATAAGTATTTATTGAAAATAACTACTTATTGTTTTAACATATTTATTTCAATATATTATCAATCGTCATAGTTTCCTGAACTAAGCCTAGGTTTAACAAAACAGGGAAATGACTGAAAAAAACACCCGAGTTATGATTTGCCTGTAGTGGAAAATTATGGTACCTCTCTTTATATCCCATCCCTATTCTCAATCTTTATTCTTATTTCCTAGTAAAGGGACACTGTCACGTCCTTTTCATCCTTTTTCCGTGTAATGCAATTAACCCTAATTTTCCAATATTAATCATCTTCAAAGAGAAAAAATGTAATGTCTTTTCTTTAAGAGCCCTAAATGGAAAAGAAGAGGGTACCATATGAATAAAAGTTGGAAAGCTGTCAGGAGCAGCTTCTACTTCAGGGAGTGGTGGGAGTGGAGCTGTAATGGAGTGGAGTGGAGTGGGGAATTGACATTCATTGAAAGCACTTCCATTACTAGCAGTTAATGCATTCTGCTTTTTGGAACACTAGACAGAATCAATCCACAGGCACTTTATTCTGATTGAATCTTATTGGGTTTTAAAAGCTTCGTATAAAAGGAAGCGTGAAGTATGGGAAGATTGATTAACACAAGTGTATACAGAGAAAATATGATACGGGCAGTCACCACCTTTTGCTGAAATAAACCGAGGACATAGGGATAGAATCTACTTATAAGATACTGCAGCTTATTTAGTTGATATTAAACTCGAATCTCAAAAAATTGAGTTAGAAAACGAATTGCCAAAAAATTGAGCAGAAAACGCGTAGTGTGGGATCGCCAACACCACACATCTGACATCTCTCACTTTCTCAGATGAGGAAGGACAAGAAGAAGAAGCACAGCACACGCGCACGGAACTTAATATCCAATTCCAACCACTCACTCAATTCAACAGCTTTCTGTAGTAGTGCAATCGTCTTGGATCGGTGGGGGGTTGTTGTCACCGTAAAATGGATGGCTTAGATTCAATCTCCTATTTTTATCATTCAACAAGGAATTGGAAAATTAAGGAAAGTGTATGACTACGCAGACCAGCCTTCATGACCAAAACCAACTAAGTTAGTTGGACCAGAAAAAGAAATAAGCTTTCCAATGGTTTATAAAAATATTATCTTTTTATTGGACATTACAAGTTAGGTAGATGTGTGACAATTGAGGTGTCTGATTTAATAATTAAAGTGACTTTATAGTTAATTAAAAAAGGAAAAAATGATTTAAGCTTACTATATTTATAGGTTAAGAAAGAATTGGGATATTGAATATTAAAAACGAGTTCTTTCAATTCAAGATCAGTGCGTATACATACCTATTTTAATTAATTTATCTTCTTGGACAAATGATAAATAAAGGATAAGATATTTAAAGAACTTGGTAAAAATTAAATTTAACATGGAACGCGAAAATTAATTTTTTATATATATCGATATAAGTCATAATTATTATTTATAAGTATGATTAGATAAACTTTGAAGTGATTAATTAATATTTATAATTTTCAATAATAGGAAAGGAACAAAGAAACTAGTCAAATACAACTTTTCCAATCAGATATAACCGGCCAGCGGAAAAATCAAAATGGATCTTACGAGCTTGATTGACAGTTTATATGAATAGAGATGGCATCGCGAAGTTTGTTTCAGTAACAAGATAGAAGAATACGAAGAAGTGGATATTGACCATGATGATAGCTCCAATCACAAGCCAACCCCTACACATTGGTTTACGTCAATTTTTAAGATACATGTGGGCATTGGGTACGAAGTCGAAAACGACACATGATGTAAGAGGGACCTTTCAATAAGCTATAATTCGATGCTTGATGTTACACCAAGAATGAAATATAGCGTCCAAAGAAAGTTTCTTGTCCAGTGCTTGTTTTCAGATTATACACATCATTTTGAGAGAGAGGTCTCTAAATCAAGAATTATGGAATTGATTAAACAAAACTCCTTTAGAAAGTGATATACATAAATGGTCAT
>JAOSBN010000005.1:5739015-5752429 GCA_027563595.1 Erythroxylum suave | reverse complement strand
AAAATTAAAAAATAAAAAATATAATTGAAAATTTTTGTCTTAAAGTTTAATCAAAAATAAAAGTAAAATTTAACTTTTATAGCGAATATAAATGTAATGTTTTATTTCATATTATTCTGCAAAATAAATATTATTTCCAATTCTTCATATCGAATTATTTAATTTATTCAGTATCGCCTTTTTCCGGTTTTATAATGCATCTCACCCTAACTTTATACATATGCCTTAATTCCGTCAACAAGATGTTCAAACAAACTCTATCTTTTTTTTTTTTTACCCATGTGAAGGCTATTGTTCTTTTAGGAAAAAAAACTTGTGTTCCCACTTCCCAGGGCTGTGATTCATTACAGTTTGAGTTAGAAATATGTACTGTCCACAATTGGCCTACCACTATCGAGGCGGGTAAATATTTTATTCGTTGTAGTGTTTAAAATGCTGCTACCTGTCCTTATATGCCTGGGATTATTGTAGACCTAAGCGATTCGCAAGTTGACGGGATCTTCCTTACTTTCTAGCTAATTTTGAGTTATGCTTACATCTAGGTTGGTAACAAATGTCACTCGTATATGCTTTGCTAAAAGAATATGCAAGAGGCTAATTTACAAATTATTAGCCTGAGCACCTTCTGTATGAGCTAATTATTTACGTGCCCTTGTTGATGCATTTTATAGTATATATATACAAAAGTGCAATTAAGTTAATATTAATTGCATTATGGAAGCAATAACCACGAAATCTTGTGTGGGATAGAACGGAAATTCTCCTTTCTATTATGATAGATTTCATGATCATCGTAAACTTTGGCAGAAAAAGAAGAAGTAGTGTTGTTAGTTCCATTTTGATTTCAATTCCACTACATTTGAGCTACAATTTGATTATTTTATGCAATTCAACTCCGTCACCTTGCAACTTGTCCTTCTGAAGTTTATTTTATACACGCATTCATAGATAAGGTAGGTCCTACTATGATGCTTCTTTATATATATATATATATAGGTGAAAGGTGTAAGACTTAAAACCTAACGTAACTGTTGCATAAAACACTCTATTTTGTGGTGATCTGAGAAGGGTTATAATGTATGTAACCTTTCTTTTGTATTTTTATAAAAAAATGTTTTTATATGATATTATGGATGAAAGAAATAAAACTTACTTGTTAAGAGAACTTCAATCTTTAAAATTCTCTAATTTTTTAATTTCCAGTTTTTTAGAATTTGGTTAAAAAACAATAAAATATACTAAATATGAACACAACCCTTATGCCAATTAAATGTTAATTATATAATCATTCAACTCATCTCCTAAATTTTAATTGAACTAATTAAATATGAATCAAATTAATAATTTATTATAATTATTTTAAATAACTAAATTAAGTTAAATCATATTTGATAATAGTACCATGATTTAAAACAAAAGAAAGATAGTAAAACTTTTTAAACTACAAGAGTCTTTAACTTTAAGCTATATATAAGAAAATCCCGTACAAATAAAAAAAGAACAATTTGCCATAAATGGTAAGTCTTTACTCAATTATTGTGATATATTTTTTATTAAAATTTACGGATAATAATATTTAAATTGGAAAAAAGAAAAGCCAAAGCCGACAATGATGTTTAGTTGGTAGGAAAAGAAGAGGGGCGGAAAGGAAAAATGGGAAACCCTAGATCTGATCCACGTAATGTCAACTGACGGTGACGGACCTTACCTAAATTATTTACTAAAATAATATTTAAACCAAAGTTATTTACTAAAATCACTTTTTTTAATCCTATGCCTATCTTGTTTTATAAATATTTTATATTTAATTTTTAAGATATAATTAAATATTAATAAAAATAAAATAATTTATTATTATTTATTTATTTTATTTTAATTTTATGTAATTAGATCTCGTCCATATAATTATATAAAACCTATATAAATATGCAGATACGTAGAAATAACTCCTCCGTTAAATAACTGGTGAGGTAATCTGACTCCTGTGAAAAGCCACACGCAGTTTCATTCAATCACCTCAAATATCAGAAACACCGGCATGGGTCCCACCTCTTCTGACACAAAGTCATTCGACAACTTTTGTTCCTCTGTCAGTGTGTCGAGTTCGTAACGCTCTGAACCCAGCGAGTGGCGAATCGATCGTGTCTATCTTCTTCATGGCTCGGCAATTTATACAAATATCCTTCTGGATTAGTAAAAAAAAAAAAATCTTTCTGGATAGCTAGAATCCTCGTAATTGTAGGTAATACGTTGTTGACTAATTATTTGTACCTTACGTTGTAATATAGGATTGTTCCAATGTTCAGAAAGCTCAAATGTAAGCCCATCGTATACATTTTATTTCCTTTGTTTGGACACATCAAATGAGATCAAGAATTATGGAACTGAAAGAAGAAGTGGTCTGGTCTGTTCCCAACTCAAGAGTTATATCAAAAGTAGAAGTAGGTTGTCTTCAACTTCCAAGGGTAAAAAAGAAAAGAGAAGTGAGATGTTGTGCAGACGGCAACATTGACAACTTCAGCTGATATCGTCATTGTCACATAGTTTGACGTAACCCTACACCTTTGTAGGAGATGGTAAAGGGTCCTCTACCAATATTCTATTCTTGTTAATAATCTAAAATATACAAATATGGAAAGTCAGATAAATGTATGGATGAGATTATTTAGAATAAGACTGATACAGAATTATATACACAAAAAATCTCATTCTTGTCATCTAGAACAGAGTTAATACAAAATTATAAGTATAAAAGATTTGATCCTGTTTAAAAAACGAGATCTTCTTTATCCGTAATTTTGTAATCGTATTTCAGATGAATGAGATCGTCTAAAATAGAATTACCATATACTTACATTAGAGAAATTAAAACTAATTAAATAATTTTATTTACTTTCCGTAGTTAATAATTGCTTCACTAATTTCAATATCGCGAGAAATTGAGTTCTTTCATCTCATATCGTAATCATGCACTGTGATCTACTGTTTCACGTGATATACAATGAAGAAACCACGTCTTCAAATTTCTCTGCATACTTGGGACCACATCCCACAATCTCTCAACTCCTGCATGGCATTGTTGTAATAACCCACCAAACCCAAGGTCAAACTCTTCTTGCCCCGTCCGATAAAAGCTTGTCGTTTCTTCGGGGGATCTGAGATGGGTTAAAATCGCTGTCCCGACTTTTGCACCCTGTTTCTGATCTCAGTCTCCACCACAGTTCCTGTCCGTTGGATCTGTCATTGCGACGCCCATATTGCAGATCACGGTAAGTTAAGCTGTACTCGACTGTAGAAGATTACTCCTGGAGTTGTACGACAGTTGTCAGCTGGAGATTCCGCGCCGATAAACTCGACAAAATGTAGCCGGCTTCGTGGGGACCACACAGTACAGATCTTATAGATAAGCAGAGTTTCGTATTTCAATGACTTATCAGTCAAATAACTTATCATCATATAAGTACAATAACTTATCCACCTCTTTCTGTCTCCTCTTAGCTATAAAAATCACCATTCTGCAAGGTTTTGATGCTCTGTTACATATGATGGAACCATATTTTTGTAGAGAGAGAAAATATAGATAGACAAGGGCATAAAGTTTTTTGTTCCAAATTCTAGAGTGAGAAAGCTGTGTTCTTTTTCTAGGGGAGAAAGCTTCTCTCAGCTCTCTCTCTTTCTGATCTCTGCTTTTCTTTACCAGGTGGCTTTCTTAGAAATCTCTCTTTTTGCTTTTGCTATAGAATCCATCACTTTAATGTCTAGCTTTTTTTAAAAAATCTGGGTTAGTTTCAATTTTTCCTCTGAAGCTCTTTTTAGCTTGACTTGCCTTCATCTAATTTCTTTCGGGGCTTGTTCATTTTTGGGTTTTGCATCTTTGATTCCTACATATGATAAAAGCTGCTTTCTTTATCTGTTTGATCCCAGAAAATATCAAGAAACCCTAGTTTTTGAACTTTTTTTGTGGAAAGGAATTATCTTTAGGCTTGGGTTTTCACTTGGAAGATCTTGTCATATGCTTTTTTGCCTAATAATTGTGTGGGAAATGCGGGATTTTGGTGTTTTGTTGCTTATATCTTGAAGATGGTTAAATGATCTGGTTTTACGTAGACCACTGTGTTTCGCGGTATAATTTTGCATATTTGTTCCTTAAAGCATTCTCTTGTTTATAGCTGACCCTTCATGTGTTCTTTTAGGTAACAGATCTAGTGCCAATTTTGGTTATAACCGTAAATTGCAAGCGAAGACGGGTCGTTTAAGATGTCATCTCTCAGTAGAGAGCTTGTGTTCTTGATCCTGCAGTTCCTTGATGAGGAAAAGTTCAAAGAGACTGTTCACAAGTTAGCTCTTTTCACATTTAAGTTTCTCGTATTTTGTCATTTTTGTTGTTTCGCATAATAATTGCTATTATTGTTATTTATTAGCCTATTATTACTGGTGAAGTGACAACTTTCTGTTTTTAACAATATCAACTGATGGGGGCGCTGATTCGTTTTCCTTCAAATGTCATGTAGGCTTGAACAAGAATCTGGGTTTTTCTTTAACATGAAGTATTTTGAGGACGAAGTGCATAACGGTAATTGGGATGAGGTGGAGAAATACCTATCCGGTTTTACTAAGGTTGATGATAATCGATATTCAATGAAAATCTTTTTTGAGATAAGGAAGCAAAAGTATCTGGAAGCATTGGACAAGTAAGATTGTATCATCATTTATCAGTTTATCTTCAATCAAAGCTTTTCTGCATCTGGATGAAAAGTATTTGAAATTTGTGTAGGCACGATCGGTCAAAGGCAGTGGATATATTAGTCAAGGATTTGAAAGTGTTTGCTACATTTAATGAGGAACTTTTCAAGGAGATCACTCAACTTTTGACACTGGAGAACTTTAGGTATTGGGATTGCTTCTAGAAGCCTTAAAGTTTTGTGCTTGAATATAACAAATAGCAATCAAATCCTGAATGTTTCTATTCATAATGTAGAGAGAATGAGCAGCTATCCAAGTACGGAGATACAAAGTCTGCAAGAGCAATTATGTTGGTGGAGCTTAAGAAACTCATTGAAGCGAATCCCTTGTTTCGTGATAAATTGCAGTTCCCGAGCCTTAAAAATTCTAGGTTACGGACTCTCATTAATCAAAGGTAATCTTTGTAAGAGTGCTGGAACTTTTTGAATTGCATGCACTTTATTTTAGCACTTGGATATTTTTGCATCGGAATGTTGGTAGTCAATGAGGTTTTGTATGAAGTAATAGAATTACAGAAAACCTTTTCCCATTTGCAATACAGAATTTAAATAATGAGTTTTTGTCAACAATTTATGATTGGCGTTCTGTTGCCACTTCCATTAGTCAAACAATATTCCAACTGCTTCAATTCATGGACTTTCTGCACTGAAGTTAGGTGTTTAGGGACTTTTGCTCTCTTGAGGATCGCATATCATAAGTGACCATGATGTGTGCAAATGAATGACTTTGTTTATCAATTTCAGCTTGAATTGGCAACATCAACTATGTAAAAATCCAAGGCCAAATCCAGATATAAAAACCCTCTTTGTGGATCATTCATGTGGGCAGCCAAATGGTGCTAGGGCACCATCTCCAGCAAACAATCCACTGCTTGGATCCTTACCAAAATCTGGGGGTTTTCCTCCCCTGGGTGCACATGGGGTGGGTTATCCCGCAGCTTCTTATCTGAATGTGCTTTGTAATACTTTCTTATGATATTGTGCTTGAATTTATCCATTCAGCCCTTTCAACCTGGACCAACGCCAGTTCCAGCACCTCTTGCTGGTTGGATGACTAGTCCTTCTAATGTAACACATCCAGCAGTTTCTGGAGGAGGACCCATAGGTCTTGGCGCTCCATCAATCCCAGGTGCTCCTTCTTGTGCCACAAAAGTCTAAAATACTCATGCATGATATGCTTAGAATTGCATCCAGCTACATGGTTCTCTTTGTAACATCAGATATGTTTTGTTGTCTTGCATAGCTGCTTTGAAACATCCTAGGACACCTCCAACTAACCCTTCTGTAGACTACCCATCAGGAGATTCAGATCATGTCGCAAAAAGAACAAGGCCTATGGGTATTTCTGATGAGGTGCGTGTTTTGTTCTTACTGATTTGATTATGGACTCCTGTTGCCATGCTTTAAGGCTTTTTCTTCCAAATTTACATTTATTATTGCTTTTCAGGTAAACTTGCCAGTCAATGTCCTACCTGTATCATTTCCTGGATATGGGCATAGTCAGGCTTTTAGTGCACCTGATGACTTGCCAAAAACTTTAGTGCGGACCTTGAATCAAGGGTCATCTCCTATGAGCATGGATTTTCATCCAGTGCAACAGACTCTTCTTTTAGGTAATATATATTTCATTTGTTTGATATCATGTATCTTCTGATCCATCCTAGCCTGAAATTCACTTGTTTCCGTTAACGTTTTTTCTTTAGTTGGTACCAACGTGGGTGACGTTGGCCTGTGGGAGGTCGGTTCCAGAGAACGATTGGTCTTGAGAAACTTTAGAGTTTGGGATGTTGGTGCATGTTCAATGCCTTTGCAGGTATGTCCATTATGGTTAGGACACTTGGTTGATGAATAATTTAATAATCCTTCATGTTTTGAGATTGGTACTCTTGTTCTAATTCAGACAGCTCTAGTAAAAGATCCTGGTGTCTCTGTTAACCGTGTGATTTGGAGCCCTGATGGTTCATTATTTGGTATGCTACGCATCTATTAAGAGTAGTATTGTTAATGTTGTAGAATATGGAATAATTTAGGGGTGCAGAAGATGCTTTAATGATGTTTAATCTTGTTTCTAATGACAGGAGTTGCATACTCAAGGCATATCGTACAATTATATTCTTATCATGGGGCTGAAGAAATCAAGCAGCACCTTGAGGTTACCATGATATTAACTTGTGCAAGATTCTGAAAGCTATTATTGCATGTCAAAAGCAAAATAACACTTAAGGTTTTGATGTAGATTGATGCTCATGTTGGTGGAGTTAATGATCTTGCATTTTCAACTCCAAATAAGCAACTTTGTGTAATAACATGTGGTGATGACAAAACCATCAAGGTTAGTCAGTTGTGATAATTATTTAATTGCTGCAAACATGAAACATCACAAATATTTTTTATTCTCTAATCACAGGTGTGGGATGCTAATACTGGCCAGAGGCAGTATACCTTTGAAGGCCACGAGGCTCCTGTTTATTCTGTCTGCCCTCACCATAAGGAAAACATTCAGGTAGCGTACTCATTATCAGATATGTTTTAAACTGCCATGTTAGGCGCATTTTCAAGCTTTTTATGTGTGTTCCTTCTTAACACTTTGCTATGGGAGTATCTGGTCATGCTTGACATTCTCTTCTACTGTTTTTATCAGTTCATCTTTTCGACGGCACTAGATGGTAAAATAAAAGCATGGTTATATGACAACCTGGGATCTAGAGTTGATTATGAGGCTCCTGGCCGCTGGTGCACAACTATGGCCTACAGTGCTGATGGCACAAGGTTAATATACTATGACGATTATGTTTGTGAAATGGGTTTTCTGTTGTTTATTTGTGCATGGTGTAACTCACAAAAATTTGGTTCTGGTTGGATGATAGGCTTTTTTCGTGCGGGACTAGTAAAGATGGGGAGTCACATATTGTTGAGTGGAATGAAAGTGAAGGTGCTGTGAAACGGACATATCATGGTTTCCGCAAACGGTCTTTGGGGGTTGTGCAATTTGATACGACAAAAAACCGATTTTTGGCTGCTGGGGATGATTTCTCCATTAAGTTTTGGGATATGGATAATATTCAACTTTTGACATCAATCGATGCTGAAGGAGGCATTCCAGTAAGTTTTAGATATACTTGCTAGAGATTGTTCTTGCAATGCTCTACTCATTCTTGATGTTATTGATTTTTAGGCGAGCCCACGTATCCGCTTCAACAAGGATGGAACTCTATTGGCTGTTTCTGCCAATGATAATGGGATTAAACTATTAGCAAATACAGATGGTATTAGGTTGCTGCGCACATTTGAGAATCTTTCTTATGATGCTTCACGAGCATCTGAAGCAGTTGCCAAGGTAACATTATCACATATTAGTGGGGTAAACTATCTGATTAAGTGTTAACTAATTTGTGTTTTCTCCTGCAGCCCACTATTAACCCAATCTCAGCAGCTGCTGCAACTAGTGTTGGACTTGCAGACAGAGGCACATCAGCTGTTGCTATCACTGGGATGGTGCGTACTGGTGCTGCATGTGTTTTCTTGTGTGTCAGCACCTGAGATTTCTGTGTCGTGTCAAATGCTTATTATGTGAAAATTAGATATTTTAGAACGTATCTGCTTGTTTCTTATTGTCTCTGTTGCCGATAAATCATTTTGCTACCTTTAGGTGTATAACATGCGTCTTAGCCACAATTCCTTTTCTCAAGTGTTATTAACAAGCAAATTTATTTTGGCAGAATGGAGATGCCAGGAATTTAGGAGATGTGAAACCTAGAATAGCTGAGGAACCCAATGACAAATCAAAGATATGGAAGCTCACTGAAATCAGTGAACCATCTCAATGCCGATCCTTGAGACTTCCTGAGAACTTGAGAGTAACAAAGGTATAATAAACCAGTAAATCCACTGCAACTTCCCATTTATTTTCATGGAACCAATGTTGCTAATTAAGCCTTTTCAATCTTCTGTCTCTTCAATATGATAACTATTTTTCGCTGTCTTCCTTGCTAACCTTTTTGCAGATATCAAGATTAATCTATACAAATTCAGGTAATGCTATTTTGGCATTAGCATCAAATGCGATTCATTTACTGTGGAAATGGCAGCGAACCGAACGCAATGCTAGTGGCAAGGTATTGGGACATTCAATTTAATTTTTACAATTTGGGACTTACATATCAGTGAGGTTTTAAGATGCAATGCATCTGAACATTCTAATATTCATACCTGTAGGCTACTGCCAGTTTTTCACCTCAACTATGGCAGCCAACAAGTGGCATTCTTATGACAAATGATGTTACTGACACCAATCCTGAAGAAGCTGTGGCCTGCTTTGCACTATCCAAAAATGATTCTTATGTGATGTCAGCATCAGGAGGAAAAATTTCTCTTTTCAATATGATGACATTTAAGGTGTGCATATATTGTTGGTTTTAAGTTTATTTACATGAAAATAACCAATAAAACTCATTTTTCCTTTTGGCAAATTGCAGACGATGACAACTTTCATGCCTCCACCACCAGCAGCAACATTCCTTGCTTTTCATCCTCAGGATAATAATATTATTGCAATTGGCATGGATGATTCTACAATCCAGATATACAATGTTCGAGTAGATGAGGTATATTGCTCTGCAGGTTTTCCTGTTCCAATTTCTCTTGAGGAGCAAAACATAATTCTGTTTTCAATGTGACAGGTCAAGAGCAAGCTCAAGGGTCACTCTAAAAGGATTACTGGACTTGCCTTCTCTCATGTGCTGAATGTGTTAGTTTCTTCAGGTGCCGATGCTCAGGTAATAATTATAGTCATCAGTTATCAGATGGTCATTGTGCTATTATTTTTTCCTATTGCTTTAGTGTTACTTGAGCCTCTCTTGTATCTGTATTTATTTTCTCAAAGACACGTTGATCGATTCTAATCACTCTCATGTCTCCTATAGTTCTAGTTCTTAATTGGTTTAAAGTAGCTTACTGCTTCACCAGGATCACAGGTAAATTATTTTTTGGGAAAAAGTTGTGGACCTATTAACTCTGTAGTTCAGATTAACTTAAATTTTCCTAAAGTTGAATGCATTATTCTGTTGCTTGTTATTTATTGAATGATGCAACCAGTATGAGAATGATGCAACCAGTATGAAAAAAATTTCTGTAACAGTTAACTCTTCATCTTTCCAGCTTTGTGTATGGAACTCTGATGGATGGGAAAAGCAGAAGACAAGACCTTTGCAGGTTCCAGCTGGAAGGACTGCAGTGGTACCGTCAGACACACGTGTACAATTTCATCAAGACCAGTTACACTTCCTAGTTGTACATGAAACTCAACTCGCCATATATGAGACTACAAAGCTCGATTGTGTAAAGCAGGTACTTTTTGTATTAAAATCATTGTATGTTGCAGTAATATCTCAATTTCATGTTCTTATTCGATGCTTTCTGGATGTTAGTGGGTTCCACGCGAGTCTTCTGCACCAATTTCTCATGCAACGTTCTCTTGTGATAGTCATTTGGTGTATGCCAGCTTCTTAGATGCAACAGTTTGTGTGTTTAGTGCTGCAAGCTTAAATCTAAGACTGCGCTGTCGAATAAATCCTTCTTCGTATCTTCCAGCTAACATCAGGTAATATTCTTAGTAAGTCCTCAGTTTAATGCAAATCTATTTAGATATATATCCAGAGTTTGTTTGAATAGTATGTTTCCATATCAGCATTCACTATTATGTGTAAAATTTGTCAATTCTGATAACAGCAACCAATAAACATTCTGGTTATTTTGTGGCTAGTTTCGTAAGTGAAACACTGAATATCTGAAATTTTCTCACTCTGCTTTGCTGATGGAAACGCTTTCCTGTAATAAAGTACATTGGCATTTGGCTGTTTCTGTTCATGGAAGTGTGGTTCTCACTACGTCCAAATTGTTTCAAACTTGTTTGGTGTTTTCTTTAAGAGATGCAGAAAAGCAAGAAATGATGGATAGAGTGCTGTTTGGTATCTTTGTCTCCAAGGGGACATCCCAACAACAATAAACATATTCTAAAATGCTCCTTGCAAACATGTTGACCTATTATAAACTCATATACCATATCTTAAATCAAGCTGTGTTTGTCTTCCATGCATTCACATCCGGTGTTTGTTACTGTTTTACTTGGTATGAGTCACTTGCTCTAGCTGATGTCCAAACTTTGACACCTTACTGTATATTGAACTACAGCTCTAGTGTGCATCCGCTTGTTATTGCTTCACATCCACATGAACCAAATCAGTTTGCACTGGGACTATCAGATGGTGGGGTTCATGTCTTTGAGCCCCTTGAATCTGAAGGAAAATGGGGGGTGCCTCCACCTGCTGAGAATGGGTCAGCAAGCAGTGTTCCAGCAGCTACTCCTGTTGGACCTTCAGGTTCAGATCAAGCACAGAGATAATCTTAAGGCCAGAGTACGAGTTCTTTTACACACTTGGCTTGCTGGCCTACTCCTAAGCTAGGTATGCATTGCATTGGGATGATTAGTTAAATATGAGTAGGCTATCATATTTATGATAATTCAAAAACTTGGATTACCTTAGAGCATCAGGATAAACTTGTTTCAGTGCATTGATAGGAGAAACATGTTATTGCCATGTATATTGCTTTAGAGACTTACTTGCAAACTTATCACCCTCAGGAGTTGAAACTGGCTTATCCAAGTTTCTCCCTTCTTGGATGCTTACCTATAATTAAGTAATTTTCCCCAAGTATATACGGGGGTTGTTAAACAGTGGCTTTGAAGTACCAATGATTCAGTCAACATGTGTTCTTTTCTCATTTATTTTCTTGAATTCTTTCCTTGTGCAGTTGGAGGTTCATGATATGTAATTTAGTCAGAGGAACAACTTTCAAAAGATGTAGATCTAGCATGATCTGTCAGATACTATGTAAGGTAAATGCTTTAGTACAACTACTAATAGTGAAATGTTTTTTGCCCCTTGGGAATTTACTAAAGGAAGAATTTATGTATTCTTTTTGTGTTCTTTTTCAAGTAGTGAGTAGTCTGATGTGTTTCTTATTTCGCCCTTGGTTTTCATCGAGACGAGCACAGTAATTCCCTTTTTTTGGCATATCCAATTTACCTCTTCCATTCTCATTCTTCTATCCCGGGAATTTTAGACATGAAATCACTTCCTCGACAAGGTCAATTCCAGGCTCTTACCAACATAGATTTCTCCTTCAATTTCTAACCATCAACTTATATATATGATTTACTTCATCAATTGGTAGACAGGCGCCAATGTAAAAGTAATTTGTTTTACTTCTTTGATTCACTGGGATGGCATATGTAGATTCGTATACAATGCATCACCTGTAATTTTCTCTTGCCAGTTTGGAAGTATTTCTGAAGCTGTAAAATACGCATGCCCAACAAAATATGGAAAACTTGGAACCAAACTGGGTTGTTCTCTCGAGACAAACTATAGAATTGCTTGTTGGGTTCGAAACTAAGCTGCTTGTTAATAACCATGTACCTGGAAAGGAGACCTTAACTCATCATGACATTATCAACAGCTTAGATTAATCGTAAACTAATATTTTGGTGTAAATATCAGCCAGTTTCACGTACTTTACATTGCATGGTTCCATCGACAGTATAGTGTAGGGGGGGCTTTAGACTACTGCTATTGATAAACAGCCATGCCTCCGTGAACCGGAGACGTGAAGGGAAAGAGATTAGACAACAACGGAGTCAGAGAGATTAATAGAAAAGCAGTCTCTCATGAATATCATCGTTTAAGTGAAATCACCAAGTCCTCACAAGGGACCACCAAAACGTAATAAATCTGAAGTAGACATGGTCACTGTAGTTAATGACTTCACCCTTGTAGTTGAAGGGATTTCGCCGGCATATGAATTTCACGACTTCCATGTTTTGGAGACACTTGTGTTGTTTAATATGAATAAATCACCTGAAAAATCAAGTATTGAAGAGTCCTAATGTGCCTCTGTTATTTGATCATTTATTCTCTTCTAAATTTTATATAAATTATAATTACCCTAATTAGAAACTACATCTTCTTAAACTTATCTCATCAATTAAACTACATCTTAAGAGCTACAAATTGGTCTTACCAAGTTCACCAATCCCATGATCTCCACCAAACATGAAATGAATAGATAGTGTCCATCCAAACTTGTTAAAAAAGATATTTTATAATTTCTACATTATATCCCTATTCTCAACCCATTGCCTAGCTATCATTCTATCCGATATATGATTGATGGTTATCTTCAGGTATGTTTCTACACAATTATAGTTTTAAATTATTACATCTTCAGTTGGTATTTCAAATTAAGTTTGATACAATATTCACATAATCTTTTAAGCTGAACACAATTATGAAGGCATCATACTTGAGTGCCCTTTAAATTTCAATTTCCTTTCATCTATTGCATGACACTACCATTTGATTGGATATATACTACAACAAAGTTGACTCTTAGCTACGTTTAAAAGTTAGCTTTTGGCGACGATTTTTAGGAACACTACCAAAAGAGTATCTCTTCAAGATGTTTTATAGAATCGTAGCTAAATGCATGTCTTTGACGATCGTTTATTGAAATCGTCACAAAAGGGTCGACCTTTTGACAGTTTAAAATTTTCGTCATCAAACGTTATTCTTCGCAAAAAGTTTGACTTTTAAGGGCGAATTTTTTAAATCTTC
>JAOSBN010000005.1:5715867-5738915 GCA_027563595.1 Erythroxylum suave | reverse complement strand
ACAGTTTAAAATTTTCGTCATCAAACGTTATTCTTCGCAAAAAGTTTGACTTTTAAGGGCGAATTTTTTAAATCTTCATTGAAATAATAGCATTCAAACTTTGTAAATTTGTTTAAATCTATGGATTTATATACAGATGATTCTTTAATGATGCCTATTGTACATAATACACTTATATTCATACAAATTTTTCATGAAAATATAATGGAGCATCTAAAAATTGTAAAATGTTTTCAAAGTTTTAAACATATTGTTGAAAAACACATGGTAGGTAATTTAAATCTTGAAAAGTAAATATTTTGGGATATAAAAAGATAAACATACCAAAAACTTTAATGTCAATAAGATCAAAATATCATAAATTTAAGTTGACTACTATTCTTAATCGTTAATATTTATTAACAATAAAATAATGATATATATCAATATTGAAATATGGTAAGCAGTATAATATAATGATATATGGTAAGTAATACAAGATTTTAATTAGAAGTTTAACAATTCTTACAAACAAGACAGTAAATAAGGAGTTGCGCCTATTTCGTCAAAAAGGAAAATAAATAATTTTTTTTGGATTTCAAGTGACATGAGACTTAGTAGTAAAGATAAATGATTTCCTATGTCTGGATTCCCAAGAAGGTTCCTTGTATGTTCAAATATCAATTGAAACAGTCAAAGATCTTCCCTCAGGTGTTGGTTTGTTGACATCATCTTCCAACAACTTCTTGGCTTTAACTAAATTAACAAAAGATACAGTGAACGATTCCCCAGATGTAGTATAGATCACTAAATTAAATGAACCGCCTATATGATGCGTTTCACCTAAGAAACAAATAGTATAGAACTTGAATAGCTAATTAAGTCAAACGGTATAAGGAACCTAAATTCAAACACATGCATACCTAATTAAATAAACATAGTTTTTAGAATTGACAACTGATTTTTCTAATCTTGTACGAACCATCCGGACATTCACCTTCTTTTTCATTTATGTTCTCTTGAAAATTTGAGAAAGCTTTACACAACATATAGTATAAACAATCAAGCGTTCATCTGATAGCTTCCTAACATAAAATGAGATACAAATAATAAAGAAACAAAGGTAATTCAAATGAAACTAAAAATTTTGATGAAGAAGATCGACCATAAAAGGTAAGGGGTGATTATTGTTTGATGAGGAGATTTGTTGTGCATCGATTTGTTCTTCATTAGGGATAATTTTGCTATATTTCTCTCAACAGAGCACATTTTTGCTATCAGAAACTAGTCATCACATCGACATTCTGTGATGAATTAATGTTAACAGTTTTATTATGAAAAGTCAATTTAAGACTTCTTATTTGAATATTTCAACATTCTAGCAATGTTAATTTTGTGATCTATTAACTAAGACTACTTTGTATAATAAGTTTAAGAATGTTAAGTGTGTATGTACTATGTTTAGAGGATGCATAAACATCCCTCGCAAAAGTTAAATACGATTGCTTGCATGTAAATAAGCATCCCTTGTAGAATCCTCTAATGTAAATAGTTTTCTAATAGTGATTTAACTTTAATTTAAGTTAATAATTAGCTGCTTAGTTTTGAGTTAGTTCATTGTCTTGTTCCGTCAAATATATTTTGAACAAATTTGTGTGTATGCTGAAAGCTTTGGTCTTTTAAGAATAAGAGTAAAAATATGTCAAATGTTTAAATTAGCTATCATTATGCATTTTTATAAACTTTGATGATCAAATCATAAGCCATCGTGTAACGTTTAAGTGAATTCAAATAAAATTTAAGATTTTGAGCCATAAAAAATTGAAACATTCTAATCAATATGTATTTCCTTTGAAGTGTATTGTCTTATATTATAATATTTCTTTAGAACTTGCTTCGAACATTTCAAGAGCTAATCCATATATGCATGCATAAGAATAAAAAAGGCTATAAGAATTAAAAAAAGGCTTTCATTGGTTTACAACCTTTAACTTAAAAACTCATCCCAATTTTATATCTCAAGTTTGCTCCTTTGACCCATAACCTTTTCCTTTTATTTTATAACTATATCACAAGCCAAAATCTCTATTTAAACATCATTTTCTATTATGTTATGGTTCCAAATTATTTTGTTTATTCATATATAAATATTAATAAAAAAGGTAATAAAAAAGAAAAAGTTAGAAAGGTAGCAGCAAAAAATCTCAATGTGAGTCCATTTTTCTTCATATGAAGCAATTAACGATTCTCAAGTGAGTTGAATATCATGCTTCCAAACTTATACGTTTGTTACCTATATATGTTTAGATGCCTTGCTAATATTTTTGGTTTTGATCATTTTACTTTTAATTTTTATGTCTAATCACAACATCATTACGCGTTGAAAAAAAGTCCTTGTGACTTATACATGTGTATACTATAAGTGGTATAGGTTTGGTGTAAAAGCAATCATATGATAAATATGTACATAAACATTCCTTGTAGAAGTAACCTTTGATTCTTTAATAGACTTTTCATCAAATAATTAGCAAGCTTTTCTTAAACAAGCATGGAAGGTGGAAAAAACACGTCAACCCATACACATCCAACAAAGAAACAAAGTTCACCATCTTCTAAACACAAACACAAATATAAACCATACATCATAATCAAAAAATGAAACCCATATAAACTTCAAAACGTAACAAAAAAATAGAGCACAATAGGGAAGGTTCTTGAAAACAGAAAAGAAGAGCAGTACCAACACAGGATATGATACTTCTTCGATGGTGACGACCACAATAGAAGAGAAGACGCTTCATCAACAATGCACCAAGAGAAAATACGACAGCTAACATGAAAATAAAGAGAGCTTCATTTTGGGGTTAATAAGTAATGGAAAATGATGTCATTTGTTGTTAAACAAAACGACATCGTTTTTAATTAATTCAAAAGAAATATACCTTTTGGTGATGATTCATAAAATTGTCGCCAAAAGTTAGCCTGTTATCATTTGACTTAACCTTTGGAGATAAAATTATATATAATATATATATTTTATACAACAATAACAAATTTATATATAATAAATAGAGAATTATGATTAAATAGACTAGTATATTACACAAGTAAGATATAAGAAAATTTATCTATTATCTATATATTCATAAATCATCATACTAGTTACAATTATTATCTATATATTCATATAACATTATATTAATTAACATATATAATTATATTTATTGCAATATAATTAAAAAATAATTGCAATATAGGAAATTAATGTTAAATATTAATATCATATTCTTAAAAATAAAAAATAATATTATTGATAATAATTGTAAATCTAAAAATAAATTTAATTAACAACAATTCATTTTAAAAATTTATAAAACTAAAAAAATAAATTTTATGACATAAATTTATACTTTTTATTAATTTCTTTTATAATACATGATTTGATAATCTTATGTGGAACCACAAAACTCTTTTTATTATACATAAATTCTATACTATTTTATAGAAATGATATATTGCAAAAAATTTCTAAACATAAAAATCTATATATATGAAACAAAAACTTCTTTTAGCGACATTTTTTGTCACCAAAGGACAACAGTTTGGTGACGATTTTAAACATTCGTAGTCAACGATCTACAATAGCAACGATTGCCAATTATCATCACCAATTGTTTAACATTTGGCAATATTTTCTAAAATTGTCCTCAAATGTTGCGATATTAAAAACAAACACGAAAATAACATCGTTTGTTTAACAA
The DNA here is from genome assembly GCA_027563595.1 of Erythroxylum suave. NCBI lineage: Eukaryota > Viridiplantae > Streptophyta > Magnoliopsida > Malpighiales > Erythroxylaceae > Erythroxylum > Erythroxylum suave. Next base: position 5,735,175 of record JAOSBN010000005.1, on the reverse strand, counting down.
CAAATGACGTCATTTTCATTTCATTCTAAATGTAAAAAACGAAGCTTTCCCCTCCCCTTTCGTCTTCGTCTTCTTCATTTATTCCTCTATGATTTTCTTCTTCCATTGCCATCGTCATGATCTTCATTTCCTCTTCCATTGTCTGAATCCATCGTCTCCAATTAATCATTCGTCGAGGTTAGTCATCCATGCTTTGTACTTGGGGTTTTTTTCCCTCCTTTCGTTGTTGTTGGTAAATTCTTTTCTGTTCCTCCATTTTTTTTATGTGGTTTGGGTTGTTTGTGTATATTCTGACTGTTCATGGTTTATTGTGTGTTTGAATGCGTCCATATTGGTGAAGAATGGAAAAAGACAACGGTTTTGTTATTAGTTAGGGATGAATTTTTGAATCCTATGAATTGTTCGTTGAAAGTTTTATTTGGGATGATTTTTTAAGAAGAGATTGATGGGTGAATAAGATTGCGTAATAACTACCATATGCGAATAATTCATAGAATCAATATTTTGAGAAGTCTGAATTAACTTCAATCTAGTTGGATGCATAGTACACACGTACTCCTTTGTATAAAACCTTGCGTAAATTCCAAATTGGTTTTAATTGAAGCGATGATATATGCCCCATTTAGAATTGTATTGCAGATTCATCATCTTAATTAATTTTCTTCTCATCCAATTTAAATGTGCACATGAATGCTAGCACTAGATCCCGATATACTGGTCTTGGTTATTAAAAAAAATCCATCCACCTATCTAAGATTTACAGCGAAAAGATACTTTCTCGATTCATGTGGTCTATGTCAAGTATCTTAGTTGTGTTATGATCTAGTAACATAAGAGATCCACCAATAATTATGGATGATGTGTTTTATAAACTACTTGGATGATATATAGCTTGTAAATTTGTGATACAATTTCGTTGAGACTTTTAAATGAAATATTTCACGAGCCTATGAGTCATAACGAGAAGACCATTTCTCGATTTATGTGATTTAACAATGTCACGTACCTTGTATTGATCTATCATTAAGTCTCATATGATTTCAAACCTAGGATGTCAACTTGTATTTTATCGTTTGTTTATAGTAAAACTTAGCATATTAACTTGTATTGATTTATTATTATGAGAACTTAAATTACATTTAGTAATTTATAATTTATTTAACTATATATAATATTGTTGTAACTATTTTAAGATTTATTGCACTTTTACTTGTTAGAGATTGTTCTTGCAATGCTGTACTCATTCTTGACATTATTGACTTTTAGGCGAGCCCACGTATCCGCTTCAACAAGGTTTTGGGTCGTTCATGGAAACTTCCGTGTAGGATGGCAAACAGGCTGGATTGGGCCGAAGATTTGGTCTGACCTTTGACCCGACCCGACGAACCTTGATAGTTGTAATGAAACAAAGATTTTTTACGTGCTTAATTAATTAGTTTATTTTTTGCTTACAATCGGAAACAAAGCTAACTCAAAGACGTCTATACAGAATTCCTTGCATATCATTACAGAGAAGGTCGGTAATAACAGTTGGAGACTCCCGGAAGAAATGCAAGCCTGAACTTGATAAGATAGTTAACGCAGCCAATCGATTTGTATACTGGTTCTCTTCACGATAAACATACTAGACGATCACCTTCCAATTATGATAGAGGAGGATTCCTGTAATCAAAAAGTTATTCTCAGTTTGAACTAGATTCGAACAAGATTAAATATTTGACGTGCTTAGCTGTACTCAACTCTCAGCACTGCACTGTTTTCAACTTCATATAATCAAAGTCCACGTGTCGGATATCAGTTGGTCCAGAGTCTGGTTGGGTCACAATCACCTCGTTCTTTGTCGTCCACTCTGTCCTTTTTCTTCTACGTTTTTAGTTGGGCTCTATGCACTTCTCATCTACGTTCTTGCCTCACTTTCTCAGGCTTGCTCTGTCTCCGTTACCCTCTCTTTATCTCAAGCTCTTGATCAAAAATCAGTGTTTGTTTGGGACACCTCCAACCAACCCTTACGTAGACTACCCGTCAGGAGATTCAGATCTTGTTGCAAAAAGAGCAAGGCCTATCGGTATTTCTGATGAGGTTCCTGTTTTGATCTCACTGATTTGATTATGGACTCCTGTTGCCATGCTTTAAGGCGTTTTCTTCCAAAATTTCTTTTATTATTGTTTTTCAGGTAAACTTGCCAGTCAATATGCTACCTGTGTCATTTCCTGGATATGGCCATAGTCATAGTCAGTCTTTTACTGCACCCGATGACTTGCCAAAAACATTAGTGCTCACCTTGAATGAGGGTTCATCTCCTATGAGCATGGATTTTCATCCTGTCCAACAGACTCTTCTTCTAGGTAATTTATATTTCATTTGGTTGACATCATGTATCTTCTGATCCATCGTAGCCAGAAATTCACTTTTAAGTTTCCGTTTATGTTTTTGCTATAGTTGGTACCAATGTGGGTGACGTTGGGCTGTGGGACGTCGGTACCAGAGAACGACTGGTCTCGAGAAACTTTAGAGTTTGGGATCGTAGTGCATGTTCAATACCTTTGCAGGTATGTCTATTATGGTTAGGACACTCCGTTGATGAATAATTTAATAATCCTTCATGTTTTGAGATTGGTACTCTTGTTCTAATTCAGGCAGCTATGCTAAAAGATCCTGTTGTCTCTGTTAACCGTGTGATTTGGAGCCCTGATGGTTCATTATTGGGTATGCTACATATCTATTAGGAGTAGCATTGATAATGTTATAGAATATGGAATAATTTAACGGGTGCAGAAGATGCTTTAATGATGTTTAATCTTGTTTCTAACAACAGGAGTTGCATACTCAATGCATATCGCACAATTATATTCTTATCATGGGGGGGAAGACGTCAGGCAGCACCTTGAGGTAACCATGTGATTAACTTGTGCAAGATTAAGAATGCTATTATTCTATAGCCAATGCTATTATCTTATATCCAATGCAAAATAACACTTAAGGTTTTGATGTAGATTGATGCTCATGTTGGTGGAGTAAATGATCTTGCATTTTCAACTCCAAATAACCAACTTTGTGTAATAACATGTGGTGATGACAAAACCATCAAGGTTAGTTAGTTGTGACAATTGTTTAATTGTTGCAAACATGAAACATCACTAATATTTATTTATTCTCTAACACAGGTGTGGGATGCTAATACTGGCCAGAGGCAGTATGTCTTTAAAGGCCATGGGGCTCCTGTTTATTCTGTCTGTCCTCACCAGAAGGAAAACATTCATGTAGCTTACTCATTATCAGATACGTTTTAATTTGCCATGTTAGGCGCATTTTCAAGTTTTTTATGTGTGTTCCTTCTTAAAACTTTGCTATGGGAGTATCTGGCCATGCTTGACTTTCTTTTCTACTGTTTTTATCAGTTCATCTTTTCAACGGATCTAGATGGTAAAATAAAAGCATGGTTATATGACAACATGGGATCTAGACTTGATTATGAGGCTCCTGGCCGCTGGTGCACAACTATGGCCTACAGTGCTGATGGCACAAGGTTAATAATACTATGACGATTATGTTTGTGAAATGGGTCTTCTGTTGTTTATTTGTGCATGGTGTAACTTACAAAATTTTGGTTTTGAACATTTGGTTCTGGTTGGATAGTAGACTTTTTTCGTGCGGGACTAGTAAAGAAGGGGAGACACATATTGTTGAGTGGAATGAAGGAGAAGGTGCTGTGAAACGGATGTATCATGGTCTCCGCAAACGGTCTTTGGGGGTTGTGCAATTTGATATGACAAAAAACCGATTTTTGGCTGCTGGGGATGATTTCTCCATTAAGTTTTGGGATATGGATAATATTCAACTTTTGATATCAATCGATGCTGAAGGAGGCCTTTCAGTAAGTTTTTAGGTATACTTGCTAGAGATTGTTCTTGCAATGCTGTGCTCATTCTTGACATTATTGATTTTTAGGCGAGCCCACGTATCCGCTTCAACAAGGATGGAACTCTATTGGCTGTTTCTGCCAATTATAATGGGATTAAACTATTAGCAAATACAGATGGTATTAGGTTGCTGCGCACAGTTGAGAACCTTTCTTATGATGCTTCACGAGCATCTGAAGCAGTTGCCAAGGTAACATTATCACATATTAGTGGAGTAAAATATCTGATTAACTGTTAAGCAGTGGTTTTGAAATACCAATGATTCATTCTAACGTATGTAATCCTTTCTCATTTATTTTCTTGAATTCTTTCCTGGTGCAGTTGGAGATTCATGATATGTAATTTAGTCAGAGGAACAACGTTCAAAAGATGTAGATCTAGCATGATCTGTCAGATACTATGTAAGGTAAATGCTTTAGGACAATTGCTAATAGTGAAATGTTTTTTGCCCCTTGGGAATTTACTAAAGGAAGAATTTGTGTTCTTTTTCATTTGGTGAGTAGTCTGATATGTTTCTTATTTCACTCTCGAGTCACCGAGACAAGCAAGGTCATTTCTTTTGTTTTGGCATATCCGGATTACCTCTTCCATTCTTATTATTCTATCCCGGGAATTGTAGTGTAGACATGAAATCACTTCCGAGACAAGGTGTTTTCCAGGCACTTACCAACACAGATTTCTCCTCCAATTTCTAACCCTCAACTTGTATGTATGATTTACTTCATCAATTGGTAGATAGACGCCAATGTAAAAGTAAAGTCTTTTACTTCCTTTGCTTCACCGGGAAGGTATATGTAAGATTCGTGGGTCGAGCTCCCAGTTTCCTATACCCACACGAGACTTACAATGCACACCTGTAATTTGCTCTTGCCAAGTTTGTAGTATTTCTGAAGCTGTAAAATACGCATGCCCAACAAAATATGGAACTTGGAACCAAACTTGATTGTTCTCTCAGGAGAAACTATAGAATTGCTTGTTGGGTTCCAAACTAAGCTGCGTCTTAATAACCTTGGCCCTGGATAGGAAGCCTTAACTCATTATGACATTATCAGCAGCTTCACCCAAAAAATGCGGTGCCAAACGATGCTTAGATTAATCGTAAACTAATATGTTGGTGTAAAGATCAACCAGTTTCACGTACTTACATTGCATGGTCCCATCAACAGTCTCGAGTGTGGGCCGCTTTAGACTACTGCTATGGCGATAAACAGCCAAAGATGATCATTTCATGCCACTGTGAACCTGAGACATGAAGGGAAAGAGATTAGACAACAACAGAGACTGAAATAAATAGAAAAGCAGTCTCTCATGAATATCATCCATCATTCGGTTAACTAAGTCCTTCTCACAAGGGACCACCAAAACGTAATGTCATAGATAACTTGGAGTAACCAACTTGTTTGAAAAGACATCGTCATTGTAGTTAACGACTTCAGTCTTCTGGTTGAAGGGATTTTGCCGGCATGGATGACTTTCATGACTTCCATGTATTAGCGACCCTTGTGTTGTTTATTCTGATAAATCACCTGGAAAATCAACTATTGAAGGGTCCTGATTTATCTCCGTCGTTGATCATTTATTCTCTTCTAGGTTCTAATTTTTTAAAATACCTCTCTATATAAAAGTAAGTACTGAATCTTTTGAGATTTTGTGCATTAACAGGATTCTTACTGGTTGTTGTTATTGTAATTACTCTAATTTAAAACCACAATTTCTTAAATTAGAAAGAAAAATTATTTCATCAATTAAACTACATCTTAAGGGCTACAAATTGGTCTTACCAAGTTCACCAATCCTAAAGACCCCAAATCATGATCTCCACCAAACTTGAAATGAATAGATTAGTGTTAACCCAAACTTGTTAATAGACTTAAAATAAAATAAAAAATTTTAAAATTTAAATAAAAGAAATTGTCTCTATCTATCAAAAAATTTGAAGTTTAATTAAAAACAAATTGTTAAATAAAAATTAATTGATTTATTTTGAATATAAGAACTTATTAATCTATAAAAATTCACGATTAATTAATAAATTGATTAACTTTTTACAATAAAAATTATTAAAATAAATCAACCAAAAAAATTAAACAATTTAAGAATTTTACTTTTGTCAACTACCAAGAATACGTTGGATTTATTTCCTACGGAAATTGTGAATAGGTTTAATGATTATGACATTGAAATGTGCTAGGAAAAGGTCAAACTTTGGATCGACTGTAAGAATCAAACAAAGAATAAGCTTGACTTTGTATTTCATAATGTTTACATTATATCCCTAATCTCAATCCATTGCCTTCTTATGATTCTATCCGATAAATAATTGATGGTTATTTTCAGTACGTCTTTATACTTTTTTTTTTCTTTTTTAGAACAGAATAATTCTTAGTCGTTATTCTTTAGATATACATAAGATAAACCTTTAAATTAATATAATAGCCTACAAATTATGCTAATTTAGTATTTCACACTACCCAATTAATTTATTTGACTGAAATAAATATAAACCGGCTAATCTCGAATCTGATTGGCCGATTTTTTAAAAAACGGATCAATTCTTGAGAAAAATCGGCAATGTACTGTGAGAATCTGTCGATCTGACCTGGAGCAAGTTTTGTACGACTGTAGTTTTGACAGCGTGCACAGAACTTGCATTAATTGATGCAGGATGCACGGAGCTTTTGAAGTTGTTTTCTGTTTTTCTCAGGATTGCAAATTGAAGTTGTTGATTTAATAAATTTTTTATTTTCAATCCTATTTTCTTTTCAATTTTTTCATTTAATTTAATTAATAAATTATATCTATATTTTATTTATCTCTTTATATTTTATGAAAAATTATTTTAAATTGTTGTTTTTTAAAAATGAATTACTATTTTTATTTATTTAATTTCATTAATAAATTATATTTATCAAAATTTAAGTTTTTTAATCTCTTTATACTTTGAATGAAAAATTAAAATTATTATTACTAAAAACCAATTATTATTCTTATCATGAATCTGACTCTTTAAACACATCATAAGTCTTTAAATAAATGATAATATAAAAATATACATTTTTATCGACTCTTTAAATATATTATAAGTCTTTAGATAAATGATTATATAAAAATATTAGTTTTATTTTTATTATTATTTTAAATTTTATGTTAGATTCAATCTTAATTTAAATTATTAGATTTATTATATTATTTATTAATGCATTTTCATTTAATAAAATGTTTTATTTTATATTAAATTTTACTTATTCGATTACTTTTTATTTATTATATATTAGTTTAATACCGGCTATATATTTAAATCTTAGATTTTTTTGATTGACTTGATATCTGATCTGAATTTTAAAAGATTATTTTTAAGCGTGATTGGATAAAAATATTTTAAAATAATAAGGGTTTTTATAAAGATAAGTAAAAATATAAGAGGGATTCTTTACCGTTTCCTTTAAAATTAATCAACTTAATCATCACATCCTAAGATACTTAAAGGAAAAGAGTGGTTAGCTTAGCTTCCATGTGTGGTAATAACTAGTGATTGATTATCTTAATCTTAAACACGAAGTGGGTGTGGCGATTAAGAACATTGCGTGTGTTGTTATTATTCCCTCAAAATAATTAATAAAAAATAAAAAAAGTGGATAAAAGCCGAAGAATAAAAACAAGGGGCGTAGAAAAGAAATATAATTAAATAAAAACAAAAAGTGGGACCCACATTCCCCGCCTTCTTCTTCTTATCCGCACCTCAAGTGCACCTAACTCAGCACTGCACTCCTTCCACTTCAACTGATTAATGTCCACGTGTCGGACATCAGTTGGTCCAGTGTCTGGTTCGGTCACAGCCACCTCGTTCGCTGTCGTCCTTTTTCTGCTACGTTTTAGTTGGGGGCTCTATACACTTCTCGTGTATGTTTTTGTTCACACTTTCTCTCTCTTTCTCTGTCTCTCGCTGGCCCTCTCTTTATCTCAAGCTTTTTATCAAAATATCAGAGTGTTTGTTTGATTCCTTTATTGATCACGAAAGAGGTGAGGGATTATGACTCTCATGGTTTTTCTTTTCTTTTCTTTCTTTTTTTAATCGTTTTTTGGGGTGTTTGTTTCCGGGTAAAACGGTTTCATTTCATGAAAAAGCATTCTTGGAAGCATTAGATGTTCTTTTCTTCACCCAATTATTTTCCTTTGTTCTTGCTATGTTGTCTTTGATCCTTTGTTTCGTATATACTGTTTTATGAAGTTGGGTTCTTTTCTTTTCTTTTCTTTTAACTTTTGACGTTTCTTGGGAGTAAATTTTACTTCTGGATGATCTTTGCTTCTGTTTGATTCTGGGTATGTGTCAAAACAATGAAAACAGGACAAATATGGCAATATGGTAGTTTTTGCGTCAGCAAAAAATATGGGTTTAGTTGGATAATGATTGTTTTTCATTTAAAGCAAATCCCAAGTTTAAAGCCTTTTTTTGGCTTACCAGGAGTTCACTCGGTCCTGCTGCATAATCTTCTTTTTGAAGACATGGTGCTTCTTCACAAGAAGAAATTATTGGTTATTCTTTTCCATAAAGAAACGATCTTTATGGTAATGTGGAGTGACTACTTATCCTGCTGCATCTTTTTTATGTCTGCAGGGTGCATTAGGCTGCGTCTTAATTATGCGTAATTGAATCGATTAGTTATTGCCAGCCGCAGTTTTTTGACATTTGATTGATCACGAGATATTTCCTCGATGGGGGGAGCTTGTTCTAGGAAGCGAGATCAATTGGAGAACGAAGATAATTTACAGGGTGGTATGTCTAGAAGATACAGTAAAAGTTTGAGCTCTAAGTGGTTGGCAACATCATTTTCTAGATGTTATAGTGATTTACAAAGGGGAAGTGGGAAATGTCCATCCCTTATGGAATTGTGTGTTAAAAATCTATGCAAGGTACTCTCTTTCCTACTTGCTGATTGTTTCAGAACGTTGAAAATGTCATGAATGGCTGATATTTTGCTCTTTTAACAGGATATAGACAATCATAGTAACTTTTCCATGCTTCCAAAGGACATTAGTCAGCAAATCTTTAATGAGTTGGTGTATTCTCAACGTATGACTGATACTTATCTTAAGTGCTTTCGAGATTGTGCTCTCGAGGTAAGACTGTTCTTGATTTTTGGAAAGTTCATGCCTTTTTGTTCTTAAAAAACGTTTCTCACGATATCTCTTGTAAACAGTTGCTTTTTTTTTTTTTCCTTGCTGACCTGAATGGATTTGGGGGAGTTACGACAGGATCTTCATCTCGGGGGTTGCTCTGGAGTTAATGACAGTTGGATGGATGTCATCTCTTCACAGGGAACTTCTGCGCTGTCTGTTGATCTTTCTGGTTCTGATGTCACCGACGCTGGATTGATTCATCTCAAGGAATGCAAAAATCTTGAAGCCTTGAATTTGGATTATTGTGAATCTATTTCAGATATGGGCCTTACTCACATCGGTGGTAAACTTTTATCTGACCTGTTCGCCTTTTTCTTTTTTATTCATAGTGAAGTATTTTTCATGTTCAAAAAGATCACTGGCCTCTGCCTCCTCATAAAAAGAGAAATATGGAAATGGATTAGGAAGAAAGGGAACGGCAAAGTCAGTAAGAAAAGGAGTAATAAAGGCCTTGGTGAGTGTGGTACAACACCGTAAGCCTAAGACAACCTAATGGCTGTGTCATACTATGTTCAGAATCATTTAATTTCTCTTAACTAGTGGCTTTAGAAATGCAGAGATTGTCTTAATATTAGTTGGCACAAAATGGCAGTCTAATTAGTCTTAGCCCACCATTAACTATATTGTTAACAAGGTTGACAATGTTGAGAAAGGAGAGGTAATGACTGTATGGTATCAGAGATGGGATTTTATGCTCAAAAACTGTCTTTTTAACCCTTTTCCTTTACATTAGTTATTTGAGCACCATCAACCGCCATCATTTCATAGTCATGTTGTCTAATGTAGACTTTGTTTTGTGCCTTGCAGGCTTCTCAAACTTGACAAGTTTGAGTTTTCGAAGAAACAATTTGATAACAGCAAAAGGGATGAGTTCATTGGCTGGATTAGTTAACTTGGTCAAGTTGGATCTTGAGAGATGTCCTGGTATAGGTGGTGGACTAGTTCATCTGAAGGGTAATTTTTCTCTTTAGGAAGTGCTCTAAAGTTACTATTTTTTATTCAATAACTTCCACACTGACACATAAGACCCAATTATTATCAGATAATAAAGCTAGACTGTTTATGCAGTTGGACTATTTCCAATGCAGGACTGGGATAAAGACAATAGCTGATGTTTCAGTAATGCGCTGGTTGATTTATTTTGTTTCTGATTTAACAGGTTTTTCAAAGTTGGAATCACTTAATATTAAATGGTGTAACTGCACAACAGATGCCGATATGAAGCATCTTGCTGGTAATGTGCTTCTTTATCTTTGTCACTGCATCTGCTGCTTCCTAACTGTGTCAAACACCCCCAAGGTCCAATAATTGCTTTAAGATACTTTTGAGATAGGCCCTAAGTGGTCTAAGCATTATAGAAATGCTTCTATATTTCAGTCCAACAGTTGTCTTTAAGAGAATATTTAAGCCACATGGTTTGAGAATTAGGTTAATGGAATACAAAATACAGGAAAGCTTGTCTGGAAATTATTATCTGCTGTTGTTGTTTGTCCTTTATTCTGTAGCTGAATTTTCCATCTTTTTAGATATGCAGATTAACGGTTAACTTCTTTTTTTCTTCAGGACTGACAAACTTGAAAGAATTACAAGTTTCCTGCAGTAAGGTTACGGATATGGGCATCTCATACTTGAAAGGTACTTGGTTTATATATTGTCATGTGTGTGTGCGCGCGCGCGCGCGCGCTTCTGTTAAATAATTCTGGAGATATCATTGATATATTCTCAGACAGCTTGATTCTGATATTCTCTTGATCAATCACTTGTATCAAATAGCATTAACATCCTATGTAGCTGTCGATCTATTTTTCAGTGAGCGACATTATTTATGTTCAGTTGCGTTTGATGTATTTTAGTCCTCCATCTTCTGGATTGAGTGGGACATATTATTTCTTATTAAACATCTCTGAATCAGTAGCTTGCATTCCTTCCTCTGTTTACTTAATATGCCTAGAAAGTTCAGTGGTTAAATCATTTCTCTAAATTGCAGGTTTGAATATGCTTAGTCTATTGAACTTAGAGGGGTGCCCTGTGACAGCTGTTTGCTTGGATTCTCTTTCAGGTTTAATTTTGACTCAGCTATGCAGCAGTTTTGTGATCAATGATACTTATTTTAATCAGTGCATATTGTGTGGTCACCTATGCATAAGTCTAAATTTATTTCTCATGTATATTACCTTTTACAGAACTTGTGAATTTTAAGGTACTTCATTTTTCGTTGGTATCTGAGGCACTTCTTTGATGATGGTGGACTTGATAATCTTAACATATTTTCTGACCTTTTCTGTGCAGCTCTTGCTTCTTTGTTATATCTGAACCTTAACAGATGCCAACTTTCTGATGATGGGTGTGAGAAATTTTCCAGTAAGTTTATTGCATTTATGTGGTTCTATTGCATTTATGTAGTTCTAGCTGCTTATTTGCCTTTTTTTTCTAAACGTTGATAACCATTATGTCCTTGTTAAATTCCTTTGCCTTTTTTTTTTTCTAGATTTCAAAAAACTGAAAGTACTGAACCTGGGCTTCAATGACATCACTGATTCTTGTTTGGTGCACCTGAAAGGTACTTTTTATATTAGTCTTTTATCAGATTTTTGTTCCTAACTTAAAGATTGATACATTTCAAAGACTTCCTATAAAAATTTTAGGTTGGAGAAAAAAATTGGAAGGACAAGTCTTACTGGGCTGCGATAGAAAGATTTTTCCAATTATAACATTTTAAAGCCTAAGAATAAAATTGGATTGACAAATTTCAACCCTAATTGTGAAATTCCCTTGACTGGAGACAGGTCCAATATTTCTTCGGGATTTGAATTCCTTGGTACTGTGAGTCAGCTTACACCTTATGTTGTTCATTAAAAACAAATGTAAAGAACTCCTTGGCTCAGTATCTATGTATTAAATACTACGGTGACCAACTATTGTCCATGGCTTACCCATTGAACTTTACCAATACTTATGAACCATCTTGTGCCCATAATATTCTCTCAAAGCCCCATAAACTGGAGATGCTTGCCAATCTTTTTGTAGTACATGTCGTCTTTCTATGGTTCCATATTTCTGCAACTTAGTCAAGCATAACATAGGAGGGGAGAAGACTTGGGACAACAATATTTGTCTTAGTTAATCTGAATTTGATGCTGCTATGACAGTTGATTATCAAAATAATTTACAAATTGATCTTCTCTTATACCTTGTAAGCAGGTTTGACAAATTTGGAAAGCTTGAACTTGGATTCTTGTAGGATTGGTGATGATGGGCTGGCAAATTTAACAGGTTAAATTAAAATTCCCCATATCTATTTTGCAGATAAATAAGACAACATTTTCTTTTTCTTCGATAGCATTACTGTCTCCCTTTCTATTGCTATTGCTCAAGGTAAATAGGGTGCCTTAATGTGCATGATTATATAGAGCATCTATCTGTCAAAATTTAGCTATTCACCATGCAATTCCTGGAAGTTGATTTTATGTCATATGTCTCTTCACTTGTCAGACTGACCGCTAAGAATCGTTAAATAATTGAATTTTCCTGCGGTTGTAGATGTATCATCTCAAGCAGTTGGTATATGGTCTCTGGACTGTGTTGAAATTTTCCTGTCTGTGAATGATCTGAACATTTAACCTTCTTCCTCATCTGCTGTTTATTTTTGGTGTCAGTTACATTCATCAATTTTCTGATGTCACGTACAATTCCATAAAGCTTTTGCACTTCTTTGCTGTCTTCTTTTCTTGCTTGCTCATATTCTTTGTTTATTACTGGTAGGTATAATTTTGCATATGCTGTTTGGTACTATAGGTCTTAAGCGTCTGAAATGTTTGGTGTTGTCGGATACTGAAGTTGGGAGTGGTGGTCTCCGCTACCTTTCTGGTAAGAAATCCACTTTTTGTTCATAGGATGGTAAATCAATAAACAGTTAGTTTTGCTTTTTGATTAGCACAGAATTGTAGATCCATTCATTGCATTTGGTTCACTTTGTTGCTTTTAGATTTGACTATGAGAAAGCTGATTTTGGTAATCAGAATCACGTGAGTTGGCAGAATTATAAATGCTGTTCTGGTGTTAGTTTATTCTTATTAGCATCGTAAGGCACGGTGAATTTCCCTTTAGCACTGTGAGAGAAGGTACACGTGTGTAATTTGATTGCAACACTAGTGTGCATTGTATGTTTTCTCAATGACTGCCATGAATCATCTGTCATGCCAAAACAGCTTTTCACTGTAGGCTTATTTGGGGTTAAAAATTCTGGAACTCTTGTGTCTTCTTTAAGCTTTTTCGTATATGATTGAAGGTGCAAGGATAGTCGTGTTGATATTAATGAAAATTGAAGGTGGTGATCAATTCTTTTTGAGGAAAATTTTATACAAGTGATTTTCATGATGTTAGTTGTTTTACACATACCTTTATGTTCTGTTTTGTACCGATCTGTTTGCCATTAATCCTTGGTTGGTCATGGTATTGGCATGCTTAACATTAATATACTCTTCTGCTTTTTTTTATTTTCAGGTTTGACTGGCCTGGAAAGCATAAATCTGTCGTTCACTACAGTAGCTGATGGTGGTTTAAGAAAATTATCTGGATTGTCTTCTCTTAAGTCTCTTAATTTGGATGCTCGACAAGTTACAGATACAGGTCTTGCAGCCCTTACAAGTAAGTGTGTGTTTAGGTTTATGGTGCATTTGGATTCTTTTGATTTTTCAGCCCCGTGAATTTAATTTGCTCAATTGGTTTTAATTTCTTCATCTATGAGATATTTGATTCCTAAAACCTCTGGATTGAATATGTTGCCTGTCATAATATGTTTGCTCGTGGTAATTGTGGCCTTTTGGGAGAATCGATGACTGTGTTTTTGATGCACTTTCTAGCACAAGTACATCTGGAAATTCTTAAATTGGCTAGTTGTTAGTAGCTCCACCTAAAGTTCCCTTATTACTTTTCCTCTGCATGTCTGTATCTATGTATATGGTTACACAATGAAGCCTTAACATAGTGAATTGCAGCAGCTTTTCTGTTATTAGTTCTTGTGAATTGCATTTGATAAGCTTTTTTCTTGAGAAATGTTTTTGAGATCAAATCCTGAGGGCAGAATCTACTTATTGAATTGAGGAAAGGGGCAATCGAAACTAAATTAATATTGTCTAGAAATAAAGACAATCGAACTGACAGTGAAATACTTGTCAAGTTTTTGCAGCTTGAACTGTAATTTTGGAGGTCTGCCTCTGATTGTTTCTGTTTTCTGAAGCGTGTCAAGCCCTCCTTTCTTCTCATGTCAATATTGTAACTTCTAAGTTCTTTTTAGATTTCTTTTTCTGCTTTTCTTAAATCTTCTAACAATGATCATTGCTTTTTTTTTTCTCAAGCTTTCCTGAGCTGCAGTCTTTTAATTCATCGGTATGATTACTAAATGTTTTCGGCACACATTTTTTAGTATCTGGCTTTCTTTATACAGGTTTGACTGGGTTGACACATCTGGATCTTTTTGGAGCTCGTATCACAGATTCCGGCACAAACTATTTGCGAAGTATGTGATATACTGATGCAATCTAGTAGAAGAAATGTTAAGTTATTTCTTGTGTGATATAATGATGCAATCTAGTAGAAGAAATGTTAAGTTTTTCTTGTGCTGCATAATTCATTTCTTTTACTTCCGAATTCATAAGCAAATGTTTGTTTCCTGGATGTCCTTGCCCATTACTGTTGTGTTTATTTTGACTTGATGTTGTTTGCTTTTGGTGTAGATTTCAAGAATCTGCAGTCCTTGGAAATATGTGGTGGAGGATTGACTGATGCTGGCATCAAGAACATCAAAGATCTTTCTTCCCTGTCGCTACTAAATATATCCCAGAACTCCAATCTAACAGATAAAACCTTGGAATTTTTATCTGGTTTGTTCGGCACATTGCTCTATATTTACTTACGATCATTATGATTAACAAAATGTGCGAAAACAAAGATCGACAAACTGGAGCACAAACCCTGAAGAAGAAAAACTCAAGTCGGAGATTCTTCAAAATCATCTATTGATTGCTCTAGTGTCATTGAATGTTAACGGT
Organism: Erythroxylum suave; assembly: GCA_027563595.1. Classification (NCBI taxonomy): domain Eukaryota; kingdom Viridiplantae; phylum Streptophyta; class Magnoliopsida; order Malpighiales; family Erythroxylaceae; genus Erythroxylum; species Erythroxylum suave. The sequence continues at coordinate 5,720,027 of JAOSBN010000005.1, read as the reverse complement.
GCTACAGAATTTTATAAGAGTGACTGCAAAGTTACCTTGAAACGGCCACAATCACATAATGTTATATTTGTTTAAAATCTCTTGCACTATGTAAGCATCATATTACATGATTCTTCTATAAATGTGCAGGGTTGACGGGATTGGTCTCCTTGAACGTTTCAAATTCTCGTATAACCAGTGCAGGTTTACGACATCTGAAGCCACTGAAAAACCTGAGGTCTTTGACCTTGGAGTCTTGCAAGGTTACTGCCAGTGACATCAGGAATCTTCAATCAACTGATCTCCCGAATTTGGTTAGCTTCCGGCCGGAGTAGTTGGTGGATGCCGTATAATCTTACATCTTGTAAATAACTCCTTGTGCAGGAGGAGCTGAGACGAAACATTTAGATTTGTCTGGAATTGTACATCAAAGACTCGAAGGGTTGGTTATGGGAGGCTTAAGGAGTATCAACGCTTAATGTGAAGCTAAGAAATTGTATATAAGCTTCCGTGGCATGGCATGGCATGGCATTGTCATTCTTCACTCTTTCAAGTTGAATGTTTATACTATGTCAAACCCAATTTGCTAAAACTGCTCTGCTTATTAGAATGTGCAAAATTAATTTAGTTCATGAACTTGCCATAACTTCATCCTTTCTTGTTAACTTGACTGTAAGTAAATGATGATAATATCTGACATTGACCCACAAGGAGGAGGAGAAGAAGAAGAAGAAATAATAAATAATAAAAACTAAATAATAAGAAAATAAATGAATAAATGCAAATAATAATTATGATAAAAATATAAATAATAGAAAATAATAATAATAATAAGGCTAGGTAGGAAATAATCTGATTTGTACTTAATAAAAATTTATTTGATGATTTATTTATATGATTTTAATTAATTAATATTACAAAAATTTTAATTATTTGAAGAAATATATTTCTTATGATAAAAAAGTATTTAATTATTCCAATCTAAAAATCCACACGCGACACACTAAAAATCTAAACCGCCCAGGGCCCCGACAAGGCTTCTCCTGTCTTCTACAATCTTCTCCGTTACAATGGCTTCTTCACTCTCGGTAGACATAGCCACCACTTTCTTCTCCTTAACCTGCCGCCGCCGCTTCAACCAGGCGCTGGACTCTCGACTACACACCACCGTTCTTCCTTTTCTTCTATTTAAGACGCAGACACCTCACCGGTCGCTCTCCGTTCGGGCCGAGCGCTCGTTTAATTCTCTTCGTTTCTCCAACAACCCCTCTTCCACTCGCAGCCGGAGGTTCTGCAGTGCCACAACCACATCTACCTCGCGGAGCGAGGACTCCGACTTGGCTACCAAAATTCCTCCCGATAATCGCATTCCCGCCACCATCATCACTGGGTTTTTGGGGTCTGGAAAGGTACGATCTTTCTTTTAATCTTTCCAATTTTTATATTTTTAGATATTTAATTTAGAGTAAGTACGTCGTTTGGAAATGGGAACCCTTTCCAAATGATGCCTTGCTTGTGGTCTTTTGCCAAAGATCAGTTTATGATCAAAGTATGCATGTATATCACAATTTTCTTTTGTTACTTCTTTTCATTTTTTTAATCCAACTGTGAACACGTGATGGCATCAAAATATCCTTCTGAGCGTTAAAGACCGGTCCTTCAGAAGTTTGAGCTGACCAAAATTTCCATTTTTGAAGTAGGGATTTTAACAAATGATTGTTGTGAAATATGCAGCTCTATGTCTAATGAAAAGGGCAGTGGTTGCATGTTTATCCTTTCTGTTTTTGTTATTTGGATTTGGAGTTTGTTTTGCGATGGTTGTTTGCTCATTTATTTTTCGTTTGCTTGTGTTGTCCTGCTGTGTTGTTATCAACAGACAACATTGCTCAACCACATCTTGACTGCAGAGCATGGAAAGCGCATAGCTGTGATTGAGAATGAGGTGTAGTATTCAATTTTAAATGAGCTTGTTATTGCTTTAGCGTTATTTCATTTTGATTTTTCTCTGCTATCTGATATTCTTTTTCTTTAAGGGGGTGGTCACTTTGGGTTGTAACCTCAACTGTTTTGATGAGGGGGTTTTACATGGCAGTTGAGACTAACTTGTGGGTTGAAAATATGATTTCTTGAGAGACATTAATAGTACATGATGGATAATTGTTTAACATGCAGTTTGGTGAAGTTGACATTGATGGTTCTCTGGTTGCTGCAAAAACAACTGGGGCCGAAGACATTGTCATGCTGAACAATGGTTGTCTCTGCTGTACAGTGAGGGGTGATCTTGTAAGGATGATTTCAGAACTGGTTGAGAGAAAGAGAGGAAAGTTTGACCATATTGTTATAGAGACTACTGGTATGGAATTAATCTGACAATAAGGTTCACGTTATGGTTGTCAATGGGAAAGGCTCCTTGTTACTTATTTCTTTTCCTCTCACCCTAGCTTTTGTAACTGAAGAGCATCTTTTTTCTTAGTTGCTGGTCAACATAGTTCTCTGGATATGAAGCAGATTTCATGCACATATTATACCTTGTTTGTAGCTGTTGTTCTAACACATTCCAAATTTAAAATTTTAGGTTTGGCAAATCCAGCACCAATAATTCAGACCTTTTATGCCGAGGATAGTATTTTCAATGATGTGAAATTGGATGGTGTTGTCACCTTGGTTGATGCAAAGCATGCTGCTTTTCACCTAGATGAGGTTAAACCTAAGGGAGTAGTAAATGAGGCTGTTGAGCAAATTGCTTACGCTGATAGGGTTATAGTAAACAAGGTACTTTTCATTTCCAATTTATTGTTCTAAAGAAAAATCAAGTTACATTTATGGCCACGTTGCCTCTAGGATCATTGAACTCATTAACTTGTATATCTTATAATCCGTTTGTGAGTAAAGATGCTGATTGCATTGTTGAATTCTATTTGTTCCTGACTATCAACTTCTTGTGTGTTATAGACGGATCTTGTTGGAGAGCAAGACATTTCTTCTTTGGTGCAGCGAATAAGGGTTGGTGTCCTAGTTTTGTTTTAAGCCCATCTGTTGCCTTTATTCTTTGTCTTTGAGTATTTGAATTCAAGTTGCATTTGTCTCTGATGCCAGAACATCAATCGCATGGCTCATTTGAAGCGGACACGATATGGAAAAGTTGACTTAGACTATGTACTTGGTATTGGGGGCTTTGATTTGGAAAGGTTTGTTTACTTTTTCATCTTTCCTTGATACTGCATTTAATTTCTTAATTGTAGCCATGGTCAGATAGGATAGTATTCAATGTCAAAGTAGGATATCTACTCCCTGGAATTTTACTTCTTTTCTGCTCAAACCATTTTCCTGCTTGTTGCTTCCACAGTTTTTTGCTCATTCTATATTTGCAACATTGTTCTCTGCGGGTTCCTTTGTTCTTTTATATCCTCTGTTTAGAGGATGGGATTTTAATGTTGAAAGACAGGGACCTTGAATTGGATGCTGTAAGGCATTTATTCAGTGACTAAGAGTCAGATATCTTAAGCCAGATTTTGGGATAGCAATTTGAGGAAATGGATCATGCTCAAACATGCATAGGATTCATAATGAAGATTGGTAGTTATAGGAAGCTTTTGTTGCTGTCTTTTTTTATTTACTTTAGTTGTGTGTTAATTACTCTAATTATTGTTTCCTAGTGCTTGTTAATGTGGTTGGTTGCAAAGAAATGCTGTTGAATGATTTATCATCTGCCTGATGTTTTACCTTCCTCTCTTTTCTCTTTTCTTTTTGAATACTTTGGTTAGAGTAGATGCTTTTGTCATAAATACTCTTATTAATTGCTAACTTGAACTGATTCTTTCCAAGGATTGAGAGTGCCGTTGGAGCAGATGCCGAAAAGGGAGATCATGGTCATGACCATGATCACGTTCATGACCACGACCACAAGCATGAGCATGGCCATCATCATGATCATGACCACCAACACGGTATGTCTAGTGTTTCTTCGATTGCAGTGGCTGCTTATAATACTGTCCTTGTGTTGATAACTTGTTAATTGAGTTCTTTACAATGTTAGAAAATAGTTCTGTTACATCAAGTAATGAGTTTCAGCTGACGATAGATATCACTATATACTAGTCATGTTCTGATAGGCCCTTAATTAAGAAGTATTATAAGAGGAAGAAAGGGCACGTGGGGTTAAGGGTGTATGCTAGGAGGCA
>JAOSBN010000005.1:5687252-5709433 GCA_027563595.1 Erythroxylum suave | reverse complement strand
AATATAATTAACTTGTGAATATTATTAAAAAATTATATAAAATTTTATTGTAATATCTTTTTATTTAACCAAAGAATAATTAAATAATATCCAAAAAGAATAAAAAGTTTGTAAATATTAAATAATCAACTTTTAATGCATGATCAATAAAACTCACATATTAAATTAAATTAAAGATTAAAAATAAGTATTCTCTAATTATAAATTAGAGATTGAACATTAATATCAATTAGGTAAAAAAAAAAAGACAGGTTACTTTATTTTTGTACATTAACTTTAGTTTTGCACATTCACCGGATGTTATCAACTATGATACAAAATAAATTGAACCATACAAGACAAAATAAAATAGCATTGAAATTATTAGAAACTAACAAATACAACTCATCCATCTCATCAAGAAATTTTAATTGTCCACGATAACTTACACTCAACAAGGAAACAAACATTTGGTTCCAATCTCAAATTCTCATTAGAAGTAGAATTATAACAACACGAAATTAAAACTAATTCCCATTTCCTCAATGTCATTACTTATGCTTTGCCTAAACATACGACTCCCCAATATACGACTCCAAATTTATGTTTTTTTCCATTCTGCCCAAAAACAACGCATGCCTTTTTCTTTCAAAAACCCACCATATTAAAACCCTCGTTTTTTTTCCTTGCTTCCCAGTGTGCTTGCGTTTTGCTTCTTCTGTGGTTGCATTTTGGCCTGCTCCTCTTGGCTTGGTTATACGCCCACCTACATGTCGTTTTGATGTGTGCTATTTTGCTTCCTCTCTTAGCCTCTGCGTGTTTTTCGTTTTCACAACCTTGCTTCTGCTGCGTCGTTTTGGTCCTGGTGGTGTGCCAATTGCTGCGTGCTTTTGGCTTCTCTTATTTGTCCATGTGTTTGCGCTTTGGTTCCTCTCAGCAGCATCTCCTGCGTCGCTTTCTTCATCTATTGTGGCGTTTTGGTCTCTCTTCTCCGGCTTGCGTTTTCTTCAGTTGGTGTTGTCGTGAAGAGAAGACATTTAGAGGAAAAAAGAGAGAAAATCTACATCAAATCATTCTGAGTTAATTATCGCTGTCTGTGGGTATTATTTAGGGGTCAAATTCATCAATTTTTTATCAGCTGAAGCCAAACGCTGGTACTAGTTAGCTTTTTAAAAATCAGCTGATTGAGTTCAATCAGCCAACCTAATCAACGAATTACCAAACATAATATACAGCTGTTTAATATAGTCAACCAGTTAAAAAGGGACAGCTAATTTTTGGCTGATAAGCCATTCACTAAACAGGGCCTAAGTCCTGGCTTAGGCAGTAGCACTACTAGGGATATAAATTAGGTCCTGTTGTTATTGAATAAACTATGTTGATATAGGCCAAATCAGACAAATATGTCTTCACATAAGTTATAGATTATTCTCTTAGCTTTTGATTGGTACAAAGTTTGTAAGTTTTGGATATTGGAATTCAGAGATATGAGATGTACAACTTGAACATGATTATGCATTAGCCAAAATTTCAAATGTACATAGTCTGTGGTATTTTGAGCATAACTCATAGAATAATGAACCAAATTGAATGATCTTTGAATCATTAGAAACTTAAAACATTGGAGAACAACTTTGTAGAAGGAAGTGTTGCCTAATTTTGTCATTTACCTTATTAGAATAATTATGTAAATTTGACCTAAAAGCATATTATGAAAAAAGTTTTGAAATGATCAATGAGTTATGAAATTAATTTCACATCGTTTTATTATGGTTCAAACCCTAACTATAAATTATATTAATGAGGGTTTTGCTATCTGAATGATATGGTGACAAAATCTCAATAAGATGCCAGGAATTGTCATTGAACATGCATTATACATATTGTTTATACATTGATGTGCATAAAGAAAGACTTATACATTTGTGCAAAATTGTGATATATGTAAATGTGTTTGTATGATATAGAGGAGCACATTGGATGCCAGTCGAATATTGCTGGACCATCTAGGTAATAGCATATTAGAATATACTGTGAGTAACCTAAGATGGTCTCACCTTGATTTGTTTTGTTTAGTACTAAATTAAATTTGATATTGATGAATGTGTACTAAATTCCGAACAATAATTGTCCGAGACGTTCGATGTATGTGAATATCATTGGAAGTGCTACTTGTATGTGAATGAGACTACCTACTTGAATATTTTGATTCTCAACTAGAAAGTTGAATGTCGAATTTATGTCCGATGACCTTTAAATGATATTTGAATTCTCAACGAAATTGAATACCAGACTTAGGTCCGATGACTATGAGATTTTGATTGTGAATTATGAATGTCTACTATACAGGACTTAATTCTATATTTGATGCATTTCATAAATGTATGCTTAGATAAAGGCGTTATGACCTGAGTAGCGAGTATGGAAGCGCTTACAAGTAAAGCATTGCTCCGTGATTACTGTTTCTGCACATAGAGCTATGCTCTGTGATTTTGTTCTGGCTGAGCCCAATGAGCCAATAACTGTATATGTATGTGATAGGCTCTCGGCCACAATAATAAAAACAAATGTGAGTCTTATGCATATAGCATTCATATATGATTGAAATTCATTGAATGATTTGTAAAGCTAAAATGTAATGATAAATTGATATGAACTATTTGACTATATGAATTGTGTGATTATATAATGATTGAATTTTGTTATATGAGTGAGCCATCGAGGATGGTTACTCAACTAAGTTCGCAAAACTCATCAAAAATTGCAACATGGCTTTCAGGGTTTAGTAAAGAACTCCAGAGAGACTCAAAGTAAGAGTTCCAGGTCAGGATCAAGGTGCGCCTGCATATGCCTTCAGTGAATTTTGTGTTTTTGAATTATGTTCCGCAAGAATTGTACAAAGTGTATGTTTATGATTTGTTAATGAAATGACTTTATGATTGCAAGTGTTTTGTTCTGTAATGGGCCCAAGTGATTACCGAAACTCTGATGAGTTCAATAATAATTGTAATTTTTGCGACTGAAATTCAGTTTCCCTCAAGTTTTGAACATATAAAGGAATAGTTTCCGCATCTAGTGTTTTAGTTGATTCATCATCTGAAGTAACTGACAATTCTTCAAATCTCGCAGATACTTCCTCAACAGCAGCTAACTGCAAATCTAGAAATTTTTTAAGTCTTTTCTCGATGCTTATTTGAGCTGGTTCAGAGAATCGGTTGTGGAAATTTTCTTCTGCTACTTGACTTCTTGATAAAGACACATCATCATTCATAACATTTATGGACGCTAACACTTTCTTTGTTCTCTGGTTATATACTTGGTAAGCTTTACTGTATGTTGAATAACCAATAAAAATTCCTTCATCACTTTTGCCCTCGAATTTTCCAAGTTGTTTCTGATCTCTAAGAATATAGCACTTACTATCGAAAATGTGAAAATAACTCACATCAGGTTTCTTTCCCTTATAGAGTTTATAGGATGTCTTGTTTAAGATGCTTCGAAGATAAACTCTATTAAATATGTAGCATGCTGTATTAACCGCTTTAGCCCAAAATTGCATAGACAATTTACTTCCATTCAACATAAGTCTGGCCATTTCTTAAATTGTTATATTTTTCCTTTTGGCAACTCCATTTTGTTGTGGAGCTTTAGGAATATAAAATTCCTGTATGATACCATACTCTTCACAAAAATCATTAAAGCTTGTATCCTCAAATTCTCTTCCGTGATCCGATCAAATTCTCAATATAGTCATATCTTTCAGATTCATGACCCGGACACGTAGGCTTCTAACAACCTTGAAAGCATCTACTTTTTCTTTCAAAAATGATACCTAAGTATATCTCAAATAGTCATCAACACAACTTGAAAAAAATCTCATTCCACCAATGCTATTATGTTGTGTTGGACCAACCAAATCCATATGAATCAATTCAAGTATGCGTGAAGAGGTAACGTGTCTAATCTTTTTGTGTGGCACTCTAATTTGTTTACCCATTTGACATGCACTACAAATTGATATCCCTTCTTTGTTCATTTTGGCTAGGCCCTGCACAGCTTCCAATTTCGTCAACTTACTAATTAGATCAAAATTTGCATGTCCAAGTTTTTGATGCCATAAGTTGATGTCATTATCATGTGTGGTTGATTTACAAGTGGTCATGACTTGCAACATGTAGTAATTGTCGGCTGATCGCTTGCTGTTCACAAGACATTCTCCTTGCTCATTTAGCACCTTGCATTCAACACTTGTGAATTTAACTAATATACCATCATCGCAAAGTTGACTTATACTTACCAAATTTGCTTTTAGTCTATCAACATGGAGTACGTTCTTGAAGGGAGGCAAACTGTCCACGCACAGTGTTCCCCTTCCAATCACCGAAGCCTTCTTTCCATCTTCAAAGGTCATATGACCATCCACAAAACTTTGATAATCAGTTAAGTAATTCTTTTCCCCTGTCATGTGCCATGAACATCGACTATCAAAATACCAACCATTTTGCAAGGTTGCTGCCATCGATTTGAGAACTACGAGAGCTTGCAATTCACTCTTTTCCACCCAAGTGGATTTCGGTACTGAGAGCTAATGTTGAAATTTTTGTGAGGAATATAGAATTCTCCGACTTTATTTTCTTTCAAACAGCATTTGCAATAGCTGATAACATCTTGGTCTTATGTGTCTAATAACTCTGCAAAAATGACATGTGGGTACGAATCTTTGAGTTTTCCTAGATGTTTCTTCTTCTTGTACAGACCTGGACATATCATTCTTCTCCTCATTCACCTTAGAGCAGTCTCCTGCATAACCAATACCTTGAAGATCTCCTTTCACTTTGTCGATTTCTATTAACTTTTCTAGTTTTTTTCGTGCTACCATTCAACTTTCTAATGCCGACTTCAACTTCTTTTCTAACCCTTGGATAGTATTTTTCATGGAGAGATTTTCTTCCTTCAATCTTTTATCCTTTCTACACGTATTCACCCATTTTTCATACATAGCCTGGTAGGCCTTGTAAATATTCTCCTTTCTATCATTTAGGCCACTTTCATCACTGTTATAATCAGATATTGAGTCTTGAGTTCAGTTGTTTACGTTTTTCTGAAAATTTTCCATTTTTCCCATTTTTTCATCTTCAATCACTTCCTTCTCAGTTACTGTTAAACAAGTAACTGGACTTTTGCTATACAGGGCAACTAACACAGCACTATTTGCAATTTCTTCTTTACTACCGTATTCACTCTCAGAATCATTCTCACTCCAAGTGCTAGTAAGGGATTTTCCTTTTTTTTTCTTCAAAGTATTTGCACATTCGGCTTGAATGCGCCAAAACCCTTGACACTCATGACAATGGATTCTCTTTACCTTCTTTGAGCATTGACTTGTTGCTTTAAATTAGTATTCGATGAGCTTCCACCATATTGCTTGAATTCGGGTTTGTCCTTTTTCATTCTTTTAAGCCATTGACCAAAGTTTCGTATGAGTAATACCAAGTCTTCATTTTCATCAGATTCCTCTCCTGCATCATTCACACCTTTTCCAGTCTCAACCTGTAACGTCTGTCATTTGCTTCTTTCTTGCTTACCTCTTAAAAGATTCATCTCGAAATTTGGAAGAATTCCAATTACCTTCTCCAATGAAAGATCATTGATGTCGTGAGCCTCCTCTATTGCTGCAATTTTAGGAATAAATCTTGGAGGTAATGATCTCAGTATCTTCTTGACAAGCTTTAGATTGAAATATTTCTTTCTGAGTTGATGCACTTGATTTGTTATATCTCGCAATCTTTCATGAAAGTCCCTAATGGTCTCATTCTCATCCATCTTCAGTTCTCACAGCCGGCATCTATAATTTTGACACTATCACCGATTTGGATCCTTCATGAATAGTCTGCAAGGCATCTCATGCTTCTTTGGCTGATTCACAGGCTAATATCATTGAGAAACGCCCTTCATCAACAGCATTAAAAATTGCATGCATTGCTTGTGAATTTCCTAACGCACTTTCTTCTTCGACTCTTATCCATTCGGCCGGATCTTTTCGAACTGCTTATCCTTTGTCATCAGTAGTCATTGGATATGCCCACCCATGTATTACCGATTGCCAAGATTTTGTGCCTTGAGCTTCGATGAAGACTCTCATACGTGCTTTCCATGCAGAATAGTTAAATCCATCCAATAACGGTGGATTGGTGATTGATGCTCCCTCTCTAGTAGACAAGTTTGCGAAACTAGGATCTGCACCAACTTGCTACCAAGTTTCGAATCGATGACATTGCTCTGATACCAATTGTAAAACCATATAGGTTATGCAAACTGTCCGATTTTACGCAATCATCTCGGGCACAAACACAAATAAAGTCAATCAAAAAAATAAACAGACGACATCAAAAATTTGGTAACGCAGTTCGACACTTCTTGCCTATATCTACGAGGCCCTCACCCATATTAATTCTTTCACTTAAGTACAATCGATTTTCCTAAGGCCTTACAGAGCCGACACCACTCTCCCCTTGATACTACCTCTCAACCTCACTTCCCGTGAAAGACTTTTCACACCTAATAACATGAACGACTCGTGTTAACCTTGTTAAAGGAATTTTTAAAACAACTATTAATTAATGAAAGAAAATAAATAAAAATTGCAAGTGTTTAAAGAATTAATAACAGAAACCTGACACATTTGAAATTCAAAAAGAACAACTTCCCTACGACCAAAGGTCCTCCATGAAAGATTTGACAGTTGTTCCTGCACGTGAGCCACTCCATAAAAATGATTTCCAGCTTGATCAACTACCATATGATTTGTAAAGAACAGTGCAGAACATATAGATAGGTAGCCTCAATATGCAACACACACCAATGAACTTCAAATTTTTATTCACTCGTAAATCACTTCTCACAAGCCATTTGTACACACAGCTATGCCTTCTGCCAACACTCCCATGAAATTTTCAATCAACACCCACGCATGCTATCAGCTTAAAAACATGCAAACTTCACTCATTGCACAACCATTGCACTTTCTGCCGTAAATCTTATATATTATTCAAGTGACACATACGTATATAACCAATTGAAAAACACACCCACTGTACTCACTGCCTAAGCACGCTTGCACACACTCTCACCAATTATACTGCAAGTCTTATGTCTTTATTCACCAAAAAGCAACCACGATATATCTGTCGCAAGTCTAATATGTTGAATATCTCCTTGAACAACAACATGTAGTGTAAGGCTGAAAACCCTTCGTATAAGTAGATAAAATACCACAATACACTTAAACAATCCTTCACCAAATCAACTCCTATACAAGATAGAATTCTATTCTCTCTACAAAATTATCCAACTGGTATTTGAATTCAAGCTTGATAAAAAGATGCCAATTTAAAAATATGTCAAAATAAAAATAAAATAGACATATTTAACATATATCTAACATCTTCAAGTTTCTGCGAGATACACAAACATTCTTCACCACCAAGTCTCTCGGAGCATTCGTGTTTGTTATAATCTATCATGATAGCAAAAGAAACCATTTGAGCTTAATGGAAACTCAAACCCCAGAAGAAAACACGTCGTACATGATTGAATAATCGTCATTAACACCCAGTTAAATCCTCCACTAATGCGGAGTTTGAAGATGCAAGCATAAGTTGGTTATATGATTGCTCAACTTTTTTTTTTCCAATTTATTATTCAAGTTTTTAAAATTTTCAGCTAATTGACCAACATTTTAAAACCTTAACAATTTAGTTTAAAACTTTAGTTTTTACTGACGTAGCTAATAAATGGACATTCACCTAACATTGAGTACACATATCATGTCATCAAAAATAATCTTTTGACCTAATTTATACAAGTTTTAAAGGTTAATCACTAAATTAAAAACTTTAAAAAGTTTGATACTAAATTAAAAATATTTAAAAATTAGACACTTTTGAGTATGTTGTACTTCTTTAACTAAACTTAAATTAAACTTATTGATTTGCACCTTTTCTTTACTTTTAAAATTAGCATAATTAATTATAACTGATGCAAATATTATAGTAATTTTAATGTAAATAATTTCTATTAAATTAATAAATACAATGTTTTGTACAAAAAAAATTTTAATTTGTAATATTTCATATCATTTTAAATAGTTTTATAATTGTAATCTGTTTGATAAAATTAAAACAATTGTAATATCTATTTTAATGATAATTTTTAATTTAGTATAAAAATTCTAAGGCTACCTAACCAAATTTTTTTTGTTTAAATCAAAATCTAATTTAATTTACATTAAGCAAGTTAAAATTTGACCTAATTAGATTTAGACAGTCTAAAGTCCAATTGATTGGAGGTCTTTTCTTGCTATGAAATCTCCTTAAATTCCTCTGTGTAACATCTCTTACTCTCTTATGAACAAGTTCCCTTGGCTACCATGTAAACTGCCAAAGTCGATTTGGGTAAGTTGGGGTGACTAGTAACCATTGAATAGTTCTTATTATTATAAAATTGTGATAGTTGGACATTTATGTGAGAAGCTAGTGTTGATGTGTTGAGAAGATGACAAGATAAAGCTAGCTAACATAGAAACAGATAATAGGATATGGATAACATAAATTGTATTGTTCTTGACTTGATGGCATATTATGTTGCCGTGAAATTGAAAGTGCTTTTGGAAAAGTTACATTCTTAAGAATGAAAAAAATGATATGACATAAAATAAAAATAAGAGAACAAAGTGAGATTGAGGCATAAAAATTATTCTCCTTAAAGAGTTTATTGCTCTTATCCATGATTTCACTAAACAAATACGATAACCTATAAAAGATAAACTCTATATTTATGATGTTAAGATAGAAGTTAAGTCAACTTGAAACACATATTTTCTAGATAAATATAAACTAAATTTAAAATAAATAAAACATAGGTTTATTTAATAAGATATTTTTTAAAATAATAAATCTATTTCATAGTGATCTCCCACTTATTTAAGAAAAAGCTGGTGTAACAATTTGAAGTTGCTGTCATATGGACTGTAAACTAAAAACTAGAGTTAATAAGTTACAACTTATAGACTTTTTAACAAAACTTTGAGTTTTCATGAATCTAACACTCTATATTGTAACTTTTAGTTCTTATTAGTTATATTACACTCCCACCATATCAAATGTTCGTGTGTGTTTGCACTAATAGGTCATTCGTGCCCCTGATTATTTATGAATGTTTTAAAAATTAGGAAAATTCTTATAAGAACAGCCCAATTCTACACTCATATAAGTGATTCCATCAATTTTATACTGTAATAAAAAACAACACTCATAAGGGTTATGGAATTCATTATTAGCTCAACTCATCATCACTTAAGGTGTAGTTTAGAACCAATCACACATCATAAGAGGGACATAAATATTTGATAGTGCCTTACAAAATCAATCAATGACTTTGTTATTACCCATATAAGTCTAATTCATAGGATTGCCGATCACATAGGTTCAATTACTATCATTATTGATATCTTGTATTGGCTTAGTCCCATTTTCATCGTTGTTTCAAATATTTGTTTCTTTCCCAATAATTTAGTCCGAGGATCAATTAAATTCATTTATATAATCAATGGAGATGATTCCATCTTTAAGAAGATGCTTTAATCCTTCATGTATTAAATGAATGTGACTATTTTTCCATTAAAAGTTTTATTTTTTGCAATGAATATTGCAAACTTGTGATCACAATGCATAGACACAGAAGATGTTGGTTTTATTCCTAAAGGAATAATTTCTAAGAAATTTTATAACCATTCAACCTCATTTTTAGCCAACTCTAGGGCCACAAATTATGATTCCATTGTCAATTTAGCAATAATAGTATGTTTTACTAATTTCCAGGTTATTGTACCTTCAACAAGAGTAAATACATATCCACTAGTAGATTTTATCTCAACTAGGTTAGAGATCCAATTAGCATCACTGTATCCTTCTCATACAGTGAAAAGCCGGCTACACAAAATACCATAATTTAAAGTATCTTTCAAATATTTCATTAGTCTGACTAAAGCATCCTAATAATCACAATTATGATTATGAGTATACCTACTCAATATAAACAAGACATAAGTTATATCAGATCGTGTAAAATTCATTAAATGCATCAGACTCCCAATAATCTAAGCATACTCAAACTAAGCCATAGGATCACTTTTATTTTTTACCAAATGAGCGTTAGTATCATAAAGAGTATAAACGATTTTCACATTAAAATAATTGAACTTCTTAATAAGCTTCTCAACATATGTTCTTATGATAACATTATATCAAATTTATTCCTTATGATTTTAACACCCAAAATGACACTTGCTTCTCCCATATCTTTCATATCGAAATTTGAAGCAAAGAAGTTTTGAGTACCATATACAACATCAATACTGGTACCAAAAATAAGCAAATCATCCACATATAAATTAAACTAATGATCACACGTTCCCTATCAATAACTTTAGGATACACACATATATCCACTTCGCTAGAAGAGAAACCTTCGCTTACTAGAACTCGATCAAAATCAAATTTTTCACGTCATTGTTTAGGAGCTTGTTTAAGACCATACAACGATTTTCACAATTTATAAACTTTATTTTCGAACTTAGGCAAAACATAACCTTCAAAATGTACTACGCATATTTCTTTATTTAAATCACTATTTAAAAATGTGGTTTTGACAATCATTTGATAAATAAATAAATTATGGATAGAAGCTAAAGCAATCAAAATATAAATTGATGAAATTCTAGTTACATGATCCCAAGTATCCAAATATTCAGTATTATGTTTTTGAGTAAAACCTTTAGCAACCAAATGAACTTTATATTTATCAATAGAATCATCAAGTTTAAATTTCCTTTTGAAAATTTATTTGCAACCAATAGGTTTAGCACGCACCTAGTGGTAAATCTCATTTTTAATGGCTTCTTTCTAGAAACGGTGTATCAAAAGAAGAAATTGTGTCGAAAAATGATAAAGGGTCATTTTCAACAAGATAAGTGTAAAAATTGTTTATGAAGAATAATTCTTTTCTTAGTCTTTTGCTCCTTCTCAACAACTTGTTACAGTTTTCATTATCAACATTAATAGTTGGAACATAAGAAGTTTTCTTTTAAAAGAATGGAAAAATATGTTCAAAAAATTCAACATTTTTTGTCTCAATTATATTATTACTATCAAGGACATCCCTTTTCAAAATAAAAAATCTATAAGCAACAATATTATTAGCATAACTAATAAATATGCAATTAAAAGTTTTTGAGCCTATTTTCCTTCTCTTGTGATGAGGCAACATCACAATAGCGAGTCACTCTGGTACTTTTAAATATTTTAAATTTGGAGGGTAACCTCTCCATAACTTATATGGTGTCTTACTAGTTCTCTTATAAGGAATTCTACTTTATAAATGACATATAGACAAATAGCTTTATCCCACAAATCATTAGGAGTAGGATAATTAACAAGCAAAGCATTCATCATTTTTTTTAAAGTTCTATTTGTCTTTTCTGCTATGCCATTTGATTCAGGGGAATAAAGGGGTGTAATTTTGTGAATTATTCCTTCTTTTTTACAATAGTCATTAAACAAAATATATGACCCCCTCTATTTGATCAAACTTCTTTTATTTTCCTATTTAACAATTTTCTATCTTAACTTTATATAATCAAAATATACTAAAAGCCTTATTTTTATTTTTTTTACCAAATATACTTTACTATATCTAGAAAAATCATCTATAAATGTTATGTAATATTTCTTACCACCTATAGATAAGTTTGTTTTAGATCACTAAGATCCATACAAATTAAAATTAATAATTTAGATTCTCTATTAACAAATGCACAAGAATTTAGTTATTTTTGTTTAAGCACATATACCACATTTATTCATACATGCATTAGCATTATCATAAATAAGCCAAAAGATTGCATATCCTTAAGACTAGAAATTTTAACATAATCTAGCATACCATAAATGAAAAAATCAATCAAGTAGGTAGAAAAACATGCATTATTTTCATTGATAATCTCATAAACAATCAACAAAAATAATCCCTGATTACATTAATCTTTTTCGATAAATATATCATTTTTTTGTCATAACAATATTATCATATTAAAATAACACTCTAACCCCAACTTTTCCCAACAAGGCTACAGAATTTAAATTAACTTTAACAGTTGGTACATAAAGCACTTCATTAAGTGTAAAGGTCTTGTCATATGTGAATTTCAACTCCTAGATAAAACTATTTCTTCTTCTTCTTTATAGCACCAAAATCTACCACTCAATCATTCACATTGGCCTCAACATTAAATTGAGAAATAACAATAGCTGTAATTCCATTATCATCTACTTTAACTAAATTTTTATTTGGTTTAACATGATTGCCATTTATGACTCGGTTCTTACATTTAGGTGCACGGTGACCTGACTTTCCATAAACAAAATAAGAATATTTCTTTTTGAACTTGGGATTGTTCACTTTAGGTTTAAAATTAGTTCTATGACTATTATTCTTATTTTTGTTTGCATACCTTTTGTTATTATGAGAATACGAGTTACTTTGAAAGAATGGCTTGCGAAGATATCTCCTTTGCTTTAGCTGCTTGAATTGTGCATATAATTATTAAAGAAACAAATTGTAAGGAGTTTCAAGCAGCTAAATGATTGTGCTTTAGTTATTGTTTGTAGTTATTTAGAAATTCAGGCAGCTTTTCAATTAATAAGCTTGCAACAAATTCTTCTTGTAAATTGATGTTTTCAGTTGTAAGACCCTCCCGAAGTTTATGATAATCATTGGCCTTGATTAGTAAACAACTTATTAATTATTTTTTTATTGATTAAAACGTTTTAACTGTTTAATCATGTTAAATAACTTATAGATATATTTAATGATCAGCTAATTGGATTGATTGATCGAACTCAATCAACTAATTTTAGAAAAGCTCCTACAAGCTCAAAATTTAATAGACAAAAAGCCAATTGTACCCTTTTAAGTTGAAGCCAAAGTTTCTCAATTTGAAAGTTCCTAATCCCAAAAAAGCCACCACATACGTTTCGTTCTCTGTTAAGAAAGGCTTCAGTTCATTATGATTGCCATAAGCTACATCCAACTTCCATGTAATTATTGGTAGCTGAAGTTTTCTTTCTTTCTTTTTTTTTGCAATAATTTTTTATCTTGGACTATATTAATATTTATCATTAATTTAAGATTGAGAAAGGATAAAAAAGAATTCTTGTTGTTGTTGTTGTTCTTATTATTATTATTATTATTATTATTATTATTATTATTATTCTATATTTTAATAGATTTATAAAATAAATTTTTGTAAAATTAAATATCTAAAATTTAAATTCTGATGAGAATATTTTAAAAAAATTAAGACATTATATTCATGCCCTTATAATTTTTTTAAGTTATCTCCTCGTAATTCTTTTTACACATAAACAATTAATATTAAACAACTAATTTTATCAAAACATTTTTAATAAACATTTTGATATCATAAGTTGGTTAAATGGACTGATATAATCTATTATCAATAAACTGTTAATAAAATCAACTAATCATTAATACAATTCGCTATTGCCAAACATGTACTTGATATCTTTATAGTCTTTCATTTCGCAACGCTAAAATTTGTCAGCAATTAATTTTTACTTTCCCACATCTTCAGTCGTGTACTTAACAATCATTGAATCCCAAATCTTCTTTGCTTCTTTGTAAGGACAATAAAAATCAAATAATTCATTACATATATAAGTTTAGTATAATAAATATTTAATAATTAATCATCTTTAACATTTGTAAGTTGATTTTGATTTGTAACATTAAGGGACCCATGAAAACCTCTTACAAATCACATATATTTCATAGCTGGACATGATTATGCTGCAAGACCAATCCTGCCTCTATCCAAATTTATCAGTACTTGTTTCTCCGGTAGGTTTGGCATTAATACCATTTGCATGCAAGCTTCATTTGTCATGTACTATGTTGCATCGAAAAGAAAAGAGACAGGCCTTGCACGAAAACTTGTTAAAACTCTCAGATACTCTTACATTGGATTTATACTATTCAGAGAAAGCTGGACTTTATTCTTAATACTATTTACATGGGATCGGAATTCTAATTTCACTATGACGGCTCTCCGCATTATGATGTTTTAAGGGGTCTTTCTCTAACAAGGACTCTCCAGTTCTTCTGGGCTTAGCCTAGTCTACTGGAACTTCAACCTCCATTTTTAGGATAGAATTTCCAAAAACCTGCAAAACATGAAAATCAACCAGTCCATGACTAACTTCCGTAGGATGCTAACTTCACTTTCCTATATGTTCGACATGGCGACCGTATGCACTGTTTCCTCAGTTTCTTCAAAATGCATAAGAACTTGAATTAGTCAAAGACATGTAACCCTCACTGCCACAAGAACATTTCCTATCCAACATCTACTTAAATTCCACAGAGAACATAAACTAATTGATAGCATATTCACTTTAAGAAGCACGGCCAAAGGACAGGAATGAAAGAGGACTCAAAGACTAACAAATGCCTCCATGGTTTCTGCAACCCATAAACATCACGTTTAACATAACACCACGACGTGAACCTTCCAGTCCTAACATGAACAAGTGGATTACACCTTTCATCATATGACAACTGCTACTGGACCTTCAACTCTTCTTTAACCATAGATTGAAGCAAAAATGTCATTGATTGTAACAATAGGGATGGTTAAATTTTCAAAACAGGCTCATAATGGCAAAATATTGAACCACAATTGTCAATTAAATCTGCCATTAAGGATCCACTTCAGTGGCAATTAGTAGGCAATGGTTTTGGAGGAAGAGAAAGACAAGAAAATACCTTTCTGAAGTCATTTAGCATTAAGTAAGATTCCCGGGAGTAACCTGCTTCCTTCAAAACTTGGCTCAATACTTCCTGCAAAGGGGAAGAAAAGGAAGTGAAATGAAATTATTAATCCACACTGAAGTCAGTACAGAAACAATCTGTGGATCAACTTAATCGAATCTCCACAAAGATAGATCATGTCTCAAACAATTAGATTTCACTCATACAAGACACCAGAAACTTTATAGATACCTCTCTTTGTTCAGCAGTCATGAAAGAACCAGATAAGTCCTCAAGCACTTCTGAAATGTCATTGAAAGACACTTTTCCATTACCATCTGAGTCATATAGCTTGAAAATAACTGGAAACAAAATAAACACAAGAAAAAACAACGCATCATGTTGAGTCAACAGCCGCAGAACACAAGAATTATGAGATATTTGGAGTCAGATCAAATCAAGATATCCAACTCTAACAAACAAAACAAACGTCTATAACTTACGTCCTATTTTCTGCTCTGCAGTTGCTTTTGCACTAAAAGTAGAGAGGAAGGCAACGAAGTCCTTAAAATTTAAGCCATCCACCATTTTCAGCAGTCTCTGCAAGAACCAAAAAGCTGTGAAGTTTTCACACTCAATCTGTACTCCACTTCGCATCAACAGAAACTTCTCAAAAGATAACCTGAGAAAGTGGATTCATTGCAAATTCAGGTACCGATAAGAATTCATCAGCCGAGACGAATCCTTTTGCATTTCGGTCTAGTTGGCAAAACCTCTGATACAGTGACACTATTTCTTGCTGAGAAACTGGAGTCTGAAACGCAAAAATCATCATATTGAGAACCAGAACAAGTATTAACTGTATATGAATAACCAAAGTGAAAAGGCAAACATAAAAAGCAGCAGAAAGACAAAAATACAGAACTAAGACTAATTAAAATAAAAAAAAGTTAGATATAACTTACCCAGATTATGGCAGTGTTCTTGAACCTCTTCTATATCATATTGAGTCAGCATTGATGACGCGTTCCCCATTGTTATCCTAAAAGTGTAAAGTACAGAACTTTAAGAAACTGAAACAACAGTCAATCTTCCGCCAAAATACCCGTCGATCAAAAATGAAAAAGAAACAAAATTTCAGGGTAAAAAGTGGACGAAATCATGAAACTCCAGGAAATTGACTAGACAACAAAATAAAATGATCGAACTGAACTGAACTGCAGTGAACACATAGACACATAAAACTCAAGTCCAAATCCAAATTGTCAGAAAGATAAGAACACTTTATCTAGTCACTTAGCAAGTGCAACGTAACTGCCAAAAAGCGAGAAACATAGAAGTGAGAATACTAACTGATGAGGCCTGAGGGTACTTACTTCAACCAAAAAGATAAGATACAGAAACAGGAAAATCCAATGTCTGAAGGTGCTTAAGTGATGTGGAGTCGTATGGATTATGGAATAGGGATAAGAAGCGCTCGGTGACTTTTATAACAAAAGGTGGCATCCACCTCGTGGCCATCGAACTCCACTAATGCCTGTCCCAAACTGACGTAGGTTTTGTCGCTGTCCCACTCCCATCTCCCCAAATCCGTCCAAATGATAATATGTAATAGTTATAATAATAAATTATTAATTTAAGCCAGACATAATTCATTTTATTTAAGTTTCAAAATTGAGTTAATAATAATATTTAATAAGTTTATATCTAATTTTTATATTATATGTTTTGTCACTATTTTAAATTAAAATTTAAAATTTACGATACTTTAAAAAAATTAAAATTTTGTAAAAGTTATTTTAGAAAATTTTATTTTTCTCCATTATTGTCTAATATAGTAAAGGTTTATATATGAAATGATTTTGTTAAAACTATTATATATTCAGCAGAAATCAAACTAAAATAGAAAGTTGTTAGATATTTTTCTGATCATCATTATCTAAAAAGGTCCACCCCATTTGGAGGAGTTGCAGAACTGACAAAGAGTCCTGCTCCAGGTCCACAGACACATTGTACTACTATCTTTAACCCAAACGTTTGTCGCCAGGTTTGCAGTATCTTCATAATTAATAGTTTACACTTTTCAACAATCAGTCTTAATCCCCATTGGATTACTTTTTCAGTCACTTGCACTTTTTAATAGTTGACAAGTCCATGAAGAAGACACGCATTATATCATTAGGGGACAGAGTACACATCAGTCATTCTCTATGATTATGTATTATTTACCACTTACAGTCAGCAGAAGTAGAGGAAATTTTATCCGTAAAATTCACTTAATCACCACCGCTTGTGGATTCACCTCAGCAGTCCTCATCAGCTAGCCAGCCCACGTCAGCTAACAGGAAGAGTTCTGTAGTCCCGTAAACCAGCCGAGCTTGATCTGTAACACAATTTGTGGAGAATGAGAATTTGACAAACAAGATATGATTATGATACTATTAGGCCGATTTTTTTTTTTTTATATACAATTGAGAAAAACACACTAAAATTATTACATTAAATCAGGCCTCGGTGATACAAATGGCCTTGTCTATCTAACTGGATAAGCAGACTCGTTTATGGTGGAGGATCCTGCAGAATATGCATGCTGGGATGTACTCTAACGGCGCAGGAAGCTAGACTATCGGCACTTTGATTCCCCTCCCGATAGATGTGCTGGAACCACATCTCCCACTCTCGACTCAGCAGCGTTTTTATTTCCTGCACCACAAAATAGTTATCTGTAAGCATAAGGTCGGGAGAAGAAAGAATATTGATGACTTCCATCTAATCCACTTCTAGAATGATACGCCGATATCCCTAGTCCCAAGCCAATGTAAGCCTTGCCATAACTCCACTCAATTCGGCTCGCAGGGGCGAACAGGTCTCAAACCTGTAAAGAAAGCCACCCCTCTATTGGCCAGTACTGTCTCGGAGGAGACCCCCAGTCGTGGCACCCGGCCATCCTTGTTGGGTGGCACCATCTGTATTCACTTTGATCTAACCCTCTGGAGGTTTTTGCCATCCGACAGCCTGCCCAATAGTTCTAGGCACGACACGATTAGTCACCCGTTGCGCTTGGCAGACCCAGTGTGCATATTCGAGCACGAGTCGTGGACCAGCCACTAGCCATTCGAACCCAGCTTCAAATATGCACTTGTTCCGCCACTGCCAAATATTCCAGCACGAGATGCCAAAATTTAACGTCCACCCATTGGTCTACTGGATTAGGTTTGATTGCAACCAGTCCGCTTCAGGGAACTAGAAAAATGCAGTCGCCTGAATCGGTGGAACTATTTGCCTCCAGAAGTCTTGGACTCTGTGACAGTCCCGGATCGCATGAAGTGTTGTTTCTGGCTGACCACAGGCTTGGCAACTATTGTCCGCTGTGAGGTTACAACGAGCCTGCTAAACGTTCGTCAATAGTTTACCGTTAGCTAATAACCAGAGGAATGATCGTATGCGCTGTGGTCCTGGCCATGCCCAGATCACTTTCCAAATAGTCGCCGAATGCCCCGGCTTGAAATCTGTTATTATTTCATACGTCAAGGCTACTGTGAACTATCCCTTGGTGCCTGATCCCCACCTAAGTTGGTCCTCCCCCATGACCTCCGAAGGAGCACGAATAGTTGCCAGGATAGCGCAAACTTGTGGAGGAAGGTATGGTGTAATCAAATCCCAATTCCAGGTACCGTTCATTTGCACAAATTTGATTACACTTGCGGAGAGCAATGCGTCAGGAATTGGAGATATGGACTCCTGCACTAGGGGTCCCAAATTTCCCGCCCATCGGTTCAGCCAAAAACATATTCTACTCCCATTCCCCAATTTCCAGCTTGCCCCGCGACGAACATACTCCCAAGTAGTGGAAATCCCCCTCCAAATAACCGACCCGCCTCGATTCGGCAACGTAGAAGAGATATGGTAAAAATTCATCTGGTATTTGGCGCGCAGGCATTAGACCCACAATGCTGAATGATTAGTTAGCAGCACCCAACCCAACCTGGTAAGGAGAGCATCGTTGGTAGCTTTAATTCGTTTAAGCCCTAGGCCTCTATCTTTTCTTGGGCGGCAGACTGTTGCCCAGTTAACGAGATGAGGTTTCCGGTGCTCATCGTGGGATTCCCATATGAAGTTCCGCATGATTTTTTCGATCTGATCGCACACATCTCTAGGTAACCTCACTGTTTGCATTGTATAAATGGGTAGTGAGGCAATCACCGCTTGTGTTAAAGTAACACGTCCTGCCAGTGATAACTCCTTCGCACGCCAACCCACCAACTTTTGCCGGACTTTATCGAGTAGTTATTGATAAGTATTCCGTGTAATACGTTCATGGATTAGCGGAACGCCCAAATATTTCCCCAGATTTGTAGTACGCTGAATGTGGAGTTCATTGCTAATCTGGCGTGCTTCGGATGGCCCTACATTCTTCGAAAAAAAGATATGTGTCTTGTTCAAATTAACTTTTTGTCCAGAAGCATCACAGAAGGTCGCTAATATCGTCGAAATTTCTTTGGCCTGTTTTACATTGACTTCTCCAAACAGGACTAGGTCGTCCGCGAAAAATAGATGTGAGATGGTAGGCCCTGTTCCTCTCCAGCGAAATGGTTTCTACTGTCCTTGACTTACCGCGTGGTCAATAAGGTGGCCTAACCGTTCGAGACATAGGACAAATATATAGGGCGACAGTTGGTCCCCCTAGCGAATATCTCTAGTGGGTTCAAAAGGATCAAACAATTGTCCATTTCACGCAACTTGCATCGACACCGTCGTGATACACTTCATAATCATATTAAGTAAAAACGGTGGGATGCTCACCTCTAGGAGAGTATCGTGTATGAAATCTCATTTAAGACGATCATAGGCTTTTTCTAAATCCACCTTCAGAGCATAATATCCACGCTTTCCTTTCTTCTGGCGCATGGTATATACGATCTCCTGGGCTATTATTATATTATCGATGATTTGCCGGCCCGGGATAAAACTGCATTGGGCAGGTGCCACTACATACGGGAGATAGGGCTTCAATCTGTTTGCGATTACCTTTGAGATGGACTTGTACAATACTGTGCAGAGACTATTTGGTTTGTTAGGCCGATTATTTAGTAATGGAATCTAACAACAAAATTGGTTGCAAGTCTTCTATAAATGTAATGGATGGATTGGCTAGAATAACAATAGCTACTTTCTAAATTCTCCTTTCTTCCCTTTCTAAATCCTTCCTTCCTTCCTCATTCTGTTACTTCTTTCTACTTACTGTGCACCACTTGTTCTAAGATTGAACAATTCTGACTAATCCATACAGCGTGAATCGTTCCTTTAGTGATGGATATGGCAGAGAACTTGGTTCTTCCTGCGGAGGTATTGCTGTCGAAACGTGTCCAACAAATGGTCATAAATGGAGAAGAACCACAACCACCATATGTTTGCAGAGAAGATTGTTCCAATGAAGACAGTTTTCCTGATATGGCTCCTCCAATTCCTGTTATTGATCTCAGCCTCATCTCTTCTGAGCAACCATGTGCTGCACAGGAAGAACTGGAGAAACTTAGATCAGCTCTGTGTTCCTGGGGCTGCTTTCAGGTCCAAACTCCTAACCTTAAATTATAGTAACGTGATCAGAATAGCAGCATAGTTTTACTAAAAGAAAAGAAGTTGAGAAGGCCATTTTAATTAATTGCAGGCAACAGGTCATGGTATCTCAAAACCATTTCTCGATAAGATTCGAGAAGTTGCAAGAGAATTCTTCAAACAGCCAATGGAAGAGAAAGGAAAGCATGCTAAAGGAGTCAAGGAATTCGAGGGCTATGGAGGCGACCCTGTCCCGTATGAGGGCCAGTCGCTTGACTGGTCTGATCGCCTGTTCCTTGACGTATATCCAGAAGATCGAAGAAAGCTCAAATTTTGGCCAGAAAATCCAAAATCTTTCAGGTTTGCGGATACTTAAAAGTGTTGAAACATGCATATGTAACAAGAATCTCTCTCTTTATAGCGTTTCAAAATTGAGACTGTGCAGAGAAGTTTTGGAGGACTACACCACTAAGATGAGGACATTAACTGAGCTTGTTTCAAGAGCCATGGCAGAGTCATTAAATCTAGAAAAGAATTGCTTCTTAAATCAGTTTGGTGAACAGGGAACACTACAAGCGAGATTCAACTACTATCCAACCTGTCAAAGGCCCGATCTTGTTCTTGGTCTGAAAGCACATGCAGACGGAACAGGGTACACAATTATCTTGCAAGACAATGTCCCAGGTCTTCAAGTTCTGAAAGACAAGTGGATCACAGTTCCTACAATTTCTGATGCTCTTTTCATAGTTATGGGTGATCAGATGGAGGTATGGTTCTTGCTATGTTTGTATATGGGGATCGAATGTATAAACACTACTCATTCTCCTCTATTAATTGCATTGTTGCAGATAATGACTAATGGAATGTTCAAGAGCCCAGTGCATAGGGTCCTGACAAACTCAGAGGAGGAGAGAATTTCTGTGGTTGTCTTCTATACTCCTGAACCCAACAAAGAAATTGGACCAGAAGAGGAACTGATCAATAAGGAAAGACCAAGACTTTTCAGAAAAGTTAAAGATTATGCTAATATACACTGGGACTATTACCAGCAAGGAAAGAGAGCTCTTCATATAGCTAAAGTTTAGACGTTTACAACCACTAGATGTTTGGTTGAGCATTTGGATATCTCAAATCTTAATAAATGCATGAATGCCGAAGTTTGACAGTTTGTACATATTTGTATTTCTGTTGTGCCAAAAATGTTTAGTACTGTACTATTTTCCTAAACCAAATAAATGTTGAGTTGCACTATAATCAGGAGTCTTCTGCTGAGTAAATGTCATGTACTGTTGTGCTTGTTTTCCCGAGAAAGAACCTGAAGTTGGTTACCAAGTTGATCAACCAGCTTGCTACATGTATTTGTTATTATTCATTGCCTGAAAGGAATCAACTCAAGCGGTTGAAGCTTAAAAACAACATTCATGTCCAGTAGGCGTTGAAGACGTCAGCTTTTTCCCTGTCTTTCTCCAGGGAACATAATTGTGTTAGCTTGCAGGAAGGAAGATGTCAAAAGACCATGTTTCCAAAGTTATCACCTCATCCTGATATATTCTCTTAAACCCCATTAATCCATTAATGTTTTATTCTTAAGCCTTCACCAACAGCATGTAATCCACGTTTGTCTAAATAGATTATACATTAAAATGGAAGAGGACATTATCCTATTGTTAGTAACAAACAATAACAGACACACACACACACACACACACACACACACACACACACACACACACACACACACACACACACACACACACACA
>JAOSBN010000005.1:5660490-5687152 GCA_027563595.1 Erythroxylum suave | reverse complement strand
TTAGTAACAAACAATAACAGACACACACACACACACACACACACACACACACACACACACACACACACACACTCTAACACACACACACACACACACACACACACACACACACACACACACACACACTCTAATACATATAGAATGATCAGGTCAGTTCTCAGCATAGCTCGTCAATGCTATTGGTAAACATGAAGGAATCATCTGTTCTTCCAGATTCTGTTTAGCTAACGAAGTGTGAATTCCAAGAAATGGTCCTCAATGGCCTATCATTGTCACCGTTTTTATGCGGAGATGGAAATGGTCCTCAATGGCCTATCATTGTCACCGTTTTTATGCGGAGATGGCAAGTCCAGTGATGACAAACCTGGTCGTTTCCGGTCATTGATTTCAGCCTCATCTCTTATTTGGAACCATCCATCTCAATTGAACTGCTCAAACTTCAGAGTTGTTCAGTACATGGGGCTGTTTTTAGGACGTCAATCTCGGAAGACTCAAAACTTTTCGTAACCACTAGCCACTAGTAGTTCAAGTTGAAAGCTTTTGTTGCACAGTTGGAGAACTTGCATCATTCTCAAGGAATTGTGAATGCAGGCAATAGATCATGGGTTTACCAGAGAATTTCTGGATAGCATTCGAAAGAAAGTAGAAGGTTTCTTCCAGGGTCATCTGTTGCTTAATGTTACACCCTGAAGATCTCGGGAACCATAATTTGGGGCCGAAAACTGAAGCCTTTCATGTGCTGACATTTTAAAGCTGCTTCCTTGATTATGTAAACCCAGAAATCCATAATCTTTGAGAGGAATAACATACTATAATTTTGTAAGAAGTCATGCTCATGCTGTAACTTTGGACACACGCAGAGAAGGGTTGGAGATTAAACGAAGATTGCAATCTTCGTGAATCAGTTCAGTGGACAGGCAAGATTCAACTGGTGTTCATGCTGTCAGAGTCCTTAAGTTCTTGATTTGAAAGCTCAAGCAGCAGATCAGGGTACCCGTTACCTTGCAAGATCATGTACCAGAGCTTCAAGACGTCAATAGCACCCAATTCTGATGCACTCAATCCGTGCAGGGGATCAAATAGAGGTAGCTCCTTCTCGTTACATCAAATAAAATATACGTTTCTTTCTTGTTTGGGAATGGAGACCTAGCTACCAGATAGTGTACTCACAATAGCTAAAATGATGATGAATATTTTTAATTCTCAAACATTGTTTGCTGTGACTTTTTTTTTTTTTTGAGAAATTGTTTTGCTGTGATATTAGCAGATAATGACTGATGGAATGTTCAAGAGCCCTGTCACGGGGTTCTGAAAAACTTTAAAACGGGAAAGGCATCTATGGATGTCTTCTACCTGAACGAAACAAAGACAATGGACCAGAAGACTAGTGATCACTAAGGACAGACTAAGAATGTATAAAAAGCTGAAAAGCTATACTAATATACACTGGGATTACTATCAAAGCAAGGAAAGTGAGCACTTCATGTAGCTGCAATTTAGATGATACACTCTTGGTTTATTTATGGAGATTCCCTATCCTTGGTTATTCCTTTACTGGCAAAAATAAAGGATAGTCTAGCCTAGCCAAATTACAATTCTAAGACTGGTTTCTATGCTCAAGAATGTATTTTCTTTTGCAACAAAGGCATAGATCAAGCTAAGGAAATTTAATAATACCCTTCTCTGACAGTTTCAAGTTCATTGCCAAAGGTAGTAGTGAAATACATTAGCATAAACTTTCTACTGTTAGGTTCGGGCGTATTCTGACCTAGAATAGCAGAAGAGGTCTCAATCTCTAAGTGGTGCCCAAGACAAGTTCCCACTCAGCACATATATTGAACGCGACTTGTCTAGCTGCCTTCAGTACGCCCAATAGATATGAGTCGTTCGCAGTCATTAGGTACATTGCATGTGAAATGTCTGACCTCAGTACGTATATTGCCAGATCTGAGATGATGCACTTAGTACTTTTAACAGCAATGAAAGTTAACACTATAATAGACAATAAGATTGAAGCTGAGAGTTCATGTTAAGACATTTGGATCTGTAATTTTACTCGAGCAAATTCCGCAAATAGGTCAAATGAAGGAAAACAACAAGAAACTAAGCACAAACAGTAAATTCTCATCCAATGAATGGTGCAGATAGATGGTCCATTCAACATATTTATTGGCATAAGAAACTATCTTTTGGAGCAATTTAAAAAGATAACAATAGCTTCTACTCAAGTACAACATTCGCAGAAGTACAGAGCTAGGAAAGAATGGATTGCGACAGAGCTAATTGACAAAATTTCTTTCTAACAACATATTTTCACAAAATCTGAGTTGAATTAAGCCAAAATTTGAAAGGCGCTGTTTCTGAAACTCATGCAGCCACATACAAGTAAAGGACCTCATACCATGGATATCAAACACCTCTTCTCAAGCTACTCATCAATTCACTATATCGCTGGTGGAATCTGAAGGAGCACCATTGGTAAGCAACCTCTGCAGCTTCTGCTTCCCCCCATCCAAGACCTCAACTTCATCTGTATTCCCAAACAATTGCTTCCTGTAATACTTGTGCAAATTACTGAACAACTCCTTCTTAATCGCCTCAAACGCCATATCCAATCTCTCCAATTGCTCCAGAGCATTGTTATTAAACAAAAACAACCCATAGTACAACTCAAAACTATCCCCTTTAGTATTCTCCACCAAATTCAACAAAGTCTCGTATCCTCTAGTATTAATAGGCGATGACTCCAACCCAAATTTCTCCAACACTCTCCCCATGGTATGAGTGATAAACTGCGAACCCGCGGCGTACCTATCATGCTCCGCACAGCTCATTGGCACCATCCTACACCCTTCTCCCTTAAAAATCTCTAAAAACTTCTCACACCTATCAATCCTGTCGTCCTCATTCCCGATCCTAACCTTGTCATACACGAAAGGCAAACCTTTCCACGAATCCTTACCACTCTCTGGTCCAAACATGGGATGAGTACACAACACATCAAACTCAACAGGCAAGTGCTTTAACAAAACAGTCTTGGCATACTCCTTCACAGACAATACATCAACAAAAAGAGTGCTCCTTTTTAGTCTCTGAAACGGGAAAGACATGAGAACCTTCTCAGTGGATAAAATCGAAGTGCAGAGGACAACTACTTCTGGGTGGTTCTCACAAAGGTCATCTGGGTTCGTGTAGAATGTGACCCCTAGTGATTTGGCTACTTCCGCATAGTTGGTTCGCGAATAAGCAAGAACAGTATGGCCTCGACGCGAAAATGTCTTCGCTAGGAACTGACCAAAGTTTCCGAACCCGATAATAGCGATTTTCAGCGATTGGGATTTGAGGTGCTGCAACCGGAGACGGGCCTCGTAGTCAAAGGGTTGAGCGGCGTCGATGGCGGCGATACGGAGGCGAAGAGACCGTTGTGGTTGAAAGCGTGAAGGGGAATGGGAGGGTTTTAGGGTGATGAATGAGGACGAGATTGACCGATTAAAAGAGGGACAGAAATGAATGGCAACGGCCAAGGAGGGGGAGGGGGGAGGCTTTGTGGCGGCCAACGGCGGCATTTTGGTTGGTGAATTGAGATGTGGTGTAGTGACGGCGATGAGGTTTGAGGTGGTTTAAAACGACACGAATGCCCTTCGGTTTCATCGAAAAGCATTCATGGTTTTCTAAATATTTATGTTTCTCTTCATTCTTCCGAGGTAATTCTTTATTGTTTAAATTTACATTAGATATTCCAAGTTACAAGTCCAACTCCAAGAAACGTGATCAATTTGACAACTATGACATCAAATCTCAACTTATTTTACCGCAAAAGGAGAAAAGGAGTAATAAAGTCAACTTAAATTTTATCTAAATTTCCACTTGGGCAGGGCTGTATCCTAACGGCTTTATGTTCGACCTAAAAAGTAAAAACAGCGCATTAAATAATCAACATCCAAACAGGCCTTTCAAAAATAGTATCGACCTCACTAAACTAGGAAAATTACATGGGGAAAAGATCGATTTGTAAGTAAGAAGAGGGTTTTCTGTCTCTCTCAGAAAATCTTGAAGAGCAGGCCACCGTGAGTGGCAAAGAAGGGAGCGAAGACCAGCGACTCCACTGCCATGAGCTTGATGAGAATGTTGAGTGATGGACCTGAGGTATCCTTGAGTGGGTCACCAATGGTATCACCAATTACAGCAGCTTTGTGCGGATCAGAGCCTTTGGGACCAAGGGTCCTTGCATGCTCCGAAGCACCAGCCTAACAATAAAACCCCATAGATTATCACTTGTTAAGTCACATCGTAACAGCACATGATAATTTTTAGGTTTTACCTCAATGTATTTCTTAGCATTGTCCCATGCACCGCCAGTGTTAGATGCAGAAATTGCTATCTGTTAAAACATCACAGACCATAAACGTAAAAATAGTCAGCAAAATATAGCTGCCATAGGCATCGCAGATTTTGTTCTATTTGGAATTGTTTGCCACATCAAATTGCTTCACCTGAACACCGGAGACAAGGGAACCAGCTAGAACGCCAGAAAGCGTCTCAACACCAAAGAGGGTCCCAACTATGAGCGGTGTGAGCATGACTAAAGCACCAGGGGGAATCATCTCTTTGATTGACGCATCAGTGGAGATTTTAACACAGGTAGCATAGTCGGGCTTGGCCAGACCCTCCATGAGTCCAGGAATACTGTTAAACTGCCTGCGAACCTCCTCAACCATCTTCAGAGCTGCACTTCCAACACTCTTCATGGTCATGGCAGAAAACCAGTAAGGAAGCATAGCACCCACAATCAGACCGATAAAGACCTTCGGGGTCAACACATCAACAGTAGTAATAGTTGCTCTGCTAACAAAAGCACCAAACAGAGCCAAAGATACCAGAGCAGCAGATCCAATAGCAAATCCCTAGAAAATCCAACAAATTATGAAAAGTGGTAAGCTTGACTGACAGGATAATAAAATTAGTAAGCTTGACTGACAGGATAATAAAACTATTATTGCAAAGAGATGCTGCAAAAAGAGGAAGAGAACCAAAAAAAGGAAGAGAGTAATAACATTACAGCAAGTACTTCAGTAACATTTAGAAAGTCATCATGGCCTCTTTGGTCCCTTCAAGTTCTGAACTGAAAACATATTTATAGCATCCACAACAGAGGGAAGGATTTTTCATTTAGCATTTCCCGAACTACAAATATATTATAATAGGGTAAGTCTCCATACCTTTCCGATGGCAGCAGTAGTGTTTCCAGCAGCATCAAGGGCATCAGTTCGCTCACGGATGCGATGACTCATGCCAGCCATCTCTGCAATGCCCCCAGCATTGTCACTGATGGGACCATAAGCATCAATTGCCAATCCTGTAGCAATTGTGCTCAGCATCCCAAGGGCAGCCACCGCAATGCCATACATAGCTGCAAAACTAAAGCTAACAAAGATGCTAACTGCAATAGCGAAAATTGGAATGATGACAGACTTGTAACCTAAGGCAAGGCCAAAGATAACATTAGTGGCAGCTCCAGTCCTGCAGGAGTCGGCAACATCTTGCACAGGGCTGCAATCAAACGAAAAAAGAAACAATCATGACAAGAATTTAATGCAACATCCAGACAGCTATGAAATATTGTCACCACTCCACCTGTAAGCATTGCTGGTGTAGTATTCAGTGACAAATCCAATGATAAGTCCCGCCCAAAGACCAACAGCCACGCACAAGAACAACTGCCTGCAAAACAAAAGCTTATAAGTCAATTCTACATGCAAGTTTCCACATGTCAAAATTTGAAGCTGGGCATAAACCATGATATTTAAAATGAATATTAATTAAAATATATCTTAATCGTATCTCGAGGCTACAATGACCAATGCTTTAAACTTACCAGTTCTTCACAACCTTCTGTGTGCCAAAATTATAAATTGTGAAAGATGATGGCAACCCAATCCAGGACACAATTGCGATCCCCCCAGTCATCAAAACAGTGGAGATTATAAGTTGCTTCTTCAATGATGGTTCAATTTCCTTAACGGCTTTGATTTCAAAGAAGTCGGTAGCGAAGAGGGTTGTAATCAGACAAACAAGGATACCAACAGAACTAACAAGCAGAGGATATAACATGGGAGTGAACTCATGGTTGATTCCAAAGGAGGAGATGGAAGCAACAACAAGAGCAGCACATGATGATTCAGCATATGAACCAAAAAGATCAGACCCCATACCAGCAATGTCACCAACGTTATCACCAACATTATCAGCAATGACCTATAAGTAAAACAATTGAATCAATCCATTTAGGCCTGAAGTAGACAAGAACATACAATTGAGACTTCATATTCAGAATTTATGTGAGGAGTAAGGCTTACAGCTGGATTTCTTGGGTCATCCTCTGGAATGTTTCTTTCAACCTTCCCTACAAGATCAGCACCAACATCAGCAGCTTTGGTATAGATACCACCACCAACCCTCCCAAAGAGAGCCATGGATGATCCCCCAAGACCATAACCAGTAATAGACTCAAAAAGGCCTTCCCAATCTGAACCATAGTAAAGCTTGAAGAGATTGATGGTAATGTAAAGTACCAAAAGACCATTTGCAGCAAGGAGAAAACCCATCACTGCTCCAGACCTAAATGCAGCTATAAAAGCCTTTCCTACACCTTTTCTTGCTTCCAAGGTTGTTCTAGCATTAGCATAAGTAGCAATTTTCATTCCGAGAAAACCCGAGAGGATAGAGGTAATAGCACCAAGTAAGAAGGAAACAATGCTGAAGATTGCAGTTGCAAGTGCTGGCTTGCACATCTTCTCCTTATCATAGGTGCATGGCTGGATTTTTGAGCTAAAGCCATTAACAGAACCAAGGAAGAGGAAGATAATAATTGCAAAGGCAACCATGAAGATACAGACATACTGATATTCAGTGAACAGAAAGGATGTGGCACCTGTCGCAGCCAACCATTCATAAATTCAGTCTGCACATGTCTGTATAAATTACACTTGCAAAATTCAAGGATTTTCTTTCATATTTCTTGGTGCATATAAACAATTGAATATGATAAACAACTGCAGAAGCACGTCCAGAAAAAACAATGATGATGATCTACTATGAATTTGATTCATAGAGGAGACCAAATCCAACAGCAACAGATGTAAATATTTACTAGTCAAATGATTTTCAGAAAACAAAAGAATTATATATGCGTTCAAGTGATAAGCTTCTCATTCACTCACTCACTCTCACACAAGATAGGTTTGTCCAGAAACTTCTCCATGAATGTTGGAAAATAAAAACATTTCTTTTATTTTCTATTTTCCATATACAATCAAATGAAACATGCATATATCTTTTTTATACTAATATCACTATATTAAGTACATTATAGCCACTAATAAATTTCGTAACTACTTAAAAGAAAGTTAAGTAATTAACTGGCAATTATAACTGTCAAACTAGTTAAAACAGTATAACTGTCTAACAAAGTAATCTCTATATAGCTAACAGATTTAACTTCTATCTGCCGCTTTCTGGAATACTTAGTCACATTTTAGTTAAATGCCTTCAACCGTTTAAGCATAATCAGGTCTTTTAGGTAGTTCAGAAACAATAGCTATTTGTTTTGACCAAGTACCAGTGATATCTGTTAAGAAAATAGTATCCTACATATTGTACTTCTACGTTATATTTTCTTAAACCAAAGAAGGAAAAGTTTTAGAGTAGAAGATTAATTCATTATCCAAATGCTAAAAAGGGCTTTAGGAGTAGGGTATAATAAGCTTACTTTCACCTCTTCTAGGAGCAGCTGTACTATATTAACTCAGTCAACCAAACGACAAACGACAATGAAGACCAGCAAGCAGATAAACAGGAAATTTATTTGTGGTCAACAATGAACCAAGCTCCAGAAGATAGAAAATATTACATATGTACATACGCTAAAGAAAGTACCAAGAAAAATATATTATGGTTATTTATTCTCCTCCTAGATCCTAGTCAATTGGGGTCTAAGGATTCCTCAACAAACAACAAATGAGCATTACCCACATGCAGCACACATGGAAAAATACAAACCCTAGCAACAAAAGAAGTCCAAATACCACAAGACGAGAATAACTATACTAATAGGAACAGAACCGCTAATCTCCGGGTCCAATAAATAAATTAATTAACAGACAAACATCTAACTCCACCAAATGGGTATTCATGAAAAAGAACAAGTCATTGTCATAACACAAAAATCTAAATCCAGATACAAACTTGTTAAAGAAACCCTCAAAGTGGCAAAGCAGATCTAAGGGAGGCAAAACAAGGGGATTACACAAAACTATAACTTTCACTAACACCACCATACACTTAAAGTCTTCATGAAATGCAGTCATTTCTAGAAGGAATTAAGAAAGTATATTATAATAGTTCTTACCATAACAAAACTCAAAACTCAACGAAAACCACAACACAAAGGTTTATCGTAGTTTATAAACATTTAGTAGCTCAGAACAGTAAAATTACTAGCAAACACAACAGATTTTGCAAATGTTGTCATCAAAAGATCATCTTCTCATTGACTAACACATGTAAAGCGATATTCAACCTCAGCCTAACATAATATCATAACACAGTTAAGAAGTAAACTCAATCATAACAAAAGAAAGCCTGAGAGCGAACTTCGATAAAGCAAAAATATTAGTTACAAAATCGTAGACGGACTCCAGATCCAAAACCAATACCAAAAGCTTTAAGCTCTTTTTTTATACCTTCAGAAATGGCGGTCTGTATCTCAGCGCACTTAGCGACCACCCCAGGGTCATTGAGGCCTTCCTCTTCCTCAATTAAAGAGTCGCTGTAACTGTTCTTGTTTGCCTTGTTCACCTGCGGTCGCTCCGGCGAGAGCTTCACGCAGGAGACTAGGTACCATTGAACCAACGAGAAGACGATTCCAATCACGGCACACGCCGGGATAATTATCTCAGTTCCCAACTCCGGTAGCAACGCCGACGGCATCTCCGGTGACCCTACGTAGTACTCCTGCGTCCGTTCCCTGGGAAATTACTCACAGAGGCTAGTGAGAGAGAAGACAACAGATAGTGTACAAGTTTACTAGCGAGTTACTTATACTGGTAGTGGTAGCTGTAATGCATTTTCCTGAATATGGAGATATTTGTAGAATGCAACCGTTGCTATTCTAGTAGCTTGCAGTCTGTGTAACGACCGTCAACTCAATTTGTAGTAACATCGTACAACTTCGTATTTAAATTTTTTAAATTTCAATTATAGATATAAAAGACATAACAATAATAATAATAATAATAAGTTTTGGTTCAAAATAGCGTTAAAGCATATGATATAAATGATAGCGGTGAGATAGCTATGCGAAGGACGGTGTGCAATGCAGGAGCAGGTTATTCAAAATCGTAAATGGTTGTACAAGAAGACAATTCGATCGGCGCATCAATGTTGGAATTCGTTGTCGTTTTATTATTTTAAAGCAATAATGGGATGTTACTGAGTACTATTGAAG
Organism: Erythroxylum suave; assembly: GCA_027563595.1. Classification (NCBI taxonomy): domain Eukaryota; kingdom Viridiplantae; phylum Streptophyta; class Magnoliopsida; order Malpighiales; family Erythroxylaceae; genus Erythroxylum; species Erythroxylum suave. Next base: position 5,677,647 of record JAOSBN010000005.1, on the reverse strand, counting down.
ATGATGAGGGTGAGCCGCTTCCAAAGCATGAAAGGAGTCCCCTCCTTCCATGGTAAGAATTTGTGGGTCCATGTTCAAGCACATGTTCAGTAACAAGAAGCAGCAAATCATAACTCGAGGATATGGTGGTGGGACGGAGGCCGCTTGTGAGCGACTCCTGACGTCCGCTTATATTGAACGGTGTGCAACTCCCTAAAAACGTCTAATGGATAATACCAATAATTTTTTAATAAAATACGTGTTTAAAATTATTTTATTTATTTTACAATTTAATTTTAACTTTTCGTTTATTTTTTATTATGTCAACTAATTTCTATTTATTACATTCCAATCATGTTCTATTAAATCTTATTTATGATAGGAACATCATAATCAAAACAGAAAATTTGATCTCATTCACTAACGTTACGTATGATTGCTGTAATCCATATGCTGAGACGGAACAAAACAAAAATTTAAAGATAAAACAGAACAAAAATTAGAGGCAGTGAGGTATTTGGTTGTGATGGATAAAACAGATAAAATTGTATTCGTCTCGAGGACAGAAATGTATTTAGTTGAAGTTGACAGAATATAAAAAACAGTGTCAATGACCAAAGTACCCATGTAGAATAATATAATTAAAAATATGTAATTCATTGATTATTTTAAATAAATGATTTGAAACAAAAATAAATAGAATCAGCAACCAAACATTATGAAACACGTAATTTTTGTATTTTATTATCTATTTCCACCGATATAAACAATAACAAAACCCATCGTAAAGGTCTGTCCCGTTGCAGTCCGCCAGATTAGGAGACTTTTTACATTTCAATTAAGGAAATTTATTTTAGGGATCATAAAACATTTAATAAAATTTTATGGGAACTAAGATAAATATTTGATTCAATCTTCAGTTTTTTATTTTAAACAAAAAAAATTTTAAATTAAAAATCAATTTAGGAATTTGTCCTAATATGATTTAGCTATTGTGAGAAGAAGGACGAGACTACGCACTTGCTAGGAAAAAAGCGTAAGTACCGAAAGCCAAAAAAAGAGAGGAGGGTGTTGCAAATTGCCAAATTGGATTACTGGCATGATTGTTGTTGTTACTTTTCATGATTACCATAGTCATTTGAAACGATTTCCCTCCACCCTTCCCCGTGTAGTCTTTCTACGTATAAGGGTATACTCCCTTCACGGTAAGATTTTCTATAATCGGAATAATAAATTAAATAGTATTAATTTTCTATAATTTCAAAATTTAGTATCAAACTTTTAATTTAATAATTATTTTTAAAATTTTTATATAACTCTTGTCGAGAAATTATTTTAACGTATCTACTTAACATCTTATGAAATTCATCTAATGACAACTTTTAATTCACAAATTTAAATTTAGTTAATTTTAATAAAATTCAAGGATCATTTTTTTTTTGTAACTGGAAAATGCTCAACAAAACATCATAAACTATCTGAGGCCTAGCTCGACGGTAGATGACTCCGAGTCGGTCACACTCCATCTGATCCCGCACTAGCATTGGAGGACTATGAAAGATATAGAGTCCGGGATTGACATGTCTGGCTTGTGTTACCAAGGTATGAGCGCACTGATTGCCTTCGCGTGGCACGTGTTGGAGGTGTATCTTCCAATCGCGATGCATAAAGCTGCGGATACCTGCCAACAAGAAATGATTTTCGTCAGTCACAGGGGAATGGGATGTGATCATAGTGATTGCTTCCAGAGAGTTAGCTTCCAATATTATGCGACGATACCTCAAGGACCAAGCCAGAGCAAGCTCCGAGTAGACCCCCCATAGTTCTGTCAAAAGCAGGGAGCAACGTCCGAGTTGATGAAGGAATTCTCCTTCATCACTGTCCTTGATCGTCCCTAATGATACCTCCTGCGGCAGCGATTGACGATCATAACTGGACCGCTTTATCGGTATTCACTTTGATCCAATCACGTGAGAGTTTAGATTTATACTGACACAAAATTTAATTATTCCAAATAAAATGATATTATTTTATTTAAAAGAGTTAAATTTTGAATAAACTTATATCTGAATAATTTATGTTCGAATCTAATTAAAAATAAGGTGTTATATATTTTTAATTTTAAAAAATTAATTTTATAAGAACTAGCTCACTCATACAAGAACATGTATTATATGGAGATTTATATTGGAAAAGGCAATTATTTGGCAGCGGTAACAAAGTTTTGCATCAATCGAGGAGGGACCTTTTTTCTTCATCATGTGGATCAGTTCATTTTCATAATGACGCAAGTTATAATTAGGAGAAGCAACTTGGTAGTAATTAATGACTTTGTCCACATGTTATTAAAATGTGGATGTTGCAGGACATTTAAATTATCAGAATTCACTTTTCAGGTTTCCAGCTCGACAACCAAACCATGTTTCCTGACACCTTATGACGGGTGTATTTGTTGAAATTAAGCTCACGATAATTAACTGATTGTATTAGCTATTAGTAAATTCTATTAGTTATTAGTTAATAATTTATTTTATCAATTGATTTGAGTAATAGATTGTATTAGCTATTTATTATTTGATATTTAGTAAAATTAGTTGTTTAGTATTAATTGTTTATGTGTAAAATGACTTATGAAGATATAATTTTAAAAAACGTATAAGGATAAGAATATTATATATCTTAGTATTTCATCGAATATTTTTATAAGAATTTAGATTTTAGATATTTAATTCTACAAAATTAAGTTTATAACTCTAATAAAAAACATAAAACATATAGTAATAATAATAACAACAACAATAATAATAATAATCATCATAATAAATATAATCATGAAAATGATGATAATGTTACATCCAAATATAAAATATAACAATCCAAATGAAATTTAACAAAACAATTTAAATAGATCAAAAGAGGTTGGGCAAAATTTAAGGGCAAATTTGACATTATAAGAAAGGATAATCAGTTGATTGCTTAAAAAACTACTCACAACAAGTTTTTTATTTTTAGCTAATTGGGTTGAATCAGCTAACCCAATCAGCCAATAACCTAACAACTAGAATAGTTTCTTAATGAAATCAAACAATTGATTTTGGTTAATCAACTAAAAAATTGGTTGATCAACCAACAACTAAACAAAGCCTAAATATTTATATATATTTTATCATATTTCATTAAATTTCATTTATATATTTATATAAATTTTATATAACTATATTAATAAAATTTAATAGAATAAGATTAGAACAAAAAATTGAAACAGAAAATTTGATAAAGTATCTGTGGGGTTTTCAATTTCACGGCCCTGACCATTCCGACTGTCGCATCCATTTACCACATGCCACAGCTCATCTCCGTTTATGAGCAATATTCATGATGGGCGAAAGATAAAAATGTCTTTAATAGTTTCAAACATTCAAAATATTAAAAAGTTTATAATACTGAAAATTTTAAAAACTATCAAATTTCTAAAAATATATTATCATATGATTCGTAGTTGTACACATCTTAATATTCATAAGATAAATTGTTATATATCTGATTGCTGCATATTAATATTATTGTGTGCAAAAACAGTTAATTACGGAATAGTTTATATTAAAATTTTAATAAATATTAACTAAATATATTTTTTTTTAATCAAAACAAGGTAGAACCCTACCCCAACTAGTCACTATTCAAGATCCATTGTGACCCATAAATTGTGATCCATGGTCGTCCATCATCACTTCATTAGGAAAGCCCAGTTAGATATAAGCTGTTTCAAACCTACGCTCCAGCCTCTTCCACCTCACCTTATCCGTAACATGCATACCACACCAACGAAAGAGGGCCTACGCATCTCTTGTTTCTGTATCGAGTCTTCTTCTTTGATATCACGATTCTATTTAAGGGTGGTTTAACTTATAGAAGGAATTCTCATATATTTATTAATTCAAAAGCCTCAATTCGAGTTTTAGAGAATGATATTTAAAAACAAAAACAAATCAAATATCAATTAAATTAAAATATTTAAAATATATAATTGATGATTTATTATATAAATTTAACAATTTATTTAATATACACTCATAAAAAACGAATCCTGCACATATTCTCATAGTGCACAACTCTTTAGTTGTATCACTAATTCATACTACTTCGAGGGATCGTGAGAAACAGCCTCTAACATATCCAAAATCTCACTAATCAAGGTCGATATTAGGATAGGACGAACTCTTTCTAAGTTAGTACTTTCAAGTTTTGTTAGTATTTACTTCTAAAGTTTTTCAAACGTGAAAGTGTACTGTGTAATAACTATTATCATCGACCCTAACTTTCTTTGCGGTGCTATAATGATGGAGTTTGAGCCATCGTGTGATGTTATTGATGATAACGAAAGAAACTACCCGCCAGTGCAATGCTATTGATGTTGCCGTGCACGGTAGGTTCTTTTCTTCTATCCTAGGGTCAGTGGCTTGTATTGAATTCCTGTTTCGTGGTTGTCTGCCAACTTAGGTGATCTGAATTATCACCAACTTTTATTAATTAGTATAAGATAATTATCCATAATTTATTCAATAAATTTAAATTATATGAAAATGATGTTCAAGTTGACATAGTATTTCATTATACTATAGATACTTAAAATCAAATCAGAAACTTAATTTATTGAAATTTTTAATCATTGGTTTATTTAAAGAAATAGGAAATAAAGTTTGTCGTATATTAAAATTTTAAATCTTATCCATATATTTATATAGAGTTTTTGTAAATATGTAGATGAGATTTAATAGAACATGATAGAAACATTATAATCAGAACAAGAGATCTAATCTCAACTTATTAGGCATCAAAGAATTTTTTGAACCCTAATATATTCAGTATATTAACAGATTGTGTCGATCGTGAAGGCATTCAAGTTCTCTTTGTCACTTTAACCGTTGGATGCTTAAATAATTGATTAATACCTTAGTTCATCTATCCATCTACATCTTTAAAATATACCATTAGATAAGGACACAATGACCTTCAAAATCAACAAACCCCTGATAACATCTTAATATATTGTTCAGCTGTCTTCCAAGCTTCCTAATCAACAAGGCAATTGCCGAATTAAGTCATTTCATAAATGTCTCATCTCATATTTCTCAAAAAGAAAAACTATGAATTGATAATAAGATTAAAAGTAAAAAGGAAACACAATTTAGTTAAAATAAAAAGACTTAAATTAATTTTTAATATAAGTTAAATGGATTTTGTTTTAAATTAAACAATTTAATTTATCTAAATTATAAAGTGTATAAATGCTCAACAATCCTTTTTTTTCATTATAAATAAGATCCAATTCATATCGATGGTTTAAAAATTTGACAAAAAATTAAATAGAAAAAATAAAAAATTTAATAAATTAAAAAATTTAAAATAGGTATGAAGAAGGAGACTTTTTTTGTATAAAAAATTAAATTTTAATTAAAAATTGTTTAATAAAATTTTACTAATTTATTGTAATTTACCAAGTTAATATTTTATAATAATGAGAATTATTGAAGTTCAAAAATTTATAAATTCAAAATGGGAATGGAGAGTGACAAAGTCAATTACGGCGACTAATTAACTTTCCACGATTTGATATTATCCATCATCTTTTTAAAGGATAAAAAGGAATCTCGCACACGTGGCATTAATTAAATCTAGTTGATAAATTCGGCAGTATACCTGAATTTCCAAAGCCGTCGCCCGCGTTCGACTAGAGGAGCTCGTGAATCGCACCTGTGTGTTCTAAGTCAACGTTCACGAATGTTACGTGGCTTCGCCTCATTGTGGGTTGAGCGAACCGAGAACTTCGGAACGGCGACGTCATAACTGAAAAAGAAAGTCTTGCAAACCGTTTTTTTTTCTAAAAAGGCAACTATCATAAAAAATAAAAATACACAATATAAGATAACACCTGTATCTTAACCTTTAATATTTGTTAATTATTTTAAACAAATAAGTCTATAATACATTTTAAATATCTAAAAATTATTAATAAAATAATTAATTATGATACAAAATAATTATTAGTAAAAATGAGCCTTAAAATAATTAGTAAAATTATTCTTTTATAATTAAAAGGTTATGAATTCAAGTGGGTGTAATTAATGTTTCTCCCTACATCTCAAATACAAAAAAATTATAAATATATTAAATTTTCTGTTTTAATTATTCTATTTTAATTCTGTTTTATTAAATTTTATCTATAGATTTATATAAGATTTATATAATTATATGAATGAGATTTAATAAAAAATAATAAAAATATCATATTCGAAACAAAAGACTTGATCCGATTGCAAAGTGAGGTTGTGGTTTAATAATTTGCTAGAAGCCGTTAAGGGCATATTCTTTATCGCATAATCCATCCATAAAACAGAGTCAATTAGCAATCGCTGTCAAAGAAACTTTGGATGGGATCTTTTAAGCTAATAGTAAATTATTTAATTAATGCAATAATTAAAATCGGCTGACAATTTGAAGTAATCGGATAAACTCAGTCTACAATCCCAAGAAAAAATTCCAATAAAATCTGTACGCCTTGGTCTTCACCCTTCTCCTTTCACACAAACAAAGGACTCTGTTTCATCTCACAGTCTTTCTGTGCTCTGTACTTCTTCATAAAGTCTTTCTGGTCTCAGGTACAAGAACAGGACTAAGGAAATGGCGAAGGAGGAGGCAGTGTTCATCGGGTCGATAGATCAAGGGACAACCAGTACTAGGTTCTTCATTTATGACCGTCATGCTCGGGTTATTGGATCTCACCAGGTCGAGTTCACACAGTTCTACCCTGATAATGGGTATGCTCTGTTTCTGTCCCTGTCTCTGTCGAGTGTTATACTTCATGTGTTCATTGTTATAACATGTGTGCATTTTCATGAGATTGCTGTTGTATTTGTTTTATGGGATTGATGGAAAGTTCGATTTCTGTTTTCTGATTGTTTATGTAACCTTAACAATCGGTGTTTCATTACGGAAAAGAAAAGAGAGATCTTTGTGTTCTACGTCTTCTTTGTGCTTAGTGTCGATGACGTGGTTGTCGTTGACTTTTTCGACTGTATGAGATGATTCTATTAAATCTTCAAACCTTCTGTGATTGAAGTATATAGTGTTAGTGTTATGTGAAATAAGATGAATCGTGAACCCAACCTTCTATTCTTTCCTCTATGAAATGATCCTGCGCGTGTATTCGTGTGTGGCTGACTTGAGTGTTTGTGGATTTGCAAATAAATCTCTTTGTTGATAATTTGGAAAATATTCCTTTAAATGTGTGGTAGGTGGGTGGAGCACGATGCAATGGAGATACTGGAGAGTGTGAGGATGTGCATGGCAAAGGCAATTATCAAGGCCACAGCAGATGGACACAATGTGGATGGTGCGTTGAAGGCTGTTGGTTTGACTAATCAGAGAGAGACAACTCTCATTTGGAGCAAATCCACCGGGACTCCTCTGTACAATGCCATTGTTTGGATGGATGGTCGCACCAGTGGCATCTGCAGGTACCCAATTCAAAGACATCCCTTTTTTTTTCTATCATTTGATTTTATGGTTTCCTGTTCTTTTTCTATGACTCCATCCTATCATCAAGCAGTGTGTCATTTTCTATTTCTCTGTGTACCTATGTATGGAAGTGAACCTTCTAATCTATGCAAATCTGGTAGACCATCCTGAATTCCCTGTTCGTGCTAAATTCCGATTCAATTGTAATTTTTAGTCGTTTCTTTGGATATAGGTCTCCTGTTTTAAAGACTGCTCCTTTTATGCAAATTTGTGACAATAGAAATTTGGTTTTATTGTAAATCGTCCATTACTATTACTAGTGCTGTTTGAATTTCAAGTTTTTGCTTGGCATCTGATTATTTAAAGCAGCTGTAGATACCTATTTCTGCTTCTTCTGTTGATATTTGTATTGCTGTTTTAAGGAAACTGGAGAAAGAATTACCCGGAGGAAGAACGCATTTTGTAGAGACATGTGGTCTGCCTATAAGCACCTATTTCAGTGCAATGAAGATACTCTGGTTAATGGAGAATGTGGATGCTGTCAAGGTGGGTATAGAAAAGGGGGATGCACTCTTTGGAACTATAGACACGTGGTTAATTTGGAACTTAACTGGTGGAGTTAATGGTGGATTACATGTTACCGATGTCTCTAATGCATCACGCACCATGCTCATGAATCTGAAGACTCTTGATTGGGATAAACCTACCTTAGACACCCTGGGCATTCCAGCTATTATTTTGCCAAAAATCGTCAGCAACTCTGAGATTATTGGACATATTAGAAAAGGATGGCCTATAACTAATATCCCAATTTCTGGATGTTTAGGTGATCAACATGCTGCCATGCTTGGGCAAGCTTGCCGAAAAGGGGAGGCCAAAAGCACTTATGGAACTGGTGCTTTTATTCTGCTTAACACAGGAGAGGAAGTAGTTCCATCTAAGCATGGGCTTCTAACAACTTTAGCATACAAACTTGGTGCTGAAGCACCAACAAACTATGCTCTAGAGGGTTCAATTGCTATTGCTGGAGCCGCTGTTCAGTGGCTTAGAGATCAGCTCGGTATAATTAGAAGTGCAAGTGAGATTGAGAAACTGGCATCTGAGGTTGACTCAACTGAAGGAGTTTACTTTGTACCTGCTTTTAGTGGATTATTTGCTCCATGGTGGCGTGATGATGCTCGTGGGGTTTGTGTTGGGATCACAAGATCTACAAGTAAGGCACACCTGGCTCGAGCTGTTCTTGAGAGCATGTGTTTCCAAGTGAAGGATGTTTTGGATTCAATGCATAAAGATTCTGGGGAAAAGGGTGAGGTTAGGAGTGAGAAAGGGGAGTTTTTACTTAGAGTGGATGGTGGTGCTACAGTCAACAACCTTCTGATGCAGATTCAGGTTTCAGCTTAATTCATCATTTTTTTATTATAGCATTCTGGGAATAGAATAATAGGACCTAATGCCTTCTGTGGTAGAACTTCAGAACTGGATTTTATTAGTTAAAGAAAACTAGCAAAACAGCTCTATTGTATGTGTTTTGGCACTAGACATGTTGTAAGGGGAGTCACTTACGGATATTTTATGCTCAAATCTCTGGTTTTCCAAGTTTCTTTTAAGCATAAGAGATGATAAATTCTTTTGTTGCTCTGCAGGCGGATTTATTGGGGAGCCCTGTGGTAAGACCTGCTGATATAGAGACCACAGCCCTTGGAGCGGCCTATGCAGCTGGTCTAGCCATAGGAGTTTGGAACAAAGAAGAAATTTTTGCTTCTGGAGAAAAAGCTAAGACAGATACCATTTTCCGTCCCAAGTTGGACGCACAACTTAGGAAGAAGAAGGTGGAGTGTTGGTGCAAAGCCGTTGAGCGAACCTTCGGCTTGGCCGATCTCACAATTTGATGCAGTCAGATTTGTTGAATTACCGAGTTTAGCTTGATGTAGAACATTTGTGAATGTGACAATCCATGTCTACTTTGAAATGAATACTCAACTTCAGTAATAATTTCCGTTCTTCATGTTGATGTTGTTTGTTTTTGCTAATATCTTTTTAGCATACAACTAATTGATCATTTCAAGGTGTACTTTCTAGAAAACAAAGCTTCAGGATGGTGCTTATGACTTGATGTGTTTCTGAATCGTCAATTGTGATTAAGAGAATTACTCTTGAAGGCTGCAATTTTGGTATTCTGGAAACACAATTTTTTCTTTTTCTTTTCTCTTTATTCATAAATTTGTTTTATTTGTTAAAGAAATGTTTAACAGGGTTAAATTAAGTTATGTCTCATTCTTCATATGTTCCATGCCTATAACTTTTTAACAAGTTATCTTTATATATACACATAACATGCATTGTTATAGGAATTTGAAACCGAATCTCATGTCATATAATTGAACTTCAATGCTTACCAGCAGAAACTTTATTCGCAGTATCAAATTTAGCAGTACTATGTTGATATCTATTTATGACTTGCGTGACCCTCGAAGCAATCATTGCCAGTGACAAAATCTACCAACTACAGCCCTTAATCTGAAAAAGATGAAATCTTTGACACAGAAGTAACATGAAAGTATTAGTTCCTCACCGTTTCGTCGCCAATAAGGATTGACATAAAGAACTGTGATGACTCCTAGGAAGAATATGATAAAAGATGCTATAAAGCTTCCAAGGAAAACCGTGACCTCATTTTCATACCACTTTTCACGTGGCATAGATGATGTTGGCGTTGGAGGTGACTCATCATCAGGGTTGCAAACTTTCTCCAATGGAAGCCCGCAAAGAAATATATTTCCTTCATAGCTACTATTATCAAATGTTCCAAACTGAGCTTTCCTTTCAGGAAGCTTGCCTGATAAATTGTTGTAAGACACAGAGAAGACTGCCAGTGAATAAAGTAATGTAAGCTCTGACGGTATTTCCCCGCTCAGTCTGTTGTAAGAGAGGTCCAAGCTTTCTATCTCAGTTAACTTTCCAAACGTTGTTGGAATGGATCCTGTCAGCTGATTGTGAGACAAGTTCAATGCTCGAATCCAAGATAAATTTCCTAGCTCAGGAGGAATTTCACCATCCAAGTTATTGCATGACAAGTCTAAACCAGACATGATATTCAGAATATCACCTTTGTAAGAGCTCGGCCTATTCTTGGTGACAAACTCAATTTCAACTTGCAGGATCGATCCATCAGTGGTTCCTTCTATAAAGAAATCCCTCTTTAAGAGATTTTGGCCCTTATAGTTGCCAATACTGTTATCCAAGAGAGTCGATTTTTCAGAAATACGCATCAGATGTGGTTCCATTTTCCCAAAAGTAATGTTATCAAAGCAGAGAGGCATTGGCCCAGAGAATTGATTGACAGAAAGATCCATCATGCTCACGCTTTTCAACTGACACAACTGCTTTGGAATCAGGCCACTAAAAGCATTTCCTCTTAGCAGAAGAACCCTTAAGCTAGAAAGCATACCTATCAGATTAGGAATGCTGCCAGAAAATTTGTTCTCTCGCAAGTTCAGTACCAGAAGAGTTGATGAATTTAGAAACCCCTTTGGAACGGCGCCTGTAAAGTTGTTGTCCTGCAAATGTATTTGCTCTATGTCCTGTATATTCGAGCAAGATGGTAGTGTGCCTGACAGAAAGTTGTGAGAGAGATCTACATATCTAGCTGAAAATGGCGCACATTGGGTATCTCCTTCAAAAGAATTGTTTCGCATGTTCAAAATCTTTAAATATGTCATGTTACTGATCCAACTGGGAATTTTACCTGACAGGAAGTTGCTGCTGATATCAAAAAGAGTAAGGTAATTTGAGTTGAATTTCACGTTTGATAAGCTTCCAGTGAATCTGTTGTCGTTCAACCTCAGAATGCGCAATCCACTCAAGTTATACTGAGATGAGAAAAATTCACCTTCAAAGCCATTTTGGGATAGTTTTAGGAACCGCAAGTTAGTGCAACCTGCAACCAGTCCTTTGGGCACTTCTCCAAAGAAGTTGTTGGAAGACAAATCCAAGGCCTCTAATTCTCTGATACCACCAATTGAAGTTGGAATTTTACCTTCCAAAGCATTTCTGGATACATTGAGACACAACAAATTTGGAAATAGCTTTCCTACATTTTCTTGAATTTGCCCTTCGAGTTGATTATCTGATACATCGAGCCATGTAGAGTTCATTGAGGAATTGATTGGCAGATAAAATTGACCTGTAAAAGAGTTGTTTCTTAGACTCAACAATTCCAACTTTGTATTGTTTGCAACCAACCAACCAGGGAATCTTCCTTTCAACTTGTTGTGAGACAGATTCAACACTCTCAGCTGCTTCTGGGTAAGTAGAAAGCTGGGAATTGCATTTGTGATCTTGTTAAGGTTACAATTAGATAGTACCAAAACTTTCAACTGAAACCGGGGAGTCCAACCTGAATCTTTAGTTACTATCTCAAACTTATTATTATTGGCAAATTGTACCACTTCAAGCTTCGAGTGATTACCAATTGAGCTGAATGAGAAGAGACCCTCTAATTGATTGTAACCGAGATTAATGTACTCAAGTGAAGACAGGGCAGCCATCAAAGATGAAGATACTCTTCCTATGAGCTTGTTGTGTGAAAGTTCCAACAATCTAAGTGATGATAGATTCTGAAGACATGGAGGAAGATTCCCTTCAAGTCTATTCTCAGAAAGATCTAGCTCCTCAAGTCTCTCTAGTCCACAAAGTCCTGCCATTGACCAGGAGGGTTACATATATTCTTGCTCATTAGACTTATCAGTTTAGTGAGTAATTCAAATTAATATGATTTACAGTTTGTTATGTCAATTGTTGTTCTAATAATTTGTGTCTTTTAAGTTGTAGCTTGACCAAGTCTTTCGATGTTACAAGCATAAGTTACCTTGAATTGATGAAGGACCGGTAAGCTCATTTCTGAATAGAGACAAAGCCTTAAGAGAGGATAGTGATGCTCCCATGTATGGAGGAATAGACCCGCTAAAGTCATTATCACCCAAATCCAAGATTTGCAGGTTGGGAAAAGCCATGAGTTCTGAAACAACAAACAAAAGTAAATAATTCGAGGTAAACAACTGGTATAATCCATTCTGTACGAGATACAAAATGAACTTTCTCTGAAGTGGTTTGTTTTCCCTACCTCGGACTGGCAAGGTCCCATTCAGGAAGTTACCTTGCAGGATGATCACCTCTAACTTGCTCAAGTTCAAAAGTTCTGTTAAAGAAAAGTACGAAAATCTCTCAACAATTTACCAATAAAGCTGACATTTTTTCAATAAATCTGTCCTTTAAGGAGAGTATATACATATATAGATATCAGAAACCAACTGTAACTTGAAACTATGGAAATAGGCGTACCATGGCTAAGAAAGGATCCTCCCAACAGATTGTAAGAGAGGTGTAGATAACTCAGGGATGAGAGTTTGCCCAAAATTTTATTTATTTTATTGCCAATGAAATTGGAGCCGAGATTTAAGTACTTCAGCTTTGGCAGCTTTGACAAGTAAAGGAAGCCTGGAGAATTCAAAAGCCTGGCAGCCTCAGGATTCATATAAAAATATCAGGATTGCAATATTGTTATTATCCCACTTTCTCTCTTTACAAAACATATTATACCAATCAAGAGAACTCTTGTTACATCTCAATGTACTTCTCTTTTGAAGTTTTGAAGTGTTTATGGTTGTAAGAACACGTTTATCTTCCCTTATTGTACCTTGCTTTGATATGGAATCGTCAAGAGAATTGGAACTCATGTCCAGCCTTTCCAATTTTTTCATCCTGATAATCTCTGCTCAAATTAAAACATAAAAGTCAATCATAGAACAATTATGGTCTCAGTCAGATTACTGTAGTCATCAGTAAAAGTTAAGCATGCCTCTCACAGGAAAGGATCCCTCCAACTGATTCAGAGCCAGAATCAGATTCGTAAGTGAAGTCAAACCACTCAACGATGATATGATTCTGTTGCTCAACATGTTTCCTCTTAAATCCAGCGTCTCCAGCTCTTGGAGTGTTGAAACCTCTGCAGAACCTGGAGAAACCAATTTAGAAACTAGCAAAAATTGCAAATAGCGCAAGTTCGTTAACTACACCTTCATTATCATCAGTCCAGTCTCCGATTCCATTGAAGGATAGATTAAGAACTCTCAGCTGCTTAAAAGGGTTGAACAAGGACATGTTTAACAACCAAACGTTTTCCTCATCTAACATGCTAAGTCCATCGAACTGCCTTGTGTTGCTGAGTGAAAGCTGCGTTATATGACCGGTGCTGTGGTTGCATGCAACCCTCTCCCAGCTGCAACACTGGCTATGTGGATCATCAATCCATGTAGGCAGAAGATGGTCTGCATCATAGCCGTCTGATTTGAGAAGGGCTTTGAATTCTAGCAGAGCCATTCTCTCAGCTTCATGACACCCTCTTTGTCCTTTAATCTGAATCTGCAGAATCACCAGGCAAAGGCAAAGCACAAGGTATTTCGTGAAGTTGAAGGGAAGTTCCATTATAGATAAAATGAGAGATTCATATGCATGTCCGCAACTCTTTATAATTCATGAAATCTCTTATAGTTGGATATTACAATTGGATCAGTTAAGTCTTTTTATTTCCAATTTTGTCTTTTATTAGCACATATAACAAGTATATGAAAATAATGGAAGATAGCTTATGTAAAATATAATATGTAGACAGATATATTAGAGAATTGAATTAAGATAAAAGACATTAGAAAAATGATCAACTATCACAATCACACATATTTTGGTGGCTAATTTGCCGCATTCACGGAAGACTTGAAGACTTAAAAGTCGGTCATCTATGTACGAATGGAGTGATCATGACTTGTTGACTTCCTGACGACTTCTTGTTTTGGATTTCGACTGTAGAATGTTGAACAATGGAGGAAGCAGATCCTTTTTGGTTTTTAATAAAAGGTATTGTAACAGGTTCGGTCTATTTTGAATCGCTCGTAACATTAATACACTCAACTCACAAATAACTTATACCCATAACTCATACTGATCATAACTATACCTAAGAACATACTAAACCATTTTAATAATGGATGACCTAGTGCTAATAAAGTGGACAGTTACTTTGGATTTAGTTGGTTGCACTTTGCAGTATCGACACTTGACGCCTAATTTTCTTGTAATTTTTCTTCTTTATTCTTTCCCATTTCCTAATGCTTGGCTCGTGGGAGTCTTTCAAATATATGATCTTGTCCCTTAAGCCTCCGTTGTTTTTGGGATTGTAAGGCATTTAGCGACTTTGCGAAGGTGATCCTGGAAACATGCAATCTTTTTCGTACCAGTACGCTGGAAAGTTCATAGAATTTGATAGAGATATTTTCTCACACGCGTTCATTTGGAAAAATGTTGTTACGTGTTGATTTTGTTTGCTATGGAATATGGTTTATGTTTTCATATTCAAAAGACAATTTCTTCCACTGATTTTTCGTCAATTCAGGAAGAAAATTATCTAAGGGTGACTTTAAAGCACTGTTAATCTGAAGCGTTCCAATGAACTGAAAAGATTGGAAAACGACCGAGATACCATGAAACATAGAAGTAGCAATTTGATCATAGAACAATGCGTAATCATTTGAATAGAAACTTCAGTACAAATATGCAAACATATATCTCAGCTTCAAGTATGGATAACGGAGTTGCACAATCTTTGCAACCACCAAAAGCGTGGATTGAGGTAAATTAGAGTAACAACAGCCTGAAAGAACATGATGTAAGAAATAGCAAAAATGTTGAGAATAAAAATGGAGGAAACAGATTTTGTGGGAATATTGTTAGGATTGTTGTCAGAGGAATTGAAAGAATATCAGTAGGGAGAGAGAAACATAGATTCTGTTGATTAGAGAGAGAAGAACAATCACATACAATGCCTTTTCATGCCACTGTAATCGTTCCGATACGGTTTTAATACAATGACTATTATATCCTATATCAACGTCCATAATAGTAATATTGGACTTTATTTAATCATAGCGCTCAACCCCTCTTCCTAACGTTTTCCGTCATGTTTTATTATGTATCGTCTTCTTCAGCTTCCTCCGTAACAATCCCCTTCCCCTTAATATTTTTGTCCACCAGATTTATCTCTGGATAGCGCTTCTAAAGGTCAAAGAGTTACTCCCACGTTGCCCCCATCTTTCCTTCGTCTGACCATTGTATTAATAGCTGCGTGATTGCTTTGCTGTTCCTTTTCGCGATACGTCTATCTAGTACTACTACTGGTAGTCGCTCCACCAGAGAAATGAACTCTGGCAATGTTGACGCAACTCTACTATGGTCCATTCTTGCCTTCTTCAGTTGTGATACGTGGAATACAGGGTGTATCAAGGACGTTGTTGGTAGCTCAACCTTGTAAGCTACCTTCCTCATTTTTTGTAGCATCTTGTATAGTCCGTAGTACAGGGGAGACAATTTTTGATTGCTCCTCCTCTGTAACGTGTATTGTCGGTAGGGTTGCAATTTGAGCAACTTCATTTCCCCCACTTCGAACTCACACTCCAAATGTCTAGTATCTGTGTACGACTTCATTCTGTTTTGAGCTTGCTGTAAATGGAACTTCGTAATGTTGATGGTAGTCTCTCTATCTCTGAGAACACGATCCACTTCTATTACCTTTGAGTCCCCTGCTATGTATGGCGTGTAAACTGGTGGAGGATATTCATATAAAACCTCAAAAGGTGTAGAATCAATTGAAGGCCTATATGTAGTATTGTACCACCACTCGGCTAGAGACAACCACTCGCTCCAACGCTGCGGAGTTTAATAACAGAAACACCATAAATACGTCTCTAAAATTTTGTTTACTGCTTTAGTGAGACCGTCGGTATGAGGATGGTAGGCGGTAGAACACTTAAGCTGCACCCCTTGTAGTCTCAATAGTTTTGCCAAAACTTGCTCATGAAAATTGGATCCTTATCGCTGATGATCGATTTCGGCATCCCATGCAGTTTGAATACATTGTTAAGAAATAACTCGACTATTTCACTAGCAACGAAGGGATGTTTCACTGATATGAAGTTAGAGTATTTAGTAAATCTATCAACGATCACCATAATCATTGACTTCCCTTTTGATGTTGGTAGCCCTTCAATGAAGTCCATGCTTATCTCTCGCCAGCTTCCCTCCGGAATTTTTATCGGTTGTAGAAGACCTGGATAGGCTAAATTGTCGTACTTGTTTCTTTGACAAATCATGCCGTTCTGAATGAATCTTCGCACATCCCTGGCCAAACCCTTCCAAAAGAACATATTCTGTATTTTCTTAGTCGTAGCTACTACTCTTGCATGGCCACCCATCAACTCACCATGACTAATTTTGATTGTTAGGATTTATGTTAAATTTATCCTATTTATTTTTGGCATTTTATTAAACATCAATTGCGGCTCCTTGGAAGTTAAGTAATTGTTGGATTTTAATTTGAAGTGAAGACAGCCACGTGTCAACGACAATTAACCTAGTTGGTATATGAAATAAAAAGAAAAGGAGCGTGGGTCATGTTTTTTAAGTGATTGACGGCGCATCTGTCTTTGTTCTTCTCCTTGAGGATTGACGCAGTGAATTTGTGGGCAGAAACTTTGTTCTTATGTTTGTGATATAAAGCTGAATCACGTGGGACCTATGAGAGCATGATATTGTTCTTATTATTTACATCAC
>JAOSBN010000005.1:5573204-5642518 GCA_027563595.1 Erythroxylum suave | reverse complement strand
CGCTCGCCCAAGCAATTCGCGAACCTCACAGTCCATCGCTTGATTGATTTGGTCCAGATGACCTGCACGCTGATGCATTGTGGAGGTGTACGCCAGATCCCTGACGCAGCTACGGACGAGACGAGCCATCAGCTCCCGATCGTTCAGCGTATCTAAGAATTTCTCGTTCGTGGGAGGAACGATCTTCTGGGCAACGAGCAGAGCGACATCAATGTCCTTTATCGATGCGGTCTTGTCCAAGCTGATCGTGGACACCCATTTCGCGCCGCCGGAGGTCCGCTCTTTCCCCTTACCCTTCTCCAACCGGGGCACCTGGCTGGATGATTGATCAGGACCCCGGGCGGTTTTCTTCCTCTTAAGGGGCGGCTCCACTTCTTCATCCGACTTTGCTCGGCCCTCAACCGCTGGCCGAATTGGCACCGATGCTGGCTCGTCTGGTCGCTCCTCATTAGCAGGAGGGGTTGGCAGCGCGACAGGCCACTGAGCGACACCTTCGCTGGCCCGTACCTCTTTCCTTGGCTTCTTCGGCTTCGAAGATGTTCTCTGCCCCATTGGCTGACTGGAAGATCCGGCGAGGCCCCTAAGCTTGACCATGGCTGCACAATCATAAAGGTATATTAGAAATCAAAAATAACGTACGAGAATACGGCAACTAGTTTAAACTACAAGAAGTCAACCAGGAGGGGCGGTTCCCTCCTCTAGCCCACTAACGCGGGGAGGGGGATCAATCGAGAAAGCATAAGCCGAGGCCCCCCCACGATACCCCAGCATGAGGTTATCAAACGAGTACCGACCGAGTGTCCTAATCTTCTCGACTATTTCTCACTCCTCCCCAGTAAGAGATAAACCGGAGATGTTCCATCGCTCGGACAAAGGATATCTCCATTCCATAGACTCATGGGCAGCTCTTGGGGGCCTCACAAAGAAGTACTTTGTCTTCCAGGCCTTAACTGCCGAAACTGTCCCACCCGGTCGGTATTTTGCATCCCTATATTGAAAATGAGGAACCCCAGCTCCGACGCTTGAGCTCTGGTTCATCCTCAAGAAATAACGCCGGATGCCGACCGATGGAAGACGCCCGAAGTGGTGACACAGCAAAGCCAAACCGTTAATAAACCGCCAACCGTTCGGCGGTATCTGGCTTGGCCTTAGCAAGTAGGCACGACACACCTAATCAATAATGGGGGCGTACGGAAGTCGCATGCCGTCGACCGAGAAAAAGCTGTCTGAAACGGCGAAATAACCGCCCCCACTGTTATAGATCCGTTCGCTCTTGCCAGCCAGCCTTGGTCCCCAAGACGAAGGGATATTGTGTTTGATGACCGACCGGTTCAACTCCCCCGAAGTCATCGTCGAAGGTTCGCTCGGTGGTTTCTCAATAATTTGCCCGTCTTTCCGGATGCCCACTCCGATCTCCTCCGACGCTTCATTCCCACCGACTTCCGGTACTCCCACCATTTCCGCCGCTACCTCCAGCAGCCCGACACCTCGCAAAATCACCTCGGCGGCTGGTTCCTGTTGAAGCTCCCTCAGAATCATGCCAACTTCTTCACTCAGGCCCGGGGATGCCCTTGGCGAAAACCGGCGAAGGGGCGACGACAATGAGGAACTGGCCTCGCTCCTAACTCTAAGTTCGTTTCTGGGGCTAGTTGACGACATGGCTATTAAAAATAAAACTGGGGAGAGAAAGAGGGACGTACCGAGTTCAGAAATCAATGTCGGAAATAGAGACGGTGAAAAATAAGTTCCGGCGACTGCAAAAGGAAAGAAAGCAAAGGAAACGATGCAGAGCTGAATACACGAAGCAAAAAACGAAGGAGTCCATCGACCCCAGGTATTTATCCTCAGAACCAGCTGAACGGGCACATCAATCAGTCGTACACGTGGCAAAATCTCCACCATGCAAATTAGGGCTCTCACACGCGCCAACCGATGCGGTAGCCGAAAAGATTAGACCTGAAGCGGCGCAACGGCTGAAAAGACGCCCGTGATAGCTGCGCAACAGTTACAAAGACGTCTCATTTCAAACCTTGACAACTTGTCAAGGGACACATATCGTCAGTAATGATTAAGCCTGGGTCACCGAGACAAGATCCTTGGGACCTCGCGCCTCGACACTGTACGGCCAGCTCGGCCTCGACTCCACTTAGTCAACACGGCCTGGACTGCACTCGACATCGTTCGGCCTTCATACCTTTCGGTCCCGATAGACGATGCCGAGAACAGAATCTTGAGCCGCTCGGCCCCCACGTCTCTCGACACCACTCGGCCTCGATATCGCTCGACCCTGTTGCCTAGACAAGATCCTTTGGCGCCGGCCGACGCCCAGAACAAATCCAACACTTTCACGCACTGAGCCTCGACGTCCGACCAATCGGTCCTATCACGAGCCGTCATACGGGCAAGTTGCATAATCTCTGTGTACTCCTTCGACCCTTCTCTCTGGTCAGACTCGAGGAGTAGGGGGGCTTATGGTCGGGTCGGTCACTTTAGGCCCAGGCCCATTCCTAGAACCATTCTCGGATAGTCAACGGTGCCTGAATTCGCGCTGAAACACGGTATAAGAGCGGTAACGTGCATGGACGAGTTAACGTGCACACAACCACATCCATTCCTGATGATGATTACAGGTACCTGCTATATAAGCTCTTTATCTCTTCACGCAACAGGTATGATCTAGAAAGACTCTGTTACTCTGGATCCATCTACAGCCGAAACTCTCACTAAGAGACTGACTTGAGCGTCGGAGAGGCCTCCCGGGAATCTATTCCCGGCGTGCCTTTGTTGTCTTGCAGATACGTCCGTTGCCGCAGTTGACTAATCCATGAACCATAGTGGTATCGCCCAGCGCCAACCAGATCCGACTGAATCAGGTTTCAAATTCTTTCCCATTTACAGCAATCACTAGCTGAGCCGCTTGTCCATGTTGGAAGAAAATAGTCTGTATCATATATATCCGTCAGATTCTAAAGTTGCTTTAAACTGAGAGCCCGTCTCTCCTCTTCAAAACAACTTGCACTTGCACGGATTTGGACCAGAAGAATCAAACCCAGAAACAAGCACTTTGCTGAGGCTAAATCCATTGTACTTCCTCTTGCAGTTTCTTCTACAAACTGAAAAAATAATTTAACCCGAGTTTTCTTAATGATATGCAAGAAGGAAAATAGCCTCCTTGTGGTTGCTACGCGTAAACAACGTGAAAATCAGTAGAAGATGTTGACTCGTGTGTTGAGAAATTAAAGATTAAGAGTTATTCTTAGTTTTTACTTTAAAAAAAATACCAAGCACAAAAAATTAAATAAATAATATCTATATAAAGATATTCAAGTATTGGAATATCTTTTATTTATAGAAGTCAATCGTAAATTCATACTCATACAGCTCTTAGGCCAGAATTATGATTCCATCGATTTAATGATATGTCGTCAGAGAAGACCAATAAACATGAACTTAGTATAAAATTAAGCATGCATATTAAAACACAAAATCATTTACATGTAAACGAGATAAATGCATGCTATTCACAATATTTAGTATCGGAAGCATAATAGAAAAAATACTTCCAGCCATTATACCAATGATTTCTAGCAACGTTTTGAAAATTTTTAAATTTTCTAGCCTCTTATCTACACAACTCGGTAGTTTCCAATAAAAATCACGTAAAGCGGAGAATAGGAATCTCAATATATAATTTATCACTTCATCACCTCTATCCATCATAGAAGATGAAAATGATGAAATTTACGTGATTAATGGGTTAAACCATTAAATCGATCGGATTCTGGCAATAAGAAAATTTCAGAAAAATCTTAAGACTTAGCCGACAGTGCTAACAATTAGGCGTGCACGCTCGTTGGAGTAACTTTAATCAAGTGGATAGTCCACAGTCTACCTCTCATGACATTTTCATGACAACCTAGTCATCACATTTAATAATGTTGTCTTCCATTCATAAGTCATGACTTGTGATCAAGTTATCTGGACGACATATTTTTTTGGTTTTAAGGCCGCTATCGTTTGAAATAAATATATATAATCACCAAATTTTATTAATTTAAAATTCTGTGACACTTTTTTTAATATATGGAGGACTTATAAATTAAATTACTAATTTATTAATAAATTACAATTAATAAATTATTGATTTCATGATTGCAAATAACACTTATTTTTGGTAATTTTAAAAAATATATTCAACAAAAGTATATTTTAAATATTAATGTTTATAATGGAATATAATTTAAATCTTAATATTTTGAAGTGATCAAAATGTTTATAACAAATTTTAAATGCACAAAAAATTTGATAACGTTAATTTCTTATTAATTAAATATTACGTTAATGTTCAATATTTTTTATTTTTTACTTTGTATAAATGTTGAGGGCATCATTGACTTGAAGGAGTCCGTAACAGCTAACTCCTCAAGTTTCTGCAGTTGATCGTGTCTCCTTCAATTGTACATACAATCCAATTCCACTGTGAAGTTTCTAAAATTATTTTGCACCGACTGTGTGTTAATAAGGAAACCTCCAAACGATTTGAAAGCAATGCCAATTCTGTTCGTGAAATCAATTTTATAGTGTAGATAAAATTTTAGTACATTAAATGACTATCTACAATTTAGGGGCCGATTGTTCCGACTTAAAGAGAACACTTTTAAGAGAATCTCAAAACATGCTCTTCATCGGCTTTCAATTTTGATTTAGCTCTCTCTATTTCGTAAGTTATCAAATACTCTGTATCAAACATGAAGAAGACGAAATAATTGTGGGGAAATTTTGTGTGGTCCGTAAATGGCTATGGATGTGATATCAAAAGCCAATCAATCGAAATGCCATTTAGTTTATTTCAGACTTATCAGTTAGGTTTTAGTTTTAATTTTCTCAAAAAATCTGAAATGCCATTTAGTTTAGAATGTAAACCCAAAAACCAAAACTATATAAAATATCACGATCAAAACAGGCACGTGACCATCACGTGAAACTTGAAAGCCAAATCCCTTATACTACACGTAAGTGCAACTATTAATGACATAAATAAATGCTAATTTTTAAAAAAAATAATAACATGGGCACGTTTAAGATAGTAAAGTAATGCAGCATGCATCAGAAAAAAAAAATCAACATACTAAATCATATAACTACGAACACTAGAGTACAAGTATAAATGAGAACAAAAGAAAAACATACATAGAGGTAGATATGTTGTAGCACACAATCCTAATAGTCACTATTGTGAAGTTGGTGATAACTAACCCAAAAAATAAAATTGAGCGGAGCCATACTTCACTGAGTAAGTCCATATCAATCGGCATGCAATACCTAAAGACATGGTCACACACAATATACAATATATACAATAATACGTGTGTGTATTATGCATAACAAATCACATGCAATGTTTAATAAATCCTGGAGAAAGAATATATGTAGAACTCAGGCCCGGCCCAATGTTTAATAAATCCTGGAGAAAGAATATATGTAGAACTCAGGCCCGGCCCTCCGGGCAGGGACGAGCTAAGCCTGTGCCCAGGGGCTTCTGATTTGCTCCGTTCTTTCGAGCCTCTAGCTCATTGTAGGAATTAGCTATTTTCCTGCACATAGAGGTAAAGTTAGGGGGCCCATATATTCTCTTTCGTCCCGGGCCTACAAAACCTCAGGATCGGCCCTAGTAGAAATTTAGTCTCTAAGGGTAAATTCTCACAATATTACACATTATCTAGCTACAGGGAACTAAGTATCACCAACAACCTGCCATAAACCTATATTCATATAGTTATATGACTCTCTTAGTTCAAAGGAGGTTGCAGAGAGCCAAGTATCACCAATAGACCAGCCCTCACTAAATATATCCGAAGTCATAATCATATCAATAGTATACATATTAAACAAGGATCTGACAGAGAGCTAAGCATCAACTAGGATCGATCCATATTATATTTCAATATTATATCACAATCATCTCTCATAATCAAACCAGTGTGCATCTGGTCCTGATGTATACCTAACAGATGGCACATTCTACAGATTTTCCTCCTCTATAGTCACTATCAAATGCATGAACACACAATCCAATCATAATTCATGTAATTTCACAAAATAAACACTCAGCCATGTGAGAACCATCATAAATACATGCAGTATATGTTATAGATACCCAAATTCGTATGCATATGTTTTGATATCATGGTAATATCCATATAGGCATCATATGATAACATTGAAATAAATTACATATGTACATGTATCATATCATGCCCATATGCATAAGGATAAGGCATTTATCATGACTTACACATCACTGTTTATATTAGTATAGTGTTATATTCAATAATTGGTAAAGGTTTAATATTAGTAGATAGATATGAGTTTGTCGTGCTAATTAGGGTCAATTGACTGCATCCCTAGTTTTAAAAGGGAAATTCGTTTCCATAGTTGTGATTTTTAGTGAATTCAATGAATTGATTGAACTCTTTTTAGTGCCTCTGTAATGTGATTGCTTCCAATGTTCGGATCCGTCAGTTTTATTTTGAAGGGCGTTATTGAAACTGCTTTGAACTTTAAAAAAGTGATGATCATGTTTTTCTATTCCTTTTACTATGTTGTTGGTGAAAGACTTGCAAGATTTAAATTTATAATTTTTCAAAAGGAAATGAAGGTTATAGTGCCTACTGTATCTGTGTTCAAAACGTTATGGCATATTGACTTCTGC
Source organism: Erythroxylum suave (assembly GCA_027563595.1). Classification (NCBI taxonomy): domain Eukaryota; kingdom Viridiplantae; phylum Streptophyta; class Magnoliopsida; order Malpighiales; family Erythroxylaceae; genus Erythroxylum; species Erythroxylum suave. The sequence continues at coordinate 5,635,806 of JAOSBN010000005.1, read as the reverse complement.
TGATATCCGTTATCTTTTGTGCTCCATTTTGTTTGTTGCATTTGATCTGGTAGTGGAACTATTATTCTTACAAGTATAATAGTTGCAAAAAGCAGAGAAGTAGAATTGATTGGAGTTGGAAAAGGAAGGGACCATGTTTTTTAGCATAACTTTGCTTTCTGAAAACATTTCTGTTCTCCTGAGTGGATGATAAATTTTCTTTAGTTACATAGTTTAATCTCATATTCATATAGGTTTTAGTAATTTGAAAGTTCCTTTTCTTTTTAATATATCTTATGACCCAGTTTGAAATTCTCGGAATTAAGTTTGAACATGATGCTAGTTCTGGTCTTCCTTAGATATTCATAAACAACTTTGTTTTATGTGCATATATACTGTCCATTGGTTTGCCATGTTAATGCATTGCTAGATCTTGTACTTGTTTTGGATTATTGTGTTTTGCGTTGCTAGATCTAAAGATAGTTGCATGGTGCTAGACTTAGAATGAGGGGAGAGATTGTCTGTTTAGGAGCTTTGTAATTTGTAGTTTGTAGTTTGTAGTGTGGTTCAAGTTATACACATGAAGTCCAGGAAGCTTTATGCGTATTAGAAGTGTCACACGATCGTCCATTCAAGCAGGTATGTATTTACTATTTTTCACGTTAATTCTGAATTAATGTTGGCTAGGACAAACTGCATCTCTTTGGCCTGTAGGTGGGGATTCATTCCTCAGGAACACTTTTACCTTTCTCTTATCTAAGTTTCGGTGTTAGTTTGGTATTTATTGACAGTGTATTATTCTTTTTGGTCATCTATATGAGTGGCTCCCATCCGTTGTATAAGACAACCTTACGCCTCTAGCAATATAAGACAAATTCATAAGATTTTTTTTTCGTGATACATCAACCTTTTCTTTTATTATAGTTTATTTTATTTATGTATTTATTTATTCGAATTTTATTTACCTACTTTTTAACATATCAGTTTTACATAATTACTCTTGTAACTTTTTTTTTCATGCATTGTCTCATTAGCATGTGGGTTTATCAAAAACAACCTGTCTACTTGGTAGGGGTAAGGCTGCGTACATCAGATCTCTCCAGACCCTGCTTTAATGTAGGATTTCAGATTGGGTGATGATGATGATGATAATGATGATGATGATATGAACGTACCTGATTGATGTACTTGTTTCTTCAAACCTCGCGATGATGGTCCCCTTCCTAAAATACCTATAAATTAGAACAAGAAATATCCTAATAAGTGTCATTTACAAGTTGTTGGACTCAATTAACAACTTAGGGCTCATTGGATTTGCTAGAATAATCTATTGATTCAATTTGGCCCTTGATCTTATTCTCGCCTGAACTTTTCGTGATTTTTAATTCATAAACCGTTATGAATTTCGATACAGTTCTTAAGGAAAATTTTTATTGGCATAATTCATAGAAAGTTTTACAAAAAGATTATCACAACAGTATCTCTAATGATCGAAATATTCCTCCAATCATGAAAATATTCCTCTGTGGCAAAAAAAAAAAATTGGTCTTAGAATTTAACGATTTTAATACTAAATGAAAGTTTTTAATGAGTAGAACAACTTTTATAACTATAAGAAACTTAAATTCTCGACCAATCTTAAAGAATTAAGGAAATTTTATTTCGGAGCCCTAACCTCTATTTTTGTCTACCGGAACCAATATAGATGATGACCAAAGACGAGACTGTAGGATTTTTGCTCTTTACCGGAGAACGTGGTGGTGGTGGTGGTGGATGGCAATAGTTATTAGAGCTGACAAATCAAAGATTTGAGTTTTTTTTAATTTTTCTTCTTAATTTTTGTGATGATTATGGCATTATTATGAGGTAAAATGGCTATGATTGTGATAGGCTCCAAAAGAGGAGTTGATTAGTACATATGGTAGACTGCTTAGAGTTGCCAACAATGAAGAATAGAGGAAGATGATGGGTTTATGAATATTAACCTTTAAAGAGGTGAGACAAAACGAAGAAAAGATGAGAGTGTAAGATCTATGTGTGTCTATATATAATATATGGGAGAGTATTACGATCTTCTCTCTTTATAAAAACATTCATCCTTGACTTTGACAACAATGCTTTATTGAGGAAATAAGTACAAATACAAAATGCTACCTATCACCTTAACTATAGGGATCTATTTTGACTATAACTAGCGCATATGAAGATCTAAAATAACTATTGTCTCCTCTTCGTAGGTTAGGTTCTTATTCACCTCTACACTCTACTATTGGAGTACTTGAGAAGGATCATAAATGTATAGAAATATGAAATACTGGGTGGACTTGCGACATATCTAAAGGTAGTGCTAATCGATATGTCACATTTTGAACTTTATTTGTTATCTCATAAGTTTTAATATATCTTAGAGACAATTTCTCTTTGTTTCTAAATCTCATTACACCCTTCATCGGAGATACCTTTAGAAACATAAAATCCACAACTTGAAATTCCATCTCCTTGCAGTTCAAGTCTGCATAACTCTTCTATTTGCTGAACATTGTCTCTAGTCTCTACTTGATCAATGGAAACTTCTCTGAAGTGATCTTGATTAGTTATGGCCTCTTTAACTATGTCTCACTTACCTACTCCCAACATATTGGTAATTTGCATTTTCATCCATACAATGTCTTGTAAGGCACCATCTCAATGCTACTATAGTAACTATTATTGTAAGCAAACTAGATTAGAGACAAGTGTGAATCGCATCTACCACCAATGTCCATCACACATATCCTCGTCATATCTTCTAAGGTCTGAATCAGCTTCTCAGATTGTCCATCAGTCTGAGAATGAAATATTGTGCTAAAATTCAATCTGATGCCTAATATCTCCTATAATTTCCTCCAAAATTGATATGGAAATTGTGATCCTCAATCAGAGACTATTGACACTGGCACCTCAAGGAATATTCCAGTTGTCAGGAATATTATTCCAGTGACTTCTCCAAAAAATTTGCAAAAAAATTCTACAAATTGTGTTGTTCATTTTTTTCCCCAATGAACCATAGTGAAATTTTTAATGGCTTGCGAATTAAAAATCACAAAACATTTAGGCAAAAATAGGACCACATTTTATAGGCCTGAGATAAAGTTAAAGAAAAGGGCCCCAGTGAATTGATGGTATACAAATATGTGTTGTTTAAAGTAAACACAAGATTCAATTCTCTTACAAGCTCTTTTTCAATTAAAATGTTCTTTACTTTATTATCAAGATTATTCTAGTTTCTAGGATCATAAATATTTTAATAGAATGATTGGCTGCACATAGCCTTTAAATTTTCTAAATTTGATGTATTTGATACGTGATTATGATTACTCAAATTATTAATATTCTCATAAATATGAATCTCATCACTTAAATTTCATTTGGTTGTTTAAAATTATCTCCACTAATTCGTTAGAATTCTTACCAGAGGAGTCCAATCTCAAATTTGTTGATAACTCCTTTCTAGAATTTTATTAACTGTTTTACTCTCTTTTTTTCTTTGTTTACTTCTAGACGAATGCTTTTTAAGTAGCATCATATCAAATAATTATAACATAAGTGAATTAGAAAAAGAACGAAAACACATGTATGGAACTAGAAGAAGCAAGTAACCATAACAGGACAACAATATCTCAACCATTTATCACAAAGATATATCAGTGATATAATATATCTATGCAAATGAAAAAAATAAGAAGTCAAATTTAATATCTTGTATTAAAAATAAAAAGCAAAGATCAAACTTTTATGATAAAAGCTATTACACTCAAAATTTGTTTTCAATTTTTTAAGTATATTCTAAAATATTTAAACCTAATAGTGTTCCACTTTTTACCAAAGAGAATAAAGATTAGCAGCAATATCCATATTATGAAAACATTGAAACCAAAATTTGTCAATAATCTACAAAATTAAATTAATACAACAACATCAACTAAATCCATAAATAAAAAATGCTGACTTAACAAATGAAAGAGAGATAAATTGCAATCAAAGAAGGAAATAAGAGATAAAAATTATCAACTATGATATTTGTGAAATGAAAGAGAGATTACTTACTCTTAACTTCTATTTGAATTCAAATTGTACCTAGAATTTACGTATTTCAATTTATCCAGAAATATTGCATATCATTTATTATTAAATTGAAATATTTCAATTTATCAAAATAAACTATAATTTTCAATTTATCAAAATAAACTATAATTGAAATAGAAAATAAACGAGAGATAAATTGTAACTAAAATTTGATATGAGTTTCAATTCAAAAATAAAAAAGTCTACCTAGATTGAAAATGCTATCATACTCATAATCAAATTTTATTTTTTACCTAGTCTTTAAATTAAAAGAGCTACTGAGAAAATAGAAAATTCAAAGTAAAAAAATTAAAAAATGAGAATTGAGAGAAAAATGAGATGCTTTTCTTACCTGGATGGAAATGGAGTTGATGGATGTAAGGTCAAAACGAAATTATTGAGTTTAAGGCCATTTTTTACAAAATTTTAATTAGAAAAATGTAAATCTTGATGTTTAGTAGGAATAATTTTATTCCAAAATGACGAATTCCATTGCTATTTTACCTTTCAAAAAGAAGTTTTCGCATGTATGCTGACAGACCAAGCTATCTTTTTTACTATATTGAGACAGATACTTGCTTCTTAAAGAAATTCTTAAATTTTAAAAAAAGGACAACTCTTTCCATGCCTGCATCCTAGCACAAGTGAAACTCTTATGTAATAAAATAACTTACAATTTATATGCCCCTTGTAAGCGTGGGCCCAAGGTGAGAGCACTTCCTGCCTTTGCCCAACAACGACCTTGTTAACGAGTTCTAGGTTGTTAATTGATATCCACACACAAATATGTACATATGTAATTTTTGTGGCTGTTATTGTGATGCATATGCGAATATTACTACGATATCTATGTATATAGGTTTGGGTACCTATGACATATTATATACATTTATGATGATCCTCAAATGACCGAGTGTTTGTCTTGTTTGAATCTTGTGATGTGTGTCTAACTTCTGATGTACCTATAAATTAGGGAAAAATCCTAATAAGTGTCATGTACAAGTTGTTGAGCTCAATTAACAATCTAGGATGTGTGTGTGGATATATATATATATATATATATATATATATATATAAAAGGATAGGACATCTATTATAGCTTAACATGTCATCATTGGTATTAGTATATAACTATATTCAATAATTGATATGGATTTGTATTAGTAGATAGATATAAGCTTATCTTATTGATATACTTGTCTACCAAAACGTTGCGATGTGGGTCCGACTCCATTTGTACCTATAAATTAGGAAAGGAAATATCCTAATAAGTGTCATTTGCAAGTTTTTGGACTCAACTAATAGCCTAGGACTCGTTAGGTTTTTTTAGGATGATTCAATTATGCAATTTAGCCCTCGATCGTACTTATGTAATCTTTTCATGATTTTTAATTTACAAATAGTTAAGAATTTTGCTATAGAAGGGAAAAATTAATTAGGAAAATTTATAGAATTTTTTCAAAATTTTCTTAAAAAGTCCTAGAATAATATCTTTGACAATTAGAATATTTCTTTAGTGATTCAAAAAAAAAGTCTCATAATTAAAAGATTTTTATGTTAAATGAAAAATTTTTATGAGTAAAACAAATTTTATATAATTGCAAGAAACTCAATTCTCAACTAATCTTAACAAATTAAAGAAAAATTATTTTAGAGCTCTAACTTGTATTTTCATCAATGGACAATGATATAAATGATGGCCAGCAACAAGAGCATAGGACTCTTGCTCTTGATATTGAGGAGAGTCCAATGGTGGTAGCAGTAATTAGCAACACTCACCTTAAGCCATGGATCAAAGATTTGAATTTTTCTATAATTTTTTCTCAATTTTTATGATGACTCTGGCTTTGTTATAAGGTAAAATGGCTATAGTTATGACAGGCTTGAAGAGAAGAGTTGATTGGTACATATAGTTGGTCGGGTAGAGTCACAGCCAATAAAAAGTAGAGAAAGAGAAGGATTTCATTAATAGTAACTTTTAGTGTGGTGAAAATGAAAAAAAAAAAAAAGAGGTGAAAAAAAATATATAGAATTATATTATTAGGGAGTGTCAAGTAAAAACGATTAACATGATTTTTGAAGTTTTAAGAAAAAAGGACAAGCTTAGTACCTGTGATATATTTTAGTAATGTGAAAATGTGCATGCATGAATGAATGAGGTTACACCCTAATGTACATGGGTATTTACTGTAATCTTGGCTTGTAGTAGTATCATTATTTTTCAAAAAAATTCTTGCCGTTACAATTTCATAAATAACATTTGATAACAATTAAATTTTTATTCAATATTATATATATAATTGAAATACAATATCTATCAATTATGTTAAGATAAAATTGATCAATAGTTATAATTTTTTATGACATTACCATTCGTAATTTTATAAACCTTGTTCTTAATTTTAAGAAAAAAGGGGGACAAAATTAAGACCACAACTTTCAAAAAATTTATGGGTTCCTCATTTAATTAACCCAAATATGTTGTAACTTTTTAAAAAATAGTGATAATACACGGGTTCATCATTTAATTAACCCAAATATGTTGTTTAAGTATAATTTACAAATTGGGCATATCATAACTCTACTCCAGTCTTTTGATAGTTTATGTAATGCATGAAGATCTTTAAACAAGAGGGCATGTGCAATGTAGATCAAGGCTGTAAGATAGTACGGACTTTATGGTTGAAAAAGAAAACTATTGGAGCGATAAGGTGGCAGGTGCTCTTGCTAAGTGTGATTTCTTTTTTCGCTAGCATAAGTCATGGGATTTGAAAAGGACACCCAGAAAAGTCATTATTATCAGCCCTCAATTGTTGACAATGTTCGATAAAATCTATATATTTTAAGACTAGGCTACAAAATTTATATTATGATTACAATTTTTACTCTTTCAATGTCATAATAATTGTACTTTGGTTCGTTTTGCTTATAATTGTCAATAATTAAATAACTCATTCTTCAATCGTAAAAATTTTAAATTATGTAATTTTTAGTTTAATTTTTAACTTTTGGCTCGATTTAATTTTATAATTTTTGTTGTTAAAAAAATGATCAATTTGTTAAATAATTGGTCAATTTTAATAAGTTAATAAATTTTTATAAATTAAAATAAATAAATTGATTTTCACTTAATAATTTCTTTTTTTAATTAAACTTCAAATAATCTGTTTCAATTCACATTTTAAATTTTAATTTTATTAATTTTGAGTCAATTTTATAACGGTCTAATACCAATTAAACCTTTTAAGTCTTAAATTTTTTATCTTACTGACTTAACTTTGGGATCGGTCTTTAAAATATTGATTATTGTAATTATAACATTTATAGGTATTGCAATATTTTCAAATCTGACGTAACTTATAATGAACAATTTGAAATTTTGTATGACCATTAAACTATATTAATAACTAATAAACAAGCATTTTCTTTATTAGAAAGGATGAAGTTTTGAAGTTTGTGCTAATAGAAATAAGTCATCATTTCACATATTGACCAAAAAAAACTTATCATGAAGTTATGATAAATCTTGTATTTTCTCTTTTCAGGTGATTTTTTCATAATTTCTCTTTAATTACCTTGGGGCTTTGTTTGTTTTAGGAGTTCAATCATATCGAGACCTTTGAAGCAGTAATATAATGATTGTCTAAAGGAAAAGGTCAAACCTTAATTTCTTACGAAAGATGACCCAGAAAGATAGATATACATCCACAAGAGAACAAGAGTCGCATAGCTCATCATATAATTAATGCTAACAATTACGCATGCATGTTCTCTGAAGTAACTCTAGTTAATTAAGTGGTTGATTTGGCGAAGTTTAACGTATTAAATTGAGAATCTTAGTTAGCTGTAACTCCACTTGGGTACATTTTTATGGCAACCTTACCTAGTCTTCACATTTAATAATGTTGTCCTCCACTCATCACTCGTGTGATTGAGTATTCTCTTAGACATCCTCTTTTGTTGCTTTAAAGATTATCGCAAAAGCTGGACTTTCCTTGCTTTCTCTTGGTATAAAAGCCAATCTTACATCTGGACCGACCAATTACTGATCTAATGGTTGAAAATAAGGCACATCTTCCTTTTTTTCTGGTGAAAGAAAAACTGGCTTGGTTGACCTTCTAAGTGACGAGTTCACCTTTTCAATGGGACTTGAAAACAAGATTAAAATGTCCATTTGGGTTGGTTTCATTTGTTATAGAAAAACGAGAGTCGTAGAGGTTAAGGTCACAAAATACTCTAAACACGTTGAAATAGATTTTCTTGTATTATATAATCAAACACATTTATTTATAAAAATATATTAATAGAGCTTCAATGATAAGTAATTGGGATAATGAAAATTATAATTCAAGTGACATGTGTCTCACCTTCAATCGTCTCTTATGTGATATAAGATAAATGTAATTGGGGTACCAACGCATCCAAAAATGGTGAATTAACAAGTAAAAGAGTTAACGAGAAAAAGAATAACAACAACAACAACAACAATAATCATAATAACATGTAGGTAAGAACCTAATTAAACTCTAATAAAAATTTACGTTAAACTTGGTTAGCTTTACGCTATATACGAGATGTCATGTCTAATATCTTAAAATGAGTTTTTAATTTATAGTATAAATTAAGTAACAAATTAAATAATAATATTGTATAAAAACAAACCATTTTTTTACAATATATAGATTTGTTTTCCTACTATTATTAAGGGTAGGTCCAGAAGAATGTTGCTTCATTTCTTACGCTATTCTATGACCTATAAATTGATTGAAAGTATTAGATAAATTGTACTTAGTTTATACAGTTAAGAAACAAACTTTTAGGAAAAAGAAGTAATAGCAAAGAAACATCGTAGAAATGAATGAAGAAAAGATAAGTAAGTAGCACAAATGTCAAAAAGCAAGCACCAAAGACCAAACCGTTGTAGCAACGCAATTGTCAGAAGAGAAGAAGAGTAAAGCAAAGAAACTTGAAAGAAAAACAAAAAGAAAAAGGAACCTGAAGGGAAAGGACCAAACCAAAGGAACCTGAAAATAATGAGAAAGTAATGTCAAGTGCAATCCCACACGCAAACTTTAACAGAAAAGGCAAAGTAACGAAGAAAGAAGGGAAAGAAATTTTACAATAGCGAAAGACAAAAGTTGGGAAGAAAAATAAAAAATGAAGTCAACTTTGGTAAGTTACCGAAGAGACCTGAAACTGGGGTCTGACCCTGACCAGCCATAGGAAGAAGAGTCCTTGCATGCGGCTTTCTGCTAACTCTGCAAAGTCTCACCCTCCCCCGCTGACCCGCATGACTTCATCATCATTCAATGTTACATTTACATACAGCTCATTTATGAATATCACACGGCACACTTCCTTCTTTTCAAATTTCAAATCCTCCCCTCCAACTCAGAGTCTTTATCTTCACTGTTATAGCTAGTGTTAGTTTTCACTGTTAGTCTTGCTTCTACACCATGATTTTCCTTCTTGTGGATTCAAAACGTGTAGGAGACGGTTAGTTTTGTATGTTTGGTCGTTAGAGTTTGTATCATTCACAAACAACTTGAAAAGAAGTGATTCCAATACTTCATCATCTAGTCATCAATATCTTAACCTCCTTGGTCTTACAGTGATCTTATTGCTTTGACACTAAAAGAAAGTTGTTCATATATCTATTTTTTATTTAATTCAGTATAAACAAAAGTTAACATTTATGAAACAGGTTATAGTTATAATAAGGTTGTAAAGATGATCCAAATGATCTTTAAATAAAACGTGTACTCAATATATGCATAACAGAAAACACTAACTTGGAAATGCAACAAACCCTCCACAAAAGGACAGAACCTAATGCACTGTAGAAAAATATGCTAACTCTCATTTTCAAATGTCATGTGTTGACACTGAAGAATCCAAAGACAAATTTCCTCATAAATTCCCCACATCGCCACCAAAACTCAAAAAAGCAATAGCTCCTTTTGTAAACCCTTTAAAACCCCATCTTTACTTTTCCCTATCCAACCATCTAAAACCTGAAAAAACAATAGAATTTCCGAATATTTCATGCTCAAGCTTTAGTCTTTATCTTCATTTCATAGCCTCCACTTCTAACACCAACACCACTACCACCACCATGAACCACCACCAACCCACCTTTGGATCAAACCCATCTAACTCTTCCAACACCACCTTTGTTCAAGCCGACCCATCAACGTTCCGCACCATAGTCCAGAAACTCACCGGAGCACCGGACGAGCCGTCACCGCAAAAGCTCCCTCTCACGCACCAAACCCGATCCACCAACTCTCCAGGTCCTAAACGACCCCCATTCAAGCTCCAGGATCGTAGACCAAGTGCTAAGAATCTCCAAATCAACCTCAGCAACAACAGTTCTACCATAAAAAACAATGCTTCTGATCATGCTGATCTTTTCCATCTCAGACAAAGAGGATTCTTGATATCACCTGTGTCAACGCTGGACTTCTTTGCAGGGCGTGCGAGTCCAAGTTCACCGTGTGAAGAAGAAGAGAGGGCCATTGCGGAGAAGGGTTTTTACTTGCATCCAAGTCCTTGTAACACGCCCAGAGGATCTGACCCGCCGGAGTTGTTGCCTCTGTTTCCTTTGACGTCGCCAAGAGAGAAATATGATGATTCCAATTCCTTTTCTTGAATAGGAGAGGCTATAAGGCAAGGCTAATCAGTAGAAATTGTGTTCTATGAGATGTATTTAAGGCCCTTAATTATAAATTCTTACTTCTTGTTGTTGGCTAATTTCCTGTTAGAACTTAGCAGTAGCTGGGGTGACAGGTAGCTTGTGTTCTTGCTCCGTGTATGCGCTTTGAGCACTAATTTTGTTACTTTTCAGCGTCTATTTGCCTTCATTTATCCAGCCATAGATAAACTCTGACAACAGGTTTCTATGAACGTGATTCAAGAGCTCTATCTGTCGTCTATTTAATTAGAAATTAGGTTGGTATGAACATGGTGAGCTACCTCGTTTCTGTCAGAGAAGAAAATGTTCCAAATTATCCTTTCACCAATTGCATGTGCAAACAATTACATCAACAACTACTTTATCAGTTCAGTTTTATATGTAGTAGTTTTGCGATCCCATTTGTATCAGAAATCCGTCTCTTTGAGTCTGAGATAAAGATGTAGATGAAAGAGATCGCATAGATCTATACGCATGTCAAAGTTGTTTAGTACTTCTACCTCTTTTTCGATACGAAAATTCTTTCCTGGATTGAGTGAAAAAGGTTAATCTAAAGGAGCCTCACTCACTCCTGTTATTTAATATTACATTTTTACGTGTCAGGACTCAGGACAGGACATTGATATCATTGAAAGGAAAAACCTTGAAAAGTGACTGTAATTAAGTGGCAGTCATTGTACTATCATTGCTCCTGCTCTCTCACGTACGGTTCGGAGATTAAAAACCTAATCAGATCTCAGCCGTGAACTTTTTAATCAACGGCTGAGATTGTTTTTGGTCATCAAGACGAATAGTTTCATTCATCTGTTGACTTCTGCCCGAAAGCTTCCAAGCTCTTGCAGATGGCATACAGAAGACGACAGATTAAGTCCAAATCAAGCAAGAAAACAACAGTCAATCTGTTCATCAACTTGGTTACATCGAACAGAAAACTGGGTGTCTAAAACTTACAACCTTATCCTACTCTTTTGTTGGAACGTCAAGGTCTTGAGGTTTTCCAGAGAACGGTAAGATGGAAGAATTCAGAGAATTTTTACTTGACACCAATATTGTAACTTCATGTGATTTTAATAAATTGACAAGAAGCCTTTTGTTCTTATTTCATTCCGTATAACAGAGACTATATATATACTATATCAAATCCCTCTAATTATGTATACAACAGTATAAAAACTCAATCCCACTAATCTAGCATAACTAACAGTAAAGAAAGCTCATAGATCATGTGAACTTAATATAGACAGTAGCTAATCAAATCCATAAAATATTCTAATACTCCCCCTCAAGGTGGAGCATGAAGATCATGAATGCCCAACTTGCCACAAAGTTGATGAAATTGGGCTTTTCCAAGGGGCTTTATGAATATGTCAGCGATTTGGTCTTTGGAAGATATAGGCTAAGAATGGATGATACCTTGTTGGTACTTTTCACGTACAATATGACAATCTATTTCAATATGCTTTGTGCGCTCTTGAAACACTGTATTTGCCGCTATGTGAAGCGCTGCTTGGTTGTCACAAAATAAAGGAGTGGCAGATGTAAGAGGGACATTAAGTTCTTGTAGCAATGACCGCAACCAAGTTAGTTCACAAGTAGTCATTGCCATAGTGCGATACTCAGCTTCAGCACTAGAACGAGAAACGGTGGATTGTTTCTTGCTTTTCCAAGATATGGGGCTAGAACCAAGAAATATGCAATATCCAGTAGTAGATCGACGAGTCATAGGACAGCTAGCCCAGGCAGAGTCACAATAAGCAGAGAGTTGTAAAGGAGTATTGGAAGGAAGAAGTATGCCTTGGCCAGGTGATCTTTTGAGATAATGGATAAGACGATGAGCTGCATCCAAATGTGGTTTTCGAGGTTGATGCATGAATTGACTAAGGATATTCACTGCAAAGACAATGTCTGGACGTGTGACAGTTAGGTAAATTAGTCGTCCAACTAAGTGACGATAAGAAGACGGATTGGAAAGAGGTTCCCCATCTGAATCATTTAGCTTCAAATTTTGCTCCATGGGATGATCGGCTATGCGACCACCTGTGAAGCCTGAATCATCAAGGATATCAAGTATATATTTCCTTTGGTTAAGGAAAATTCCTTATGGGGAGCGTGCAACTTCAAAGCCTAGGAAGTATTTGAGGCGACCAAGGTCTTTTATACGAAATTGACTATGAAGGTGATCTTTGGTAGGTTGAATTGCTGCAGGATTAGTACCAGTAATAATAATATCATCAACATATACAAGGATAAAGATAAGAGACGTACCTTGATTTAAGGAAAATAATGAGCGATCTGCTTAAGATTGTTGGAATCCTATTGACAAGAGAGCAGAGGAAAATTTTGCAAACCAGTTGCTAGAGGCTTGTTTTAAGCCATAAATCGATTTATTTAGTTTATAGACAAGGTTAGACTCCCCCATCGAGGATGACCTTGTGGAAGTGACATATAGACTTCTTCATGTAAATCACCACGTAAAAAAGCATTTTGCACATCAAGCTGATGGAGTGACCAATTCTTAGCGGAAGCAATAGTTAACAATACTCGAACAGTGACTAATTTGACAACAGGTGCAAAAGTATCGTGGTAGTCAATACCTTCAACTTGAGTGTAGCCTTTGGCAACAAGGAGAGCTTTGTAACGTTCAATACTACCATCAAAATGGCGCTTTATTTTAAAAACCCATTTACATCCAATGGGCTTCTTAGTGGAAGGCAAAGGAACTAAAGACCATGTTTGATTGTCTTCAAGAGCTTGAAGTTCAGATTGCATGGCCTGTTGCTATTCAGGAATTTGTACAGCTTGGAAAAAAAATTTTGGTTCAACATGGGAGGACAAAGAGCTAAGGAGTGAGAGAATTTGTCATAGGATAAAAAATTACTTAAAAATAGAACATTACTAGCAGAAATGTGAGGGATATGAGCATGAGAGCAATCGTAATCCTGTAAATAAGCTGGAGCGTTTCTTATCCTAGTTGAATGACGCAAAGGTATGGAAGGAATGGTAGGTTCTTGTTATTGTGCAGTGGTGCAATTATCATGTGTTTGTTTGTTAGGTGGCATGTTATTCTCAGGAGAGTATGTATGTGAAGAAGGAGGTCAGGTAAAGGTAAAGGCAGAACGCTAGTGCTGGATTTTGGAGCATCATTATGGCCATGAAAGGGAAAATTGGTTTCAAAAAAAGTAACATCACGACTAGTATAAATTCTTTTTGTTTTGAGATCAAAAATTTTATAATCTTTTTGAGCAAAAGGATAACCAATAAAAATTCCTGGTAGAGGACGATTGTCAAATTTATGTGCAATGTTGGTGTTGTGTCCAAAACAAAGGCAACCAAAGAGTTAAATGGTTATAAAGGGGGGCTTTATTGAATACAAGTTCATAATGGGTTTTAACTTGAAGAACTTTTGTTGGTGTTCGATTAATCAAGTAGGTGGCAGTGAGAACACAGTCGCCCCAAAAGGCCAAAGGCAAATGTGCTTGAAACCGAAGAGCACGAGCAACATTAAGGAGATGTCAATGTTTCCGTTCAGCGACTCTATTCTGCTGGGGTGTATTAACACAACTATATTGATGAATGACGCCAAGAGAAGAGAAATATCCATTAGTAGGTTGATTAAAAAAATTCTGTTCCATTGTCACTACGAACAATACATGGCTATGCATTAAACTGAGTGTGAATCATGGCAAAGAAGCTTTGAATGTACAAAAAAGTTTCAGTTTTGTTTTGCATCAAATAAACCCAAGTATTGTGAGAGAAATCATCTGCAATGGTAAGAAAGTACCGTGCGCCAGTAAGTGAAGGTGTAGCATAAGGTCCCCATACATCAACATGTAATAACTCAAAACAACGACTAGAAGAAATCTGACTAGAATTAAAAGGCATGCGAGTTTGTTTAGCTAAAGGACAAATAGTGCAACTACATTTTTGTGAAAAGGAAATGCTAGAGTCTAAATTATTAAATTGAGAGGAAAGACTAGACACAGGATGACCCAAACATCAATGCCATAAATCAACTTCACTTATTTGAGTGACAAAGGAGGCAAAATGTTGGGGACTGAGTTCCAAATAATAAAGACCATCGTGTTCTTTACCCACCCCTATCTGCTTCCTTGTTTGTAAGTCCTAAAAGACACAATATCCAAGAAAAAAGTTTACTAAACAATGTAGAGTTTTAGTAATTTTGTTGACCCAAAGAAGGTTGAACCGGAAAGATGGAACATAAAAGACATCTTGTAAAGGTAATTGAGAGGTTAATTTAGTAGATCCTGAACACGATATAAAGACGACATCTCCATTTGGCATTTTAACTGGGGTAGTAGAACAAGATTTAACGTCATGTAAATTCTTAGGGTTATGCATAAAATGATCAGTGCATCCAGAATCTATAACCAAATGATTTAATTTATCCATGAAGTTTAAGTAGAGACAAGTACCGTTACCTGCTGAATTTGCTAAAGGATTTGAGCTAGGGGTAATGAGAGCAAGGAGTTATTGAACCTGTTCTTGAGTAAAAGTAGGACTTTGCAATCTAGAATTTGTTTGAGTAGCCACTGCTGTAATAGATTTGGAATTAGAGCTCTCTATTGTGGCACAATTCTGACCCTTGCCATCTCTACGCCTTTGATTGTTTTTCTTCTTTCAGCAGAATGATTCTAAGTGTCCATCAAGATCATAGTAGTCACAGTGATAGCCTTTCTTTTGGTTGCAATGAGATTCTGTATGGCCATCTAAACCACAAAAGTCACAGTGGTACATTTGTTTAGATCCTTGATATTGTTGATTACGGCAATGGGATGAACTTGAAGCCATAGCTAATTGTTTTCGGTTGGTTATCGAAGGATGGAGTGATCGTTGTCTCTCCTCCTATAGTAAAAGTGAATATGCACGAGAAACAATCGATAAGGGGTCCATAAGCATAATGTTGCTTCTCACTGCTACATAAGAATCATTGAGACCCATCAAAAATTGCATGAGTTGATCTGTTTGTTGAAAGGAATTTAAGTTCTGAAGAGCACCACATGAGCAGGCTGGGAGGGTATGGTATGAAGTCAATTCATCCCATAAAGCTTTAAGGGTTGTATAGTATGTTGCAATAGAGTTTTGCCTTTGCTTATGATTTGAGATCGCTCGTTGAATTTCAAAGATGCGTGGAGAATTCTGTTGTGAATAACGTTCTTTTAAATCCACCCAAACATCATGAGCATTCTGCATATATATGACACTACTGGCTATATCTCTTGAGACGACATTTAGAAGCCATGATAATAACATACTGTTACATCAATTCCATTGCAGGAGATTTGATGAGTCAGGTGCTGGCTTGGTTAAAGTGCCATTGATGAATCCCAACTTGTGTTTTACTTCAAGAGCCATGAGTATTGCCCTACTCCATGTGGAATAATTATTCCCATCTAGGACTTGAAAGACTAATATGGCTCCTAGATTGTCTAAATGATGGAGAAAGTAAGGAGAGGAGATGTCATAGTCTATAATGGAAGAAGATGTGTTTGAACCAGATGTGGCTGACGAGGAAACGACAGGTTGAGTGTCCATTAAACAGAAATTTATTCAGGACTGAAATTTCAACTCTGATACCATAATAAATTGATAAGAAGCCTTTTGTTCTTATTTCATTCCGTATGACAGAGATATATATATACAAGTATATCAAATCCCTCTAATTATGTATACAACAGTATAAAAACTCAATCCCACTAATCTAGCATAACTAATGGTAAAGAAAGCCCGTAGATCATAGGAACTTAATATAGACAGTAGCTAATCAAATCCATAAAATATTCTAATACATTTTCTACCATTAGAGCCATTATATTTACAGCAATTGATAGTAGCTCTTATATAATTATATCCAAACCTCATACCAAGTTGATTGATTTTGGTTTAGAAATGAAAGAACAGGAGAAAAAAGGTTTTATTTAGAGCAAGTAATTATATACAAATTAATATTTCTTAAAATAATAGACATAATTATCATATTTGTCATATGGTAATAATTGGATATGGAAATAAGTACCAGAAATGATATGGAGTAGATAGCGCTGGACTGTCTAGAAGACGTTGACCACGGCAAGATTTGCGGCAGATTACGCAAAATATCGTAACTTTTGCGTACAAAGACTTTGAGGACTATTTTGTTATTTTCTGTGTTTCGTTATTTTCTATCTGCCTATATAAGGCAAATGATGTTATTTTGTTAAGCAGCTTATTTTGAATTAATTTATAGACTTTCTCTAAACCTAATTAGGGTTTATTTTCCATTGCATGCTTTTACGCTGCGTCAGGTGGTATCAGAGCATGGCGACCGACAGTGATGGTGGTGTTCTTCATGACGATGATCAGGAGGATGGAGCCCCACATGGGGACAGGGTATTGCAACGTTTGGAGCAACATCTTGAGCAACAAATAGATCGCATGTCCAGGCGTTTTGAGGAACGTTTTCAGGAGCTTGTAGATCATTTGGATGTTTGCGGTCTTTGACCGAATAGGGAAGGAATGATGGTAGGAGACAGCCAGGATATGCTACTCGTGGTGAACCTATCAACAGACCAGAACCACCACGTAGATAACTTGCTTACGAAGATGATTCGAAAGAAGAATTCGATTTCGAACCACACCGGTTCAATCAAAATCCAAGGGGAAACGGATATGGGCATAAATGGAACGAAGATCGAGAAGGTGGAGATCTCCAATTAAAGGTAGATATTCCTTGCTTTAATGGTAGTTTGGGAATTGAGGAGTTTCTAGATTAGATTGCAGAAATAGACAGGTTCTTTGATTATGCAGAAACTCTGGCAAAAAGGAGGGGAAAACTGGTAGCCTATCGTTTGAAGGGGATGGCTTCAGCTTGGTGGGAGCGAGTTCAATCCAGAAGAGATAGAGAAGGAAAACTCCATGTGCAAACCTGGTATAGGATGAAGCATCTACTAAAATTGGAATTTCTACCCCCGGATTATGAACAGATTCTGTTTCAATAGTATCAGAGATGTCAGCAGGGTAGCAGGACAGTTCATGAGTACACAGCTGAATTTATGAGGTTGGCATAATGAAATAATTTGCTAGAGTCTAAAGGGCAACAAGTGGCTCGATATTTAGAAGGGTTATGAGTGATTTGAGAGATAGAATTGATGTGTAGGTAATTTGAACTTTGAGTGAAGCAAAGAATTTGGCTTTGAAAGCTAAATTAATGCAGCAGGAGTGAGGCAAAAGGAATTTTGGTGGTTTTGGTGGATACTGGGATAGTGCAGATGGCAATAAGGCTAGTGTAAATCAACCTGATCGTGGAAATAACTTCAAGAACTGGAACAAGCAGTTCGTAGAAGATAAGGCAGTCGGCAAATGTCCCATGAATGAGGGGCGAGATAGAGAACATAAGAAGACAGATAATCCCTATGCAAGGCCCACTGTTGGGAAGTGTTTTCGGTGCAACCAACAAGGATATAGATCAAATGAATGTCCTACCCGAAAAATAGTCAATGTGCTGGATCGAAAGGAAGAAGATGGGGAGATTTACTGTGAACTGGATGGGGTTGAGGAAGAATAGGAGTATGATAAAGATGACGGGCAGGCTTATGTTGTGTGGAGGATGATCTTGGCCCCTAAGCTGGAAGAGGAATCACAGCGACTCCAATTATTCAGAACTCGGTGTACTATTGGTGACAGGGTGTTAAGTGTTATTGTTCATAGTGGGAGTTGTGAAAATGTTATTGGGAAGGATACTGTGAAGAAGCTGAAGCTGCCTATTGAGAAACACCCAAATCCTTACTCATTAGGGTGGATAAAATCTGATATGGGAAAAATTGACGTGACAGAACGCTGCAAGGTTCCTTTCTCCATAGGTAAATACCAGGATACCGTTTATTGTGATGTAGTGGATATGGATGTATGTCATCTTCTATTTGGCATGCCCTGGCAGTATGACATTGATGCGCAGCATTCTAGAAAGAGTAACGTGTATAAGCTGGAGAAGGATGACGTGAAGTTTTCATTGCTCTCTTTGAAAAATAAATCTACCGCGCCAGGGAAAAGAACATTCTTGACATTGGCAGACAATTTTGCAGAAGAGGCTAAAGAGACAGGGCAGATTCATATGTTAGTGAAGCAAAATTTGTTCAATGAGCCTGAATTGCAAGTAGAGGAGTAACCAGAGTTAGTTCGTCTTTTGTTACAAGAGTTTAAAGAGCTGATGGGGGAGGAAATACCAGATGGGTTACCTCCAATGAGAGATATACAGCACCAAATTGATCTTATCCCTGGTGCTAGTCTCTCTAATCTACCCTATTATAGAATGAACCCCAGGGAGAGTGATATATTAAGAGGGAAGGTAGAAGAGTTGTTGAAGAAGGGGCAGATTCGGGAGAGTTTGAGTCCATGTGCAGTGCCAACATTGTTGACACCAAAGAAAGATGACAGCTGGAGAATGTGTGTTGACAATCAAACAATCAACAGAATTACTGTGGGTTATAAATTTCCTATTCCGAGGTTGGATGATATGCTGGACAGGTTGCATGGAGCACAATGGTTTCGAAGCTGGATTTGAAGAATGGTTATTATCAGATTTGAATCAAGCCAGGAGATGAGTGGAAGACAACTTTCAAGACCAAAGAAGGGCTTTACGAGTGGCTGGTTATGCCTTTCGGATTGTCAAACACTCCTAGTACATTTATGAGGTTGATGAAACAAGTACTTAAACCATGTATTGACAAGTTTGTTGTGGTTTATTTTGATGATATTATGATATTTAACCGTAGTGAGGAGGAGCATATGGCACACTTGAGAGCTGTGTTAACAGCTTTAAAAGATAACTTGTTGTATGTCAATCTCAAGAAGTGCAGGTTTTTAACAAATAAATTAGTGTTCTTGGGGTTTGTGGTTTCGACTGATGGTATTCATGTTGATGAGTTGAAAATAGAAGCAATCAAAGACTAGCCTACTCCTAAAAATGTGACTGAATTGAAGAGCTTTCATGGGTTGGCCACCTTTTATAGGAGATTTATCAGAAACTTTAGTAGTATTACTGCCCCAATGACAGAGTTTCTGAAGAAAGGGAAGTTCCAGTAGAGAGAAGAAGCAGACAATAGCTTTGCTATCCTTAAAGAGAAACTGTACACAACACTTGTACTTGCACTTCTAGATTTTGAGAAGTTGTTTGAAGTGGATTTGTGATGCTAGTGGAGTGGGTGTAGGGGTTGTTCTTTCACAAGAGAAGAGGCCAGTTGCATTTTTTAGTGAGAAGCTTAGTGATGCAAGGCACAAATGGAGCACCTATGACAAGGAACTCTATTATGTGGTTTGTGCTCTAAAAACGTGGGAACACTACTTGATTGGGAAAGACTTTGTGCTTTATTCAGATCATGAGACTTTGAAGTACTTAAACAGCCAGAAGAGAATTAGCAAAGACATGCATGCAAGGTGGTGTCAGTTTTTACAGAAATTCCCTTTCAAGCTGAGGCATAAATCGGGTGTACAAAATAGAGTGGCTGATGCATTAAGTAGAAGAGCAACATTGGTACTGACTTTGAGCTAAGAGATTCTGGGTTTTGAGTAGTTAAAAGGGATTATGCAGCAGATGATGGCTTTGCAAAGATATGGGCCTAGGTATCCAATAATCACCCAATTTCTTCTTTTTATTTATCTGATGGTTACTTGATGCATGAAAACTAGTTATGCATTCCGAAAACGTCTCTGAGGGAGAAAGTGGTTAGTGACTTGCATAGAGGTGGATTAGCAGGTCACCTGGGTAGAGACAAGACTGTTGCAGCAGTGAAAGAAAGATTCTACTAGCCACACTTGAGAAGGGACGTTTGGAGATTTGTGGAGAAGTGTTATACTTGTCAGAGATCCAAGGGCCAGTCCAAGAAAACTGGATTGTACATGCCTCTACCAGTTCCAGAGAACATTTAGGAAGATCTTTCCATGGACTTTGTGTTAGGACTGCCACAAACACAAAGAGGTGTTGACTCTGTTTTTGTTATGGTTGACAGGTTTTTCAAAATGTCACATTTTATTCCTTACAGGAAAACCTCAGAGGCAGTTGTTGTTGCCAGGTTGTTTTTCAGAGATGTTGTCCGACTACATGGGGTCCCAAAGACTAGCACTTCGGACCATGACAGCAAGTTCCTTAGTTACTTCTGGAAAACATTGTGGAAACTGTTTGACTATTCTTTACATTTCAATAATACAGCTCATCTGCAGAAAGATAGGCAAACTGAAGCAGTCAACTGAACTTTAGGCAACCTGATTCGTAGTCTTTGTAGGGACATGTCAAAGTAGTGGGATCTGATTCTTCCACAAGCTAAGTTTGCTTACAACAGTGCAGTCCATAGTGCTACTGGTCGTTCACCTTTTTCTATTGTCTACACGAAGATGCCACAACACACCCTGGATTTGATCAAGCTGCCTAAGAGTGGAGATGTGAGTGTTCCAACCAAGAATATGGCAGGGCAGTTTGTGGATGTTCAGAAAGAAGTCAAGCAGAAGCTAGAGCACGCAAATCAGACATACAAGAATGCTGCTAACAATCATAGATGGCAAGAGGTCTTCCAAGTTGGAGATCAAGTGATGGTGTTCTTATGCAAGGAGCGGTTTCCAGTTGGTACATACAACAAGCTGTAGCCCAAGAAGTATGGACCTTATTCAGTACTAAGGCACATCAATGACCATACCTATGTGATCGATCTTCCAAATAACATAGGTATTTCCAAGACATTTAATGTGGCGGACATATCCATGTTCCATGATGTTGATGTTCTTTTATACCCGAACCTCCTGCTGAACTTGAGGTCGAGTTTTTTTCCAGTGGAGGAGACTGATGCGGACAGATAGCGCTTGTTTTTCTAGAATACGTTGACCGCGACAAGATTTGCGGCAGATTGCGTAAAATGTCATAACTTTTGCATACGAAGACTTTGAGGGCTGTTTTGTTATTTTCTGTGTTTTGTTATTTTCTATCCGCCTGTATAAGACAAACGATGTTATTTTGTTGTAAAGAAAAAAACGCTCTGCATGGAAATAGAGAGAGAAAATGCACTGCATGGAGAAAAAACCTCGGAGGAGCATGATCTTCTCCAGAGATCAAATAAAAAAGTCAAATCAGGGGAGAATTCAGGGCCAGTTGAAGGTACGTTGAATGGGGTTGGGGGAGATTTGAGCAACGAACTTCCCACGGAAAAGGATGCCAGGATGGAAGTTCAGGAAGAAACAACGGAGGCTAACAGATCCAACACTAGGGTCTCGTATAAAGACATTATGTCTGGAATGGCTTCCCACCGAAGAATTGCAACAGGAATCAATGCATGGATTCAATGGCAGGATGCAGAAGACGATTCATCGGATGATGATATGCCAGAAGAATCTGGTGAAGATGATGAGATATGCCCAGTAATTCGTTTTTCGAAAGAGGAAAAAACCTGCTTGCGTTCTCCTTGGAAATAGGCTTTGATCATCAAGCTTTTTGACAGAAAAATGCGGTACTCTTACTTCCATGACAGATTGGTTTCTAAATGGAAAATCAAAGGCAACCTGTTGCTCACGGATATTGGTTGTGACTTCTATGTTGCAAGATTCACAAATAGGGAGGATTATAACCATGTTATTATGCAAGGGTCATGGGTTATTGGAGAGAGTTACTTAACAATCAGAAAATGGGTTCCGAACTTCATAGCGGCGTCGGAACCCATTAAGGTTGTTACTCCATGGGTCCGTATCCTAGGTCTTTCTGTTGAGTACTTTGACAGAGATTTCTTGGAAAGGGTTGGAGAGAAGATTGGAAAAGTGATCAGAATCAACAAACACACTGAAACTGTCGAGAGGGGACAATATATTAGATTATGTGTCAAAGTTGATTTGAGTAAACCTTTGCTCTCGAAATTTAAACTGAATGGCAAAATTTGGAAGATCCAATATGAAGGACTGAAACAAATTTGTTTCAAGTGTGGCCGGTTTGGACACAAAGATGAAGATTGTGGTAAGACTATTAATCCCGATTCGCGCAATTTTCAGAGTCCTCAAGCTGGAGAAGTGAACATTCAGGAAAACAGCCCTAAGCATACGGAAGAAGATAATACCTACAGATCCTGGATGATGGTCAGAAAACCTGGAAATAGGAGAGGTAGACCAGCCAAGGGGCAGGAAGCACAGGCTCAACGGCCGGGAACGGGGGGACCAAACCTCAACAGTGGAAGGATTGGGGATAACAAAAGAGCACAAGATATACGAGATTTCGTAGGGCAAGGATCGAGATTTGAGGCCCAAAATATGGAAAATGTGGATTTCTATGATCTTCAGCTGTATCCTAGGGAACTAAATGCGGATCCTTCTGGCACTGCTAATCCATTGGCAGGGGATAATATCTTGGCCTCTCAACAAGTCAATCAGAATAATGGCGAAAATATTGCCCCTAGGGCTATTTCCTTGGATAAGGACATGATTCCTTTCCAAACTGAAACTGAAACTCCTTTTACTGGCAAAGTTCCTCTGGTGAACAGAAACAATATTCTTAGCCAATCTTTTCCCTCCCCTGGAAGGAAAACGCAACTTGCTAGCTCTACAAGGAATAATCGAACTAAAGGTAAAGGAGTTTCTCCTTACACAAGACCTCCCCTTCTAGGGAAAGAGAATAACCCTATTCAGAACTTCTCCATTCCCTTTCAATCCCCCTTATTGAACTCGATGGAGAGGTTTCAACCTCAATCTCAACCCATTACGTCCAACCATAATGTTGGTCAGTCATATCCCCCCAAAACTCTTAGCCAGGGTAGGAGCTCTGATGGACGGACCAGTGATGGGGTCGGTTCATCCCCTGACTCGCAAGATTTTGCTCCACATGGATTTATACCTTCCACCTCTTCACAACCCCCCGAAGATGCTTACATCGGTGGAAGTCGAGTGGAAGTTGAAGAAGGTAATGATGGTCCTGCAACAGGACCTCAGAACCCTTATGCCTAATGTTGTATTGCACCCTAGCCTCCCTTATCCAACTTTTAAAGAAGACATAATGCCAATAAAAATTATGACATGGAACGTTCAGGGTGCGGCTAGTAGACTCTTTCTTACGACAATGAAAGAGTTGATCCGGATCAATGATCCTACTGTCTTAGTCTTGGCGGAAACTCATGTCAGTGGTGAGCAGGCTGAAAGAGTTTGCAATTAGATTGGTTTCTCTGGACATACCAGAGTTGATGCCCAAGGTTTCAGTGGAGATATTTGGGTTTTTTGGAGGACTGAAATTGTAGATGTGAATCCACTTATTAATCATTCTCAGCATGTCACAGTCGAGATTGCTAAGAGAAGTGCTATGTCTTGGTACTTTTTTGTAGTATACGCAAGCCCTGACACGACTCAAAGGCAGGAACTATGGAGGGAACTAGAAAATTTTAAAAATTCGATCAGTGGATCGTGGCTAGTGGCTGGGGACTTTAATGAGACAACTTCTATGAATGAAAGAAGAGGAGTAGGGGGGCCTGATGAATTAGAAAAGCATTGCAGAAATTTCGCCAACTGGATTGAAAACAATGGCCTTATCGATCTTGGCTGCTCCGGACCACAATTTACTTGGAATCGAGGACTTTCTATTCTCACACAGAAAAGTGCAAGATTAGATAGAGCCTTAGCTAATGAGGAGTGGCGTGCTCAATTCGAGGAAGCATCAGTTAAACATTTGCTCCAACTAAAATGGGATCACTGCCCCATTCTGATCAGCACCAATGTTGCACCAATTTCAAAATTGATTAGGCCATTTCGCTTTCATGTTGCTTGGCTCGCTCATGACAAATTTGAGGAATTCTTAGTTAAGTGCTGGAACAGAGAAATGCCTTTATTACTTACGCTGTCGGAATTTGCGCATAAGCTCAAGGTATGGAATCGTGATATTTTCAGGAATATCTTTAGTAGAATTGCTGAACTTGAGCAAAGACTAGGTGGCATCCAAAGGGCTATGGCGGATAATAGCCCTAGACATTTACTCAAGTTAGAGGCATCATTGAGAAGACAACTTGAGGAGGTATTGGAACAAGAATCATTATTATGGTTTCAAAAGTCTAGATTGGAAGCTTTAAGAGATAGAGATAGGAATACAAAGTACTTTCACCTAAGCATTATTATTTGGAGGAGGAGAAACCGGGTTGATATGTTGATGAACGCGACAGGTGATTGGATATTTTAGCCTAATCAGGTACTGTCACTAGTATATGACTATTGGAGTGGCCTCTTCAAGGAAGTGAATCCAAACAATCAGGTCCAATTTATGCTGAGGGAGAAGTTCCCACCCATCTCAACTGAAGAGTACAGTATGCTTAGTGCCAACTACACGGTAACTGAAGTGAGGAAGGCTCTTATGCAGCTGGAACCAATGAAAGCACCAGGGCCGAACGGTTTCCAACCTATCTTCTATCAAAGGTTCTGGAATCTGGTAGGCCACAACCTTTCGAATGCTGTACTTGATGTTCTTCACAGGAAAACCAATCTGGAAGGAATGCAGGATGTATACTTGGTGCCTATCCCGAAGAATGAAGCCCCTCAACGTCCGGAGCAATTTAGGCCAATTGGCCTTTGTAATGTCACATATAAGATAGTGACCGAGATCATGGTTAACAGATTAAAATCCATCCTGCCGAAAATCATTTCTCCTACTCAGGCTAGTTTTGTTCCAGGCCGCCAGATCACAGACAATGTTATAATTGTCCAGGAGATGTTACACTCAATGAGGAAAAAACAGGGGGTTAAGGGACAAATGGCAATCAAAATTGACTTTGCCAAAGCATATGACAGACTTCGGTGGAGTTTCATTCGGGATACACTATTGGAAATGAAACTTCCTCAACTCATGATTGATACCATCATGAATTGTGTCTCGTCTGCAACGATAAGAATACTCTAGAATGGTGCACCCTCAGAAGAATTTACACCGAGCAGAGGTATCAGGCAGGGGGATCCTCTTTCCCCATACCTTTATATTACGTGTATGGAAAGGCTAGCCCAGCTCATTGACAAGGAAGTGCAAGAAGGCAAATGGAAAGCGATCAGAGCTAGCAGGAATGGACCTGAAATTACTAATCTTGCATTTGCCGATGAATTGATATTGTTTGGAGAAGCTTCAATTGAGCAAGCGCAGGTGATTAATCAATGTCTGGAGCATTTTTGTAGTGATTCTGGAAGTTTGGTGAATTATGATAAATCAAGGGTTTTCTTCTCGAGAAATGCCAGCGAGTACATGCGTACTAGATTAGCACTAGACTGGAAATGGATGAGACAGACGACCTAGGTATGTACCTAGGAGTTCCTGCTATCCATGGTAGGAATTCAAGGGCTGATTATGAATATCTGTTAGAGAGAGTGAATTCGAAACTAGCTGGATGGAAGGCTAAATGCCTTTCACTAGCAGGTCGAGCCACCCTTGTACAATCAACACTCAACACTATTCCTGTCTATACGATGCAATCCACAAAGTTGCCACGCTCCATATGTGACGACTTGGACAGGAAAGCAAGGCATTTTTTATGGGGTGGAACTGAAGAAAAGCGCAAAATCCATCTTAGTTCGTGGGAAACGGTTACTAAACCAAAGGAGAAGGGAGGACTTGGTTTACGATCTACTAGACAAGTGAATGCGGCATTCCTTACTAAACTTGGATGGAGAGTATTGACAGAACCTAATGCTCTTTGGTCAAGGGTTTTGCGCCACAAATACTGTCAAGGTAGGTGCGATGTTTACATGTTTAGTAGTAAAAGGGATGCTTCCATGGCATGGAAGGGTATAAATGAGAATATCAAGTACCTGAAATCAGGAATAAATGCATCCATTGGGAATGGGAGATCGACCTTGTTCTGGCAGCACAATTGGGCAGAAAATAGGCCTCTCATGGAGATAATTGTCCACCCTGTGCCTGAGGACAGACTTATGGAAACTGTTGAAGAGATGTGGGATGTAAACCTGGGATGGAAATATGACAAGTTTGCCGATTATTTTTTTGCTGATACACTTAAGAAGATCGACTCTCATGAAGTCATAGAGGAAGAAGACACAGCTGATATGTTGTTCTGGAATGGAAGTTTGTCTGGAGGCTTTAGCATCAAGTCTGCATTGGAAATTATTCGAGAAGATGACTTTGGAGGGGGCCATCAAGATTGGGTCAATATTTGGGGTTTAGATGTACCTCAGAGAATAAGGATGTTTTTCTGGCTTCTCTTGCAAGACAGGTTAATGACAAACACCAATAGGATGATTCGAGGCATGATTAATGATCCTAAATGTTATGCCTGTGGAGCAGAGGAGGAAAGTTCAGAACATATCATTAGGCGTTGCCCCTTGGCTAAACTGGTTTGGCAGGGGATGGGAATTGACTCAGCAAAATTAATGAGCCTTGATAATTTTAGAGAATGGATTATGATGAACTTAATGGATCAAAGAATGAGGATGGGGTATCAGTGGTCTAGGATCTTTGCAGTTACATCCTAGTGGATTTGGAGATGGCGTAACGTGAGATGTTTTGAGTCTGATGCTGTAGTCCCTTTGGACCAGAAGGCTTTTATTCTGGCCAGACTACATGATATCAACAAAGCTTTTGCGGTAGATAAGAACTTGTTGTTGTATACAAGTAGAAGAATTGAGATTCAGGTGGGATGGAGACCTCCTATGACTAGGTGGGTGAGACTTAATACCGATGGAGCTGCCAAGGATAACCCGGGTGAGGCAGGGGGAGGGGGTGTAATAAGGGATGAACAAGGACACACTCTTCCAGCCATGGCGTTTTATTTTGGGAGTTGCTCGTCAACTAAGGCTGAATGTCTTGCCATTCTTCGAAGTTTAGAGATGGCATGGAACAATGGGTATAAAAAGGTGATTCTTACGACGGATTCTGAAGTGGTTATGCGAAGTATTTTAAGTGAAGACACAAAGAGTAGTATCTACTACATTTTACAGAGGTGCAAGGCATTGGTACGCAGGAAGAAATGGGATGTGCGCATCGAGCATTGTTTCAGGGAAAGCAATAGGGTGGCTGACTGGTTAGCAAACTATGGTGTTAAGACTAAAGTGAAGTGCAACATATTGCAGGATTTCCCGAGTGCACTCCGAAGTTTATTGGTGGACGACATGTGAGGGATTACTTGGCCAAGGGATGTCCCTGGAGCTCCTATAACTTGCTAGTCTTTGCTTTTATGTGTCTGGTTTTGTGTTGCTTTTAGCGTTTTAGATAGTTTTGTTTTATTTCTGTTCCTGGGCTTAGCCCTCATTTTTTACCCAAAAAAAATGTTATTTTGTTAAGCAGTTTGTTTTGAATTAATTTACAGACTTTCTCTAAACCTAATTAGGATTTATTTTCCATTGAACACTTTTACGCTACGTCAAGAAATAGGGATTGGTTTTGAATCTACCTATCATTCGGGCAATCCTTGGTTACAATGCACACAAAAATGTCAGAAACTCAAGGAATATGATATTCTTAGATCACATAAATTGAGAAAAAAGACCCTTACCGATAAGCCTATAAGAAGCTGCGTCACTGAGTTAGTTAAATACATATATCTGACGTTTTATTAAATCTGTATACAAAAGTTTTTTTTTCTAATAAGCTACCATATAATTTAAAATATTTTAGGATTTATCATGAATATGCCGTATCAAATTATCCCAAGAAAATAATGAAAGGACAAGGAACATATGCAAATGGAAAAAAGAAAAACCAAGAAGGTTGTTTTAGCAGAAGAACAATGCGATACTCTTACAAGTAATTAAAGTGTGGCATAACAAGTTTTATACTTAGATGAGTTAGGTTTTCTTTTCATCAAATGAATGAAGTACTATTTAAGAGTTCCTCCAGGCTTTAAATTGAGGAATATTATAGATAGTTACAATGGCCATTTCTTGTAATTACTTCCACGTAAATATCTAAATTAGCTACTAACTTGTTACCTATACCAATTTAATACAAGTCTTTAATATATGGGATTTGTACTCTTAAGATGGGAAAGGTTATAGTTTTGCTATTTACATTTGTTAATATTTGGGAGAAAATCTTACGAAAACTTAAATAAAGTATGATGAAACCAACCTTCGTACAACCCCAACAATGATTGCTGCTAGTGCTCTTTGCTTCTGAATGTATTTCTAGTCCAAGAAGAAGCTCCAGTAAACTAGAAATAGAGAAAGATAACACCTGTCACTAGCCCCCAAAGACTGCATGTTCTGAATCAACTATGAAAAATATCAGAACAATTGGTTTACTGAAACATGTATTAGGTAAATTATTAAGCGTATAAGTGTAAGCACTGCGGGTTCTTATCAATATAATGCTCATCAAGTTCTGCATGCACGTAAGGGGATAGATTATACACTTCCGAACAAACTCAGAAATACTGGAGGCAAGCTGATGTTGCAGTCTTATGGAAAGACGGCATATTTTAATAGAAGTGCTTCAGATTTCTACGTATATACATTCATTCCTGATGTAAGATAAGAAAGGAGGGATGTTACGTTGTCACGTGCTGTTTCTTCTAACATGTAAAAACACAAGGAGATTTTAATGTAAGAACTCTTCAATCTCCATAGGAGTTTCTGGTTGTAGCCTGGCAAGTTCCAATAAAATAACTCTCGGTGATAAGTCAATAAAATCGTCACAGCGAAGCTTTCATTGGCACTCAGCCTTTTATTGACAAAACAATGCGAAGAAGATGAAACCTCAATTTGTACACAGATATAATAGGAACATGCCGAGTTTGATGATTTTAACATATTTTTACACCGATTCTATATATAAGAAAATTTCCCTCTTCTTATCCAGTGCTGAAATGTTATGAGGTTGAGGCTGTTTTATTATCAACCAGATAAAAAGGCAGCAACTTTCCTGTCGATTAGCTTTGCTGTTGCCACTCTTCAACGAACAGAAGCACAGATTGACTGCTGGTTGTATAACCCAGGGACTCCATTTTGGAACCGCTGCTTATTTCTTCTCCGCTTTGCCACAACTATGAATCCATCACCATCGCCATTCTTATTTTTATTTACACTTGATGTTTTCGCCTGCTCATTATCACTGGACTGCGTGGAGAAGTTTGCCTTTCCTTCATTTCCCTGGAAAATTTTTATTATTGCACCGTCATTTGCAATTTCATCAAAAGAATTCTCAGAGCCAACAAACTTGTTCTCACTAGATATAGGTTCATTTCCCGAATCCACGTTATGTTGGACTGATTGCACAATGAAGCGTAGCAGAATCTGCCTTGCAAGTTCTTCCTTTCTAGATGAACTGCTTTTTTCTGAAGTGGCACATTTCATCTCATTGCTGGATTCATTATCAACTTCTTCCTCTTTACCCTTGCTTGTCTCAAGCAAAGGGTTTGCCTCTGTTGAAACACCAGTATCTTCACTTCCAAAATGTGCTTGGCAAGCTCTCCTCGGTACAAACTCAGGTGCATTGGGGTTCATACATCGAGGAGGCATCCCTGCAGAAGATCGTTGTTTCAATAAACTCTGTTTCATTCGGCAAGCCTGGTTTGATCTATAGAATAGAGGTGATCTAGGTCCACAAGCAACTCTAGCAGCAATAGGAAGTGCCACCGGTGGTGCAACCACGCCTTTACTGTCATTTACATCATAAATATTTGTCACAGCCACCATTTTCAGTGGATGAACCGTGGGGAGAGCTCCTGGACTAAATGGTTCAGCTGCAGCAGAAAGTTTACTTCCATTAATTTCCACTGACTTTTCCTGGTCACAAGGGTTCTCTTCAGGCTCAACATCAGATTCTGATTGAGTTCCACAATTTCCCTCCAAAACATCTTCGCCCGATATCTTCTCATTGACACAATGACTTGTTTCTTCCTCCTTCGATCTTTCAAAAGGAATGCTAGATAACTGGATCTCAGTCTTTTCCTTGCTGGAATCTTCTACTGTCTCTACAGATGGCTTTAAAACTGAACCTGGGGGTGCCACAGCTACTTCTTTGTAAGATATAGATTTAGATGCAATAGCAGCAAGGCTTCCTAAAGTAGATGAAGCTTTAGAATTAAAAACTTTTGTCACATCCTCCGTAATTCTCTTACTGTGATTTTGTATTTGTTCAACTGGAAACTCAGTTTTAAAGCTGCCACTAGTTATTTTCTTGGGAGGAGAATTGATTTCACGCCTGTAACTACTTTCTCTGAAATTTGATAACCGAGCACCACTTGTGTTTAGCTTTGCCAAAGCTGGTCGCCTGATGCCAGATTTCCTGCCATTAGTATTACCTGATCGTCCTCTTTGATTGGCTTCTTGCCATCCTTCATCCGAAGTTGTTTCTTCAACTTCTTCACTTGAAAATGTTGACCTGAATATAGTAGCAGCATCATTTCCTTCTTCTCCATCATAATGAACAGTGTCCACATTCACTTCCTTAACATCATCTACCATGGCTGTTACACTCTGCAAGTCATCATGATTCTCCGCATCTTTCATTGTTACTGATTGATCAGCTTGACTGGTTTTATCATGAAACTGCAGCATCTGGCAAATTGTAATAAGAAAAACTAGAATTACATTCTATCATCCCTAAGTTGTGCAATGTGAACCAAAGTTGGATAGCTACAACATAATTAATAGATTCTCTGAATAAATAAATACATGTTATCCTTAGGAATGTAACAATGTAAAAGAAAGGAAATAATTTTTCCAATTTCCATAACCTGGATAGGACTATTTTCCAAGTTCCCAATAATAATAAATTCTTCATTTCAGTAACAAGTTCACTAAGTAAACTGATTTGGAAATTTAACAAGACTCCATCAGAATTGGCAAACTGATTGGGTTTGCCTTTTCTATTTCATTTTCATCCTCTAAAAAGCGCAAGGAAAAATCAAATTGTAAAAATTATATTGCCTTTTGACATGAAAATAGCAGTGCTGGCTCCAAACACAAGTTTAACTTGCCCATAAAGACATGCAAAACTATATCTATACGTAACAAGCAAGTTGAAGTTTTACCCTTGTACGCCTCTGTTTCCTATGTGCATTGCCTCCTCTTGAATCTTGACCTGGACTGATGTAATCTAATAGATCTGATACACTGCAATAAAGGATCACAGATTTGGTACCAAAAGATATAGTTGCATTCCGAATACAAGTCATATGGAGGATACCATATCAATACCTAAGATGACCTTTGCTTGCAATGGATGCATCTGGCTTAGGAGTTCCATTTTTTGCAGCTTCTTGCTGTTCAAAAACCCTGGATTCAAAATATTCAAGCCATGCAGCAGCATCCTGCACAAAAATGTTTCACAAACCCATGTTATGTACACAGATGAACTCCCAAAACAAAGCCATGGATTATGTACGACATTAACTACATCTTCCATGGGATGGAGAATGAGTAGGTCCCAAGGGCTTTAAACTCCTACAATTGTGGCATACTTCGATTGTACATTACACGGTTAGCAAGTATTTCTGCAACACACTCTAACTCTGTAATTTTCTGATTACCTGAGTGCGGAGATCCTCCAATCCAAGTTTTTCTTGAAGTATTTTAAGTGTAGTTTGCTCATGTTGAACACTTAAAGAATATGCTTCCATTAGTGAAAGAGCTATGGCTATGGCATGGTAGCTTGCTGCTGTCTGCGGTAGAAAAGCAAACAAAGAAATCTGCATCATTAGTTCTTCAATCACTTTTTGATTTTGCATACGAACAGAAACAAATATTTGTATTTGCCTCAAAAAGTTACGCATGTGTATCCAATGCGAGAGAGAGACCTGTATGTGATCCGCTCCTAACAATTTCTGGTTGCACTTTAGAGCTTCATGAAGATATCTGAGAGCAATATGAACATTCCCAATACCCTCTTCCATCATTGCAACATTGATAAATGTTGCAGCAGTATTAGGGTGGGATAATCCACAGGTAAAATGGAGTAGGTACAAGGCGCGATTTACATATCTGCCAAAAATATTCAGCATTCTGAGGGAGTCAATATAGGAGGACGAATGAAGAACCTT
The DNA here is from genome assembly GCA_027563595.1 of Erythroxylum suave. Taxonomy (NCBI): domain Eukaryota; kingdom Viridiplantae; phylum Streptophyta; class Magnoliopsida; order Malpighiales; family Erythroxylaceae; genus Erythroxylum; species Erythroxylum suave. The sequence continues at coordinate 5,603,052 of JAOSBN010000005.1, read as the reverse complement.
AAAAATTGGAGAGGACTTGATAAAGAATAATTGAATAAAACAAGGGTATAACTGCATAAAGAAATAACTGTAGCAGACGGGAAGCAATTCAAAATTAAAGAAATAACTGCATGAAATCGAGCTTCCATGTAAATAACTGGTTTTTGTGTAGATAACTTAATATAATAAGCTAAAATTTTATTCACTTTCTACATTAACCCTTTTTAATCCAGTCATTTATATATTGAAATGACAATAGATGATTGGCAAATATATGATGAGCCAATAATGGACTGGCTTGGTGACTTACTTCAAAGCTAGCTCAATCTGCTGGAGCCGATAATAAAACACGGATAGATCCCCATAGCCTTTCATTGTATCGGGATGATCAAGCCCAAGTTCCCTCTCATTGATATCTAATGCCTTTTGTTGATAAATAGTTGCCTGAAAAAGTAAATCTTATTTAGTATATCCAGACATATCTACACTCAATTAATCAGAAGAAACTTGTTTAAATTAAAGAGCCAGCAATTTTATATGGAAGACAGTATTATAACTCATATTGTAGTTTGTTTTGAACGGCTTCAATGCTTAAACATCCTAATTTGTAAACCTCTAAGCCTCTGCTTGACACTATGTAGAAAAAGTTTCCTCCTCTTGAATAACCATTCGAAGTAAAGAGATTTCGTGCTCAATCAAAGTAACACTTTCTATTAACCTAATATGTCATTTGTCTTTCTTTGAAGATCCATGTTGCCATTTAAAGCAAATGTCCATAACACAAATATCAAACGGCGAACTCAGTCTTACGTATAGCTATGAAGTTAGTTTACCTGATTAAAATCGCCAGTGTGGTAAAGAACTACAGCCAGAAGACTATAAGCACTTGCAGTAGTTCGGTGATATGGGCCACAAACAGCTATCATTTTTGATAGTGCCTTCATGATAATCAGAAGTGAATATAAGATCAAAAGTGACTCTCCTTTGTTATAGACAATTCATCTTGTATTTCTTGAGATTGAAAGGGATATACCTTAGTTCCATAGTTAACAGCATCCTCCAGTTTTCCTTTATCAAGGGCAATCTTGGACGACTCTAATAAATTCCGTCCATCTGCTGATGCTAATCCTACATGCTGTGAAGCAAAGTAAAAGTATATAATTCACATCAAATTTAGTGATGGCTTAATACAGAGAAAAAGATAGATCAAATTAAGAGAGTTCCTACCTTACACACAGGAACCAGGCTGATGATATCAGACTTCCTAAAGGGATTAGGAGAGTCCATGTCATAATCTCTAGGAACCAACTCCAACCCAACCTGCACAGTATTGATATTGATATTACTCTAGGGATATATTGAGCAGTCCAAGATTTCAAAAATAAATTAAACTCAATAAGAAAATACCTTTTGGCAAAGTCCGCGGAGAATTGAGAACTTTCTTAACCACTGTAATTCATGTTTTAATGTCCAGCCAAACCTTCTACCAACAAAAGTTTGCAGCCAGTGCAATCTGAGAGCTTCATCATCTTTCAAATATTGGCTATCTTCTACCCAAGAGCATTCGAATAAGAAGTTCAGGGTTGAAGCAATTGCTGAAGCTAAATCAGCCACACTGGGAACCGCTGCAATAACTGCCTTGAGTATGTGTTTAAAAGCTCGAGTAACCATCTCATGAATGCAAAGTTCTCTTATATGAGGAAGCTTCTCTGCAAGTTCTACCTGTTAACAAGAGAAAAGAGACAGAAAAAGAAAAATCATGAAGCTGCACTTGAGGATTTTCAAAGATACAACTTCACATACATAAACAACACATATTATTATTTAACCATGCATTTGTATAGTGAGAGATAGGAGAAGAAGGATGAGTCAGAGTAATTGCTTACCACACGACCCAAAGAATGCATCTGCAGTCCCCTTAAATGCATGAAGTCAGTCAGTGTTCGGCCATCCACTGGGGAAAGCTCAAGCGAGCCAAAGTCCGTTACCTAATTTAAGTATGAGAGACAGCATGAGCTATATGTCCAATAGTTAGCGGTTTTATTGGCACAAAAAGTATTGAGCACCAATATTGTTACCAGTTTTGGCAAAGCAATTTCATCATAATACTCATGCGCCATACTGATAAGTTCATCTATCGACTGTAGCCAGAGGTATAGCAGTGCAGTTAGAGCAAGAAGTGACCAGAGATGTAGCAAAAGAGACAGAACAGCAACAAGAAAAGAATCCAATGCATAAGTTAGAGCTCCTCTCACAAACCTTTAAGTGAAGACCAGTTCCTGTTCCTTTCAGACGTAAGAATGCATCTTCAGAAATCAAATTCTTCAATCCATTCTCGCAGCAGGTCTCTTCAGACCCATTATGTCCTACATCAGTTCCCAAGCTTTCATTGCAAATACCAATTTCATTGTCCTTCTCCTCATGTGCATTACTCATGCTATGTTTCTTGTCCCTTTTCTTCAAAAACTTAAATTCCTTTCCAAGACCTTTCACAGTATGTTCAGTAACATTATCAACCACAGACGTTTTAGACTTCATATCTGTTGTTTCCTGCTTTTGCAGATGTTGCAACCAAGATGAGCCAAGTTCCCACCTAATAGATCTTTCTGAAGAATGATGATTCTCCCCTAACTTGATCAAACTTTCTCGAACAATTTGTCGAACCAGATGCCTAGATTCTTCAAGATCATCCAAAGTGGAGATAGGTGACTGACCCCCTGTTGATTCAGTAACACAAGAGTTCTGAAGCAGAACCCTCAAGCTGCAGTGAGTTTTGAAACCTTTAAGTCAATAGGACATAGCGAAAACATTGTTAAATGCTTGCGTTCAGAAGTATATTTAACACAAGATCCAAAGATTTTGACGTGAACTATTGCAAAACTTCTAAAGCTTTTTCCTTGAGAAGTATATCTTAAATATAGGCATGAAACAGAATATGAAGTAAAATTAATCTGATTAAATGCACCTGCCTGTTATAAGATAACTAGTCATACCTCCATAACAAATATCTAATTCACAATAGCAGATAGCTGAAATGTTTTTACTGTATAGCCGGTACAATTAGAATAAATTCTCTAATAGAATGTAAGATTGTAAAATGAGTAAGATCTATTTACATACTACAATGGCATCTTTCAGTTTTTACGATTGTACCTTACATATTTTCCTATATTAGTTGAGACAAGACTGATGATCATATCCTTTTGTTAATTGTTTATCATAGAGTTTCCTAGCATGCTACCAGTATCTGTTTACTGTGCCCTGAAGCCAATCTTTTTGATAGGGATAGGATGAGGTTGTCAATCAGACCTATTAATATTAAGAGCATTAGCTCCCCCATCAGGTTGATCATTGATTTCAATATCTTGAGCATCACTGTTTCTCTCCTTCATGTTGCCAGCAACTTTCACTGTTGCATGGTATCCACAATGTCTTACAATGACAACACCCAACGCTGCGGTATCCTGTGTCAAAAGTTTGCAATGTTGTTTCAGCCCTCTATATTTGTGAAAACAATGTTTAAGTAGCAACATGTTCAGATGAGGTAAAGATCAAATCCAGTGTGACTCAATAACTTTCGTGCTATTATGTGATTCACAGGAAGAAGGGTCTAAAGAACAATACACTCAAGATGACATTCATAATACTGATATCCATGTCCTGGACCAAGCTCCTCTGAGCTTCTTTATCGTCCTTTTAAGGAAAGAGCTAACCTTGATTCAAATGGTTAAGTGAAAAATATTTACGTATTAGTAATCTCACAAAGTACACAGTTCTCGTCTACACAGCTGTCCAGAATTAATAGAAAGGGAGGCCAGGAAGGAAAAGGAACAATGGAACTGCAGATGATTTAGACAATCTCTGTACAAAGAAAAAGAGATATGGAAAAGGGAAACTATTTAACATCAATGACCCAAGTAATGTTATCTACTAATCATAGAAGTACAACCTATGGCCACACCGTAGGGCTTGTTGTCCTATGTGCATGTGAGATTGAGTAGGTACTTCAATGTTAGATGTAGAGAAAACAGTTGCACTTACGTGAACAACAACACTCTCATCAGCTGTTATTCCTTTAAGCAAGTTCTTTTGCATAACTTCCTTAGCAGAGGCATCAGATAACTCATGTCCAAATTTTACCTCAGACTTTGAATTGATATTAGCATCATCACGTTTGACAACAATGGACAGGTCTCCTACACGATCCTCAAATAAATTTGAACCCGAACAGCAATTTACAGCATTTGTAGTAGAATCAATGAGGCGCCGGATAACTTCTACAGCTTTAAAAATTGAGACATCAATAAATTGGCTATGAAGCAAAAATGCTTTCCTGTCACGAACCACTCTTTCTTCCTCTGTCTTGCATGGTAGGCTTGCCAATATTTCAAAATAAGTGGCCCATGGTCGAAGATCATATTCACCATTTCTTCCTTGCCCTCCACCATTACCACCCCAACTCTCATCTTCTGATGGTAGAGAAGGGAATTTGGATGGAGCCTCACAAATTGATGGAGGAACAAGCCACGTATTTGCACGAAACCCATAAGGAAGATTACCAAACTGGAAAACAAAATAAATATGACTTCAAATTTTCATCTCAAAAGAAAATCCAAGAGTTCGGATTTATGGAATGATTCAGTATGACAATAAAATAAAATTCATCACCTTATTGTGCTCTACAAAAGCTTTCATAAGCAAATCGTATGCCTGCACCAATGCAACTCCACAGTTTAGTAACTTCAAACTCCATTACAACAATGCAACATTCCTGGAATATAACGCTTTTAACATTTTCGATCTGTAGCAATAAACCAAAATTACAAAGTACCTACATTGGTAAAAGCCTGGCTGACATTTTGCAGAAGATCCACCAACGAATGGCTCTGGAAGAACTGCTTTCCTATTGCATAAAAGCCCTTCACTGATGCTGCCACATTTATTAGCTTCCCATTGCAGATTTTGATCTACAAAGTCGGGTACATTGCAGGTTCAGCGACTCCATTCCCAAGTAGTGAAATTCAATAAAAACAGAACCTGTGTGCTTATATCATACATCCCTAATCTCAAAAAGGAGGCAATGAAGCACCTGAATCTCAAAGTAGTCGCCTTCGCGCCTCTGCTTTCCATCCTTTTGTTCACATCTCCTCAAATCTTCATCAGAAAATTTGATTTCAAGGTTATGCTTCATGAAAAATTATAAAAACAAAGTACTTTGCATGCTATGGCTGCTTGATTGAAAAACAAAAACTGAATGGTCAATTAAATAACATCATGATTCTTACTCAAAAAACAAAGAAAGTTGCTTAACGAAAACGCAGAGGAATATAGCAGCATATGTCTTTATGTACATATATACACTTACCGAGGATGGGAGGAGTGAGGTGAGAGAAAGAGAAGAAGTCGTAGAATTCAGAGAGCTTGGGAGTCGGATGAATCGCCACCATGTCTGTGCTCTCCGATGACGAAATAGGGGGCACATTGCTTGCAGAAGGCACAAGCGGGCTTGGTTGAGGCTTACCGTTAGCATTACTCTTTCTCTCCGACGGCGAAGATGGCGGCCGGCGCTTGGAGAATCTGGTGGTGCAGGCGACAATGTCGAGGAGTCTCCGCACGTGCGCTACGGCCTGCAACTCCTCCGTGTAATCCTCTGTTGCAAGATGGCAAACGTGTTAATAACTCCGAAAGGCAGGGTGTTTTTGAGTGACATAGTGTCGTAAGTACAAAGTGGTAACTCCCACGCGGTGGTCAAAGTGGAAGACCATAAAAAAGTGTTTTTAGTCACGTGTGCCCAATATTTGAAAAGGCAAAGAGTAAATGTTGTCGGCTCACTTTTACATTTATATTGATGTCTCAACTCCCAATCATAAAACATAATTAAATTATAAAACTAATTGACACTTAAAATATATTTAAATATTAGACTATTTACGAGGATGAGTTGATTATAAATAGCATAAAGGACTAATACCTTCTCAGTTTAGTGGTTTTAATATATATATATATATAATTAAAATTATGAAAAAAATATTATAAAATTTTAAAAAGTCCCAGTATTGTTTATATTGATATATAATTATTTCAATTAACTTATTTAATAAAATATTATTAAAAAGTAATATCTTAACATTTTAAAATATATGAATAATTCTAATTTAAAGAAATTAATTAAAAAAGTATTGTTAGGACATTCTAAGAGTTTAAGTTATTTTTTTTATATAATTTTAGTTAAAATAACAATCTTAATTATTCTACTTTATTAAGTTCTAACATCCACATGACTACTAAGCAAAATCCCTGCCACAACTAGAGTAGATCTAGGCATCATATCATGTATTTTATTTTATTTATTTATTTTAATTTTATTTACCTACTCTTTTAATATACAGTTTTATATATATACTCTTTTAATCTGTATCACTTTTTTATTGTCATATTTACATGTGTGCCTATTGTCAGACCTCTTCAGACTCTACTTTGGTGTGAAATTTAGACTGACTTTGATGATAAGAAGATAATTAAGTTTTATCATCCCCTCTTGGGTCTTGGCTTATTCAAGTATTCATGTATTGAAAGTTAGCTGGTGTACTTCACTATTGATGACAGCAAACGTATTATTATTATTATAAGCATCACAACCAACATTATTCTTAAAGATATGGTAAGAAGCTTTGCCTTAAATACCTCATTCACGTCGCCATAATCTCTACTACTTCTATGGGTCCAAGTTTCAACAACTTCTCATCTTGTACTATAGGTTGTTACTCTTCATTAACTATTGGAATGAAGAAGAAGAAGAAGAGGCCAGCCAATTCTAATTCAAACTCCATTGATTTACTATAACAAACATGTTTCTAGGTCCCAATTATTTGATTTCTTTCTTCAAGGTGTCACTTAGCTATACCATTTCACTATATATGATATAGTATGTTATTTTATGTTTTGTCATCTTATATGACAAATATTAAAGAATTTGATTTAAATATATTTACTAACCTTAAAGGGCTAAACCTACTTCGAAAGGGGCGTATCTTAAAAAAAAGGACAAAACCTTTATACCACATTCAAGTGGCAGCCAGCGGCCACAAATGGTGGCTGAGGCTTCACCTACCTTCAACCATTCTCAGCAAACAAGGCTTGAGTGTAATAATCTCCACTTTGTCTTTCAATCTCTTGCCTTTTACCTGAAAAATCAAGTATATATGCAATCGTTTTGCTAAGAAGAGACTAGAATTTCAAATGAGTTACAAAGGCAAAAAAAGGGAAAGAATTAGAAGATATTACTTCGTGGGATAAAGAATAGTTTGTGAGATGGCATGTCTCCACATTAACAGCTAATAGCTTCTTCACATCAAGTATCCTGTCAGTGGAGATACCCTTCAAAAACATCCCATTTCAGCAAGTGATCAAACCTTCTTTCACTAGTGTTTAAACTTATTAGATTCTTATGAAATTCATCTTCCAAAAAGAAAAAGAAAAAGGTCGGCAAAAGATATATCAGATACCTTCATTACAACTTGAGATTCATGCGGTGTGATGACAGTGATGTCAAGAACACTAGGGACTACTGCACAGAAAAGGTAATCAAAAATAAAATGAAACAGAAAATAACAAAACTTGAAGAGAAATTTCATATCAGAATATATAGTGAAAAGCTGGAGAAGAAACAGAAAACCAAAGAAATTACCTTTCTCCTCTTTCTTTTTCTTGTCTGCCTTTGCTTTATTTGACTTGCCTCTGCTAGACCTTGGAGCCATTTCTTCTCTTCTATTGACTAAAGAATCAGAAGCAGGAAAAAGGCTATGATCCCTTTTCAGAAAATCAAAGATACCAGAGGTTGCTGAGTAGATAGGCAACAATGAAGAGCACAAGAAGAGGAGTGAAAGGGGAATAAAGAGCAAAGTAGAAAACAGTGAGAAAGAGAGTTAGTTTACCAGAGAGAGTGAGAGAAGGAGATTCAGTGAAAGCTTTCAAGCTACGAGGGAAGATAGGATAAGGGGTTTAGTTGGGTTTTAACGCTCTTGTGGATTCCTGAGCAATCCTGACCTCTCCTTCACGGTAAAACCTGGATTGCCTTTCCACTCCCTGGCTTCCTCTCTGTATTATTCTCTCACCTCCTCTCTCTCAAGTTCTCAGCCATACCTGAGCCCTTATTATAAGACCGTGCACTCGGACAATACCAAGCCTTGTAGGGACAACATGGATGTGACATGTTGCAATTTGCTTTTGGCCTAGCGAAGCAATTTTGTCTCATCACTCGTTGCATTCTTTGGTTTTGACAATCATTTTTTTTTTATATTTCTAAAATCTATAATCACCACTTTTTTGATATTTATTCGACAATATGTTAATCATCTTTTCTAAAATTAAAATTTTAGCAATTACTTAATATGAAGGGAGTAAACTCAGAATTTATAATTTTATTGTTTTTTATTATGAAGTTAATGGCAATTCAAATGTTGAATTATTTCTTTTGTCACATCCTCAATTGTAATTATTGCTTGTTGGTTGTGAATTCAAGCCGGTACATTATCATTTAGAATCAATCGTTCAAGTCATATTATATAACTAAAAAATAAAAAATAGAATCTATCTCTTTGGAAAATACCAACAAAGAAATTTAAGTTCGTCGATGATTACATAACCAAACTGGTTTTGCCATAGAGTAAATGAGAATTCGAAATCATTTGTATTATTTTGGTTGTGTTGGCATATTATTATAATATAATTAAGCTATATTACAGCTGCATTTATTGTGTTACTTAAATATAGTGATGTGGTATGATTTTATTATAATTTTACTTAATTACTAAATTTATTACTTAAATAAAGTTGTAGATTAACAATTTTTTTTATAAAAATACAAAGGGAAGACTGCGTATATTATAACCATCTTCGGACCTTCACAAAATAAGGAACTTTGTACACCGAATATGTTGGCTTGTTTTTACTTAAATTTCTAAATTTATTGATGAAACAACAAAGATCCTGGAGCCTAAAAAAATCCCAAATAATTCACTTGACAAATCTTTAAAAGAGGTTGCAAGTGAGGGAGAGTATTGGGATAATAAATATCGCATCGAAAAGAAACAATATCTAATAATAACATATAAGGTTAAAAATGAGCAATCCTCCTTAAGTTTTAAGTCTTTCAAATCGACTTCATTCTCAACCCAACTTAAATTTTAAGATAGTATAAGAGCTTATGTGACCAAATGGTCGTGAGTATAAATCTTACCACCTACTTATTCTCGTCTAATTAATTCAACATAAAAAACAGTTGGCCTGTACAATTTTCAAACCCAAAAAGCTTTCGCTTGAGGGGATATGTTAGCGAATATATAAAATCAATTAAGTTGACCTTACACAACAGCTTAAATGATTATGATGAAATGGTTGCTTAACATGATTATGTTAGGCCTTTCAACATATAAGAAACAATCTTCTAGTAATATCTCTCAATTGAAATAATCTCTTTTGTATCTTATAAGTAAAAAGTCCGGTACAATTAATAACCCTCCTTTAATTTTTACAAAGCTTAAAGGTCTTTTAAACTGAAATTTGTCCCTTTATATATAGAAAGATATGGTAACTTGTAAATCCTTTACTTCTAAAAAGAAGGAACTTGCATATCCTTCTTTCTTAGGAGAAAAGCTTACAATTGTCTTTTAATTAAAGAATCAAAATATGAAATTGAATTTAAAAATTTTCCCTTTCTCGAATAAGTTTGAATAATTTATTACTTATTCCTGATTGAGCCTCGTGTAATCAGAAGTCACGATGGAAGACAGTGAACCAAGTACAATGATTCTGTTTAGAAAATGTGTATCCTAATGCAACAAATCTTAGTGTCGATGATATCAAGGGATCCAAAAGTCAATGGTCCCAATCAAATGTTGGGCACTGAGGTCGCATGTAAACAGAAAATATGTGACGTTATTGATCAATATTAACAATATCATGCCTCGTCGTCCACATAATTTTAAAGATATGGTAGAAATATCGGGAATTTATAACTTAGTTAGCACATAAGACGTTACAATTATGCAATCTCTTTTAAATTATCGTTTAATTATTGTATATATACACCTCAGCTATAATGTTGGCATGAATTGTGACTATTTCACTAGTTGTCACGTTACTAGCTTTCGGTTTTATATTATTTTAGTTTATATCTATTATTAAAATATAGGTTAAAAAAATAAATTAATTTAGCAAAAAAATTTGAATTGGTCAATTTTTATTTTTTTTATTTTTATTTTATATTAATTGATTTATTTATTAATTAATTTTATAAGTTAACATAATCTAACTAAATTTTTAATATTTTAATATTTTGTGTAGTTATATAATTTTTAAAATTTTAAAAACAGCTTCTTTAACTGAAAATTTCCAAATCTTACGTCTAATTCAAATGGTCGTTGTCGTCTGATTTTTAAAAATATTAATATATACAGAGAGAGAGGACGTGTGCGGTGTGCCTCCGTAGGCTTCGCATGTTTTTCCAAAAATCACAGTACCTGTCGTGAATCACTTGTCATTGGCAATAATTCACCGTTTCTTATCAATGTGTTGATGGAGTCTTGTCAGTACCACCGTGAATCATGCATGATGACCTCTGTACTGTTAATTATTAAATGATGGAAACTTGTTTTTTTTTAATATATTTATTAGTTTAAAAATATATTTTATAAATAAAAGTATAAGTATATTATATTTATTAATTATTATATTTAAATAAATTAAAATACATATTTTATAAAAATATTATGTCCATTCTTTCGTGTTTCCTCACTTGTTAGGAGACAGGATACCAGTTTTGACTACCAGCTCTTCACTCTTTCCTTTCATTCTCAACTGCCACGCCAAGTCTACAGGAGTACAACTCCCTCTTTTTCTATTTTTCATTATACACATTAAATATTCTGATTTTATCGAACTAATCTTAAGACCCACTTTCTAAGGTTTAGAAAAGGTAAGTTTAGAATCTCCAAGGTTCCTCAGTTTTTTACTTAATCTGTATATTTTATATATTGTTGTTGGAAGTAAAACGTCTGCAATTGATTCGACTAAGGAGAATTTTAGGAGGCTAGAGGATCATCAACAGGAAATAATTTCCTCTCTCCTCTTTTTGAGGACTCGACCTCAAGATCTCTTAGAAAGAAAAGACTTAAATGAGAAGTTGAAACCAATTAGAACACTCCTACTTGTCGATATAACTCTCTCTTTTTACACATGAAACGGGGCTCCATCCTGTTCTGATTAATTTTCTCCACGTAAATGTTTGATGTAATATAAATGTGTACATAATATGTGATAGAATAAGATAAAAACTTATTTATAGAAAGAGGGAATTTGGTGACCAATTCTTAGGGAAACAGATTGTTTGTTTAGTTAATCGGTTCTTACTATATTCCATTAAATCTTTTTTATTTATTTATGAGATGTTTATATAAATATATGATTAAAATTAATTAAAATAAATTGAAATATCAATTTTAACAAAGAAGATTTGGTGCCCTTTTTTTGTGCTTAGTAATTATCGGTTTTTTCTTCTTTCTCTTAATGCCTATTTGTTTTCATTTATTTTCTAATTTTAAATTTAGTTAAAAATTTTCTTATTTAAAATTTTTAGTTTCTACTTACGTTTTGATTATTCCTATTGTCAAAATTTATTAGTTATCTTCTATTTTATAATTTAATTTACTATTAATAAAATATTATTTATTAATAATAATTATAAATATTTTAATTAATTAAAACTACGAATAATTTAATTAAATTTAATAATTATTTAATTTCTGTAATTAAGTTAAATTAACAACTATTAATAATCACAATTAAATTTAAAATATCTTCCAAATATATACATTTTAAGTAAAGTTTTGATTTAATAATTAAACTATATTTAAATAAAGTTTTTTACATTTTTACTTTAATAAAATAAAATAAAAAATTTAATTATTTATTAATAAATATTATATATGAGATTAAAACAAACTCAATTAATTAAACATAATTCTTTTAAGTTTTATCTAATATATAATTATTATCATTAACAGAAATATAACTATATTAACCTCAACAACCAAACAAAGTTTTTATTTTATTTGAAAGAAAATTAAAATTTTAAATTTTAAAACAAAAATTAAAACTAAAACTAAGATTAAATATTATATCAGAAAAATAGAAATAGAACCAAGCAATTCCAAGATTTATGGTTGAGAGAAAATATTACTTATGTCATGATACAAATATTTAAGTTGATGAGTATTAATTCATTAGTATTCTACTTTATTTATAATAAATATTATTTAAGATGTAATCGATTAAGAACTTAGTGTCAATACGGAAAAACTTGAGAAGTTTATCTAACTGTGGAAAAACGTAAACTAAAAATTAGTCAATTTAAATTAATCATATTTACTTTATTTAATTTAATTAAAAACATATCCTAGATTCAAGATTTGTCGTCCTTAATTAAGGGGAAGATTCAAATTAAAATAATAGTTAGTCAATTATGGGAGAACCTTTAAAGTAACGTTTTGGCCAAGGTACATGAATTAAGTTTCCAGTCAAAGGCCACCACGAAAAACGATAAATGAAAAAAAGGTGTATATATTTATACATTGAACCAGCCATCACGTAGTTAAAAGTAAGTTGGTGCATTGCCTTGTTATTGAATAAGTTGACCAAGATTAAGATTAGGCATATTAAATCTCATTCAATTCATATATATATATATATATGTCTATATAATTTATCATATAGTTCTGCTGGCGGCATTTTTAATCAACTCTATCTGCGTAACAAACTTAACTAAGACCAATTCACATTCTCAAACCATGTTAGGTTTATGTCATATGCTAAAAAGAAACAATAATAACAGTTCTAACTTATTTTGAATTGGTTGATTATGAAATCAACTGCAGTCCAAGACTTGATTTTGATTTGGACATGGAAATTACAACAAAGATTAGGCCCATTTTAATAAGACTATGATTAGTTGGGTACTTATTAATGTAATAATATTTTATTTTTTGAGACGAGAGCTTATAATAAAATAAAATAGACGAGGATAATTTCATATTAGATTTCATATCATATCCTATATGGTACTAGAATTTTTGATTAAGTGAAATAAAAATGTTTTAATGGTCCTCTATGGGTGGTTGAGTTGATGGAGTGGGGGAACATGGGTTAAAAAGATATGTATTCGAATTTCTCTACCTACACTCTTATGATCGAGTATGTCATATAGGACCTGTCTAGTACATAGTACCTAGTTGGCGTTATTTGCAGACTATTGTGTTAATCTAGAAGTTTATCTGGTGTACGTCCAAAGAATAACGACTGCAGGTTCCTCCGTTTCAAACAAATCAACAAAAGAATGTTTTAACAATTAAACCACCTTGATTTGTTTGATAATGAAAACATTGAATAGATCAAATTTTTAGTTTAATTTTAATTATTTGGTTTAATTTACTTTAATTATTTTTGTTGCAAAAAATTGTCAATTAATTGAATAGTTTTTTAACCAATCATTTTTTATAAATTAAAACAAACTAATTAATTTTCATTTAACATTCATCTTTTACTATTAAATTTTGATTTTTTCAATAAATAAGGATAATTTATTTATAATTAAAATTGAGACAAAATTAAAATTCAAGTATTATTTTACGAAGGTCAACATTGAAGATTTTACGAATTTTTTAAGAATTCATTTTATATTTTATGCTAATTTTTGAAAGATTAATAGAGTACTTTAAAATTCTAAGCATTGTAATTGAAATTGAACTCTAACACATATTAACCATCATGATGATGATGATGATGACACATTAACCCTTTTATAAAGGGGTACTAAAACCACGGTACTGCCTAGTTTCTACGCCTTTTCTGGCGCCAAAACCCACAACATACTCCCCGTCGGACGAATCGACAATGCCGGAGCTGCCTGAGGTGGAGGCGGCGAGGAGAGCCATAGAGCAGAACTGCTTGGGTAAGAGGATCAAAAAGGCCATCGTAGCAAATGACTCCAAAGTCATCGATGGCGTGTCTCCGTCCGATTTCGAGGCCGCTCTCGTTGGCAAAACCCTAATCTCGGCTCTTCGTAAGGGCAAGAATCTCTGGCTTCAACTTGATTCCCCTCCTTTCCCTACCTTTCAGTTCGGTATGGTTCTCGATTGTCTCAAAACCGACTTGCTACTTTCTTCCTGTTTGCTTCACTTTTTGCTGTCATTTATAAAATAGCCATCTTTTGTTTTTTATCCTTTTTCTTTTAAAGGTACGTCTTTGTTCCTTTATCTCATGCCCTTTTCGTCTATGTTGGGAAGTAAGGTTCTGTGGGGTGGAGTTGTTGCAAGTTTATAAAATTGTTAGAAAGCTCGTCCTTTTTTTTTGTTTTGGGTCAAATTGTCTTATTTCCTTGATTACTTGATTATTCGGGAGCGTTAAACTTAGGTTCATGAGTTCATCAGTATATGTAGCCAATGTTGAACTATAGCCTATGTTTTGCTAGTTATATTTGCTTATAAGATAGGGAATTGTTTCAGGGATGGCGGGTGCTATATATATTAAGGGGGTTGCTGTTACCCAGTACAAGAGGTGAGTCATATCCGCAAAATTTTGTGTGAACAAATTGCCCTGAACAACTTATGTTCGAGCAATGCTTTTGTACTAAAGAAATTATGCTTGCTAATTGAGCTGATTGAAGGAATCGGGTTTTAGAATTTGAAACTAGTACATTCAACTTTTTTTTCTCTCCCCTTGTTAAACAGCCAAGGTATATTCCTGTATTGATTGCATGTGCGAAATTTCTTTCTTATGCGATCTACTATCCTAGAAGTATTGTTGCAGAATCGAAATAGTAAGACAAGTTGGAAATATTGTACAATTATGTTTTCTCCTTATTAAGTGTACGGTTTTTCAATTGTCAATTATTCTTTGATACTAAGTTGTGGTCTTTTAGCCAGGTATGCAATACTTCAAAATGGCTGTTTGTGGGACTTTGCATTTTCAGTGATGCGATGTATCTCTGATATTAACTGGCTGCTAATCTACGATCTTCAGGTCTGCTGTGAAGGACAATGACGAGTGGCCTTCCAAATACTCAAAGATATTTATTGAAGTAAGAACATGTTTTAATAGATTGAATGAATTTTCTTTTTCAATGTGTCTCATGGATTACATGGGTTGTTTATGTGAATGGATGTGGAAATTTAGAAGTGTCTATCTAACCATGAACTTGAAATTATATATGTTTATGCATGTAAAATCTGAAACCAGTGCAACATTCCACCAATTGAAGAATTTTGATACTCATGCAGCTAGATGATGGTCTGGAGCTGTCTTTCACTGACAAGAGGAGATTTGCGAAAGTTCGCTTGCTCCAAGATGTATTTGATTTTAATTCCCAAGGATTTGTTTTGCTCCATTTCTGTGCTTCTCTATTGCAGTGTACACAATACATATTTTTTCTTAATCCTTTCTGGTACAGCCCACTTCTGTTCCCCCAATATCCGAACTCGGCCCTGATGCACTCTTGGAGTTAATGACAGCTGATGAATTTTATGAATCTCTACGCAAGAAGAAAATTGCAATCAAAGCTCTATTACTGGACCAGGTTAAACATCTTGCTGATTTACGTCCAATTTGGACATGCTGTAATATAAGTGTAACATATGAGCATGGAGATCTATGAAATACATGGGTTTTCTTAACTTCTCCTTTCCAAAATGCTCTGGCTAAATATAACCAATGGGTTGTGGGTGTTATACTGTAATCAGGTGTCACTAAAAAGCTAAAATGTAACT
Source organism: Erythroxylum suave (assembly GCA_027563595.1). Lineage (NCBI taxonomy): Eukaryota > Viridiplantae > Streptophyta > Magnoliopsida > Malpighiales > Erythroxylaceae > Erythroxylum > Erythroxylum suave. The sequence continues at coordinate 5,587,255 of JAOSBN010000005.1, read as the reverse complement.
TTCGAGGACTAATGATAAAAGAATTAAGAAGTGGTAATTATTGAGACAAAGGCAGTTCAGGCAACTTTGGAAAGCCAAAAATGTTTGCTGAAATAGGACTAGCCTAGATTGAAAAGTTTCCATTTATTTCATCATAATCCATATGCATTATCATGTTATTTACAAGATAGCACGGTAGGTGATCCTTTCTTAACTTATTAACTCTCTGCTCTGGGGCATAAACTTGACCTCAAATATTGGGACATTGGGTTTCACGGTAGATGATCCTTTCTTAACTTATTAACTCTCTGCTCTGGGGCATAAACTTGACCTCGAATATTGGGACATTGGGTTTCTGTAGATTATGTGGCTGTAGGAAATTTATCTTCTACCAGAGCATTCTTTTTGTGTATCTCTATTGATGCGTGTTAGAGGGAAATTGTCTTTGAAGTTATAGTTGCTTTAAATTCTATCATTAGTGGTTCTGAGATGACCATTTTAAGTCCCCATCCTTTGTAGATGCATCCTCTTTTGCCATAAGGAAGCTATCAGATTGTCATTTCTTATGGATGAGCCCTCAAAATTCAGTTGTTCAGTTAGCTGGCTTTAGAATTCTCTGTGACTAACTTTATGGTCATTTCAAAGCATCCCTTGATTATTATGTTCGCCTTTAACTGTGCTTATGTTCACAGAGTTTTATTTCTGGCATCGGCAATTGGGTTGCAGATGAAGTGCTGTACCAGGTCAGTAAATTTAATTCTCACTTAGCACCTTTAGTTCTTTGTTCGTGGTTGTACTCAAGATTTCAACACTTACCATAATAGTTTGGCTATTGATTTGGTTGCATGATTGCATGTTTACTAACTATTTTTAGGCGTGGGTGAAAGTGGTGGCTTCAATTTTCTTAATTCTTCCTTTCTACCTTCTATTTCTAAGAGGGACGTATCTTCAACAATGGCTTACTGGACTTTCAAGGGAATAACATTTCTTTAAAATGCTTATGGATTAAATGAGCTGTTGAAGTGCATCTAGCCTATATATAAAGCATGAAGAGATTGGATCTAACTGCAACTGGATAATCCCGTCTTTCTTGGTGTCTAGTTAGTATGATTGTTCATATTAAATTTAGTAGGTTCACTAGGCTAGAACATGTTTCAGTTAGGGAAAAACGGAATCCTTTAGAAAGATATTGCCCTCCAAGCATCCCAGTTTTTGTTTTTAAGGATTTACATTGTCCAAAAATTTTTCACCAGAAAGCCTCCTTCTTATGAGGGATGTTTCACTTTATAACCATTTTGTAACTCAAATATCAAAGCATGCTACTGGTCTCATATTTTCATTCTAATCACAGGCGAGGATTCATCCACTGCAGATTGCTTCTAGTATGTCAAAAGAAAGCTGTGTCACTTTACGTGATTGTATTAAGGAGGTAGGGCACTTATACTATATTCAGTCTGGAGTCTCATTGCGAAACTCAAAATCTGATTTGTAAAGGCATTCAATTTTCATGCAAAAAAGAGGAATCAATATGTAGGTTGTTCATTATGCGGTTGAAGTTGATGCTGAATCCATTCAATTGCCTCTCGAGTGGTTGTTTCATTCTCGATGGGGAAAAAAGCCTGGGAAAGTAAATGGTAAGATAATATTTTGAGTGATCCATCTTGACAAAAAGTAAATCACTTTTACAGGTCATTGAAAAAGCAGTAGAAGTTGGGGCAGATAGTAGTCAGTACCCCAGTAATTGGATTTTTCATTTCCGAGAAAAGAAGCCTGGGAAGGCTTTCGTTGATGGTTGGCTCTTGACCTTACACGATATCTCCTTCCTTCTGTGGTCCGGCCATATATGAGCATTATCCCTTCTATTTATATTTTTCTCATACGCTCTTTAGTACCTTTGAAGGGAAAATAAGAAACTGCATACCCTTCTTGTTCATCTATTAAAACTAACTGCCATGCACAGAGACATTGATGCTTTTTTTTTTGGCCATGGCAGGAAAAAGAATTGATTTCATAACTGCTGGTGGTAGGGTATGTTGTATTATCTCAGTTTTTATCTATTTAGTGGTTTATTTAAATGACTTATTTCTTCTTCTGTGGATTCATAGACGTAGATATAAATAGTAAAATTGTGTAGAATTCTTGAGTTATTTTACGTTTGGATTTAGACAACAGCCTACGTACCAGAGTTGCAAAAGCTAACCGGAAACCAAGCTACAAAAGCAGTGGAAGCCAAGAAACAGCCTACAAAGAAGAAAAGAGGTGGTAAAGATGTTGAACAGGATGGTGCCAGCGAGTCACTAAGTGAGGAAGAGGAGAATGTTGAAAGGGTACAACCAAAGAGAAACTTGAAGCCTAAAGGGCATGTCAAGAAGGGTTCAAAGGGCAAAACTGAGAGTGAAGGAGAAGATGAAAACGATGATGTTGGTTCAGATGAATCTGTGAGCGAGGAAGAGGGAGGCGCTAAAAGGGCCAGTAAAAAGAGAGAGTTGAAGCCTAAAGGCCGGAATAAGAAGCCCTCTAAAAGAGAATATTCCGGGGCAAATGATGATGAAGGAGGAGGCAGTCAAATGAAGAAGAGGGGAAAAGCAACAACCGCTAAACAAGCCAAGGAAGATCTGACATTTACGAAGAAACTAAGCACCCGAAACAATAGGTCCAAAAAAGTCGAGTAGATAACTTTTGCAATGTGGATCATAGTTTTGGTCAGCAGACATTGACAGTGTTATTAGCCTATCATCACTCGGTTGCCATGTTTGATACTTCTGTAGTCTGGAAGGTGGAACCGAGTGGGGATGTCTGTATTATATTCCTTAAATGTCACTTGGTGATCTTTTGTGTTGATGTTAATAGAGAGAGGAGCGGTTTGGATTGAACCTAACAAGTATCAATTATAAACCAAGGCTTCGTTGGTTGGTCTTTGAAATCGGCTAAAAGCTTGATATTTAATATCTTCATGTTAAGACTTGGACCGCATAAGATATGGCAACTACAAACGCTTCTTTTTACGTTTTCTATTATCATATTATAGGGTAAAGTTAAATAGAATTTACACCACAAGCTGCCATGGCTGTTGAGATTTCAAACAAAACGAAAAATCCGTATTATCCTGCTGCAGCTTATTAACTAACTTCTAATTAAACAAAATGCTACGTTATGCAACACCTGAATGTTGATAGCATGTGAATCCGAAACAAGTGCAAGGCTTGTATTAGAACATTGTACTTCATCACTATATATCACAATAGCTATGACCTTAACAGGCCATTCACACGACAGTCACACAGATTAAAAAACCATAAAAAGAATAGCAGGACCATATAATAGTGTCTGTATAACACTTATTCAAGCTGCAACATCATCATCCATGAAAACACAATATCAATAAGAGCTCAGAATCCACCGCGAAGGCGAAGAACAAGGTGCAAAGTGGACTCTTTCTGGATGTTATAATCGGCAAGGGTCCTCCCATCTTCGAGCTGCTTCCCAGCAAAAATCAGCCTCTGCTGATCCGGGGGAATACCCTCCTTGTCCTGGATTTTTGCCTTGACATTGTCAATCGTGTCAGAGCTCTCAACCTCCAGGGTGATAGTCTTTCCTGTGAGCGTCTTCACAAAAATCTGCATACCACCACGCAGACGGAGGACTAAATGAAGGGTGGACTCCTTCTGGATATTATAATCAGCAAGGGTGCGACCGTCCTCAAGTTGCTTTCCTGCAAAGATCAGCCTCTGCTGGTCGGGCGGGATGCCCTCCTTATCCTGGATTTTGGCCTTCACATTGTCGATTGTGTCAGAGCTTTCAACTTCCAAGGTGATAGTCTTGCCAGTTAGGGTCTTAACAAAAATTTGCATACCACCTCGCAGTCGGAGAACCAAGTGAAGGGTAGATTCCTTTTGTATATTGTAGTCTGCAAGAGTGCGACCATCCTCAAGCTGTTTTCCAGCAAATATCAGCCTCTGCTGGTCTGGTGGGATGCCCTCCTTATCCTGAATCTTGGCCTTGACATTATCAATTGTATCTGAACTTTCAACCTCCAGGGTTATTGTCTTGCCAGTAAGGGTCTTAACGAAGATTTGCATGCCACCTCGGAGACGGAGGACTAGGTGGAGGGTGGATTCCTTTTGAATGTTATAATCTGCCAGGGTGCGACCATCCTCAAGCTGCTTTCCAGCAAAGATCAGCCTTTGCTGATCAGGTGGGATGCCTTCTTTATCTTGGATCTTCGCCTTCACATTATCAATAGTGTCGGAACTCTCAACTTCAAGAGTAATTGTCTTTCCAGTTAGAGTCTTCACAAAGATCTGCATGCCACCTCGAAGTCGAAGCACCAAGTGCAGGGTGGACTCCTTTTGGATATTGTAATCTGCCAGGGTGCGACCATCCTCTAGCTGTTTGCCAGCAAAGATCAGCCTCTGCTGGTCCGGTGGGATGCCTTCTTTATCCTGAATCTTGGCCTTTACGTTATCAATAGTGTCAGAACTTTCAACTTCTAGGGTAATTGTCTTGCCGGTTAAGGTCTTGACAAATATTTGCATGCCACCTCGAAGACGGAGCACCAAGTGAAGGGTCGACTCCTTTTGAATATTATAATCCGCAAGAGTGCGGCCATCCTCAAGCTGTTTTCCAGCAAAAATCAACCTCTGCTGGTCCGGAGGAATGCCTTCCTTGTCTTGAATCTTGGCCTTGACATTATCGATGGTGTCTGAGCTTTCAACCTCGAGGGTGATTGTCTTGCCGGTCAGGGTTTTAACGAAAATCTGCATCTGTTAGATCAAAAGATACCACATATAAATATTTATAATCCATACCCAAAACCAAACACCCAATACAACAGTATGTTTTTTTCGAAACACAAGATGCTGCAGACAACAACCCACAAAATTTTCACACATGGGAAAACATCGAGATCTGTACGAAAACAAGTCAATTTTGGTACGTTGGTTTATTGATCTCATAAATTCATTTCAAGAAACAAGAAACAGAGGAGGGATTTTTGAGAGATTTGTAAAGAATCCAGAAGACAACAAAAAGAATCACAATTCTACACCCTAAAAGCCGAATCAGAAATGGGTCATAAAAATCAGATAGCAAATTGAAAACAAGGCACATGCTTCACAAGTTGCAATCGTGCCCATCAGATCTATCGATAAAAGATATAAATCGGACGAAGAAAAACAAAAGAAACCAAATTGACGCAGATCACAAACTTTTAAAAAAATCTAAACAGAAAAAGGAGCCACCCAAAACTAAGAATTGAAAAATCGAACCATCTTTAGAGGTTTAAAAAGTCCAACTCATAATCGGAGAACATAACCAATAGGTGAAGAAAACTAGAACAGATCAAAGCGGTATACAAAAGATGACAGATCTATAAATCAAATCAACTCAACAGAACACAATAATATCATCAAAGAATCACAGATCTAAGAATCGAAATAAAAAACACCGTTCTCTTAACCCAAACGAAAGAAAGCAAACGCACCTTGGGAGAGAGAGATAAGATCTACGCTTTCGGCTACGAAAAGAATAGAGATATGTGATGGGAGGGCTTTGAGAGGATGTTTTCTTATATAGAAGTCCTGCGAGGGTTGAAATTACCAAATCACCCGCTAACCTAGGTTTTACGTGTGGTTATGGACGTCTTTGCCCTTGCCGACACGTCAAGATTAGTTGTACCCATCCAATTTGAGCCGCACGTTATTTTATATTCCTTTTTCTGTTGTTGTATTTCTTTGACTTTGACTGTATGGATTTTTTTTCTTTTAATTTTGAGTAAATATAAAGGGCCAGTTTTGGATAGTATAATACTTTTTAAATTAAAAATATTAGAATATGGTATAATACTTTTTAAAATTAAAAATATTAGAATTCATTAGAATTTTATTTTGAGAATTTTAATTATACTTTGTTTTTGACAATAATAATAATCAAGTAAAAATTTCACTAATACATGAAATTGAGAGAGTTTTAATAGTACACAGTGGAGATTATATTAGCTATTTTTGAATAAAGTGGCATAATTTAAAAAAATTAAAAGTAAATAATTTTATAAAAATTATTAATTTAAAATTTTATTAAAATTTAAAATATTAAGTTAAGATTTAACATTTTATTTTATTTTATGAGTAAGAAAAAACAAATTTGCACATTTCATTTTAAATAGAGATGATAAGTTTTGGCCTATTGACTTAAATTTAGTTGTTTTTAATAGGTTGATTCATGAGCCAGACCTAGATCTAGACAAATTTAAAGTTCAGTTATTCTAACCAAAGTAACATCGTTTTACTTAAAAGAATTGAGCCTCGGATAAGCTTGAATTTAAACAACCCAAATCCTAATCTCATATTAAAAAATAAATTTTTATATATTCTTAATTACAAAAATTAACTTAAAAAACTTAGACAGTTACCATTCCTAATATCAAAGTCAAAATTAGATCAACAATTTTTATCACATTTTATTAAATTTTATTCTTACATTTACGTAAGATTCACGTAAATAAATATATAAACAAAATTAAATAACACGTAATCACAACTCCTAATAAACAAAATTAAATAACACGTAATTACAACCCCTAATGGGAGAGGTGCTCCAACCTCCAAAGTCCAAGCCCCTTTATCTTTTTGTTTTATTAAAAGAATGAAAAGCACGAACTAGTTAGCGCATAGAACCTTCTGGCTCCTCTCTTGCGTTAGGCCTGCGTTATACTCCAGATATATCCCTTTCTCTCTCTCTCTCTCTCTTTTTTTTCCTTCATATTCCTAAAAGGAGACTGGCGGTGGATTTAGCTTAGACGATGGGGGAGGTTCCGGCGATCAAAAATTGAAAGCTTCAAACTTTAATTCGACGGAGTGCTTTCATGAAGAAAACGGTTGCGAGTGGCCATGATTGAGGTCTGTTTTTCTCGCGTTTGCAATGCTTTTTTATCGTTGAAGCGAATAGGGACAGAGTTTAAGGTTTAAAGAAATTCGCGTTTGCAGTGTTTGGCTTCGATTTCGTTCACTGTGGGTGTGGTAAGCAGTTATAGATTTCAAATGTTCGAGTCTTGAGTTTCACTTCTGCCGATTATTGAGTTGATGGACTGGGGAATTGGATTGAGAAGTTATTGCGGCTGTTTTGGTGGTTTGAGTTTTGTGGATAAAGGTTGTTTGGTATCTTGAATGGCCTGGATTAGCAGTGTAGTTTGGGCATGGGTAGAGTTTCGTTTGAGTTCATATGGCATGAGTATATAGCCTAATGGATCTTTAGGTTGTCAGGGGCCTGGACTTGGAATTGGAAGCAATGGTAAGTAATACTAGTGATAGTGAGGATGGGTGTCCGTACAATCGCTAAGTATCATAATCTTATACTTGGGATGATGATCGTGGACTCACGAAACCAGCTGAAGGCTCTTAAATATCCGTGCACAATGTGGCAAGTCATTTAGGAGAACAAACACCTATGTGAAGGATTCTGACTTTCATAAGTCATAAAATTTCACAAGTTAAACGTTTCATGATTATGAAGCAGTATTGAAAGCTGTAGTTTCTAAAACTCTCATTTGCTAAACTTTCCATAAATGTGGTAAAATTGGATTAAAAATTTATGTAACTTGAATTTTAGGCTTGTTGACCCAAAAAAAACAAGCGACTTCACTGGATTTCTTTTGTTTCTTACTTTTCAGATTGAAGAGGGCTCTCAAAACAGTGACCAAGTGCTTGAAGAGGAAGGTGGTGATCTTGAATTTGACGGCAATGGTCTTGACATTGAGGGTAATGACCTTGAGATTGAGGACAATGGCCTTGATAGTGAGGGAAATAATATCGAGATTGAGGGAAATGACATTGAGTTAGACAGCAACAATCTTGAGATTGAAGATGACAACCATGACCTGGGAGATAACAACCTTGAGATTCATGGTGATGATCTCGAGTCTGAAGGCAGTGGCCTCAAGAGAAACTGTAAGCAAATTCTTGATATTAGAGTCAATGATCTTGCTGACTATAGAGATGACACAACCACAGTAGGTGGTCAAAATGGTGAATGTCAAGGCAAGGACTATCCTCCACCTGTCGTGGGCATGGAGTTTGACTCATATGATGATGCTTACAATTATTATAACAGCTATGCTAAAGAATTGGGATTTGCCATACGGGTGAAGTCTTCCTGGACAAAGCGCAACAGCAAGGAGAAGCGTGGTGCAGTGTTATGCTGCAACTGTGAGGGTTTTAAGACTGTTAAAGAAGCAAATAGCCGCAGAAAGGAAACAAGAACTGGTTGTCTGGCTATGATAAGATTGAGATTGGTGGAGGCTAACAGGTGGAGGGTTGATGAGGTTAAGCTTGATCACAATCACTTATTTGATCCGGAGAGAGCCCAAAATTCAAAGTCACACAAGAAAATAGATGCTGGTTCTAAAAGAAAGGTAGAACCAACTGTTGATGTGGAAGTGCGAACAATCAAATTATATAGAACAACTGCTCCAGATATTCTGGGTTCAAATTCTAATGAGGGAGATGGCAGCCACCAAGTTGATAGGTCCAAGCGATTAAAACTTCAAAAGGGAGATGATCAAGTTATCCACAATTATTTTTGTCGGGTTCAGCTTACTAATCCCAACTTTTTCTACTTGATGGATCTTAGTGATGAGGGGTTTCTCCGGAATGTGCTTTGGGTTGATTCTAGGTCTAGAGCTGCATATGGTTACTTTGGAGATGTTGTCATATTTGATACAACGTACTTGTCACACAAATACGATGTTCCTCTTTTTGCCTTTGTTGGAATAAATCACCATGGGCATTCAATTCTGCTTGGTTGTGCCTTACTTGCAGATGACACATATGAAACCTATATGTGGCTGTTCAGATCGTGGCTTACATGTATGATTGGTCGTCCTCCGCAAACTATTATTACCGACCAATGTAAGGCAATTCAAAATGCAATTGCAGAGGTGTTTCCCAGGGCTCACCATCGCCTTTGCTTGTCAAATGTTGTTCAGAATATCCTCCAAAACATGGGTGCATTACATGATTGTGAGGCATTTCAGATGATGCTGAATACGACCATTTATGACTCTCTAAAAGTGGAGGAATTTGAAGTGGCTTGGGAAAATATGGTTCAACATTTTCAAATTGCAGATCATGAATGGCTTCGAACTTTTTATGAAGATCGAGAGCGATGGGTTCCAATTTACTCCAAGGATACTATGTTTGCTGGGTTATCCTGTTTCCAAAAGGGTGGGTCCATGAGTCCTTTTTTTGATGGTTATGTGCATCAACAGACTTCTTTGAAAGAGTTCTTTGACATTTATGAACTAGTTTTAGAAAAGAAACATCAGAAGGAAGCTATCGGTGACATTGAGTCAAGGGATTCAAGTTCCTTGTTGAAGACAGCTCGCTATTATGAATTGCAGCTGTCTGGGATATATACCAACGATATTTTCAGGAAGTTTCAAGATGAGATAGTGATGATGTCCTCTTGTTTCAGCATAGCACAAATACATGCCAGCGGACCAATTTTTACATACATGGTTAAAGAAAAAGCAGGTGAGGAGGATCCAAATGACGTGAGCAAGTTTGAAGTTGTGTATGATAAAACAGGAGCAGAAGTGCGTTGCATTTGCAGTTGCTTCAACTTTAAGGGCTACCTTTGCCGACATGCACTTTGTATTTTAGACTACAATGGGGTGGCGGAGGTACCTTTCCAGTATATTCTTGCACGGTGGAGGAAGGATTTTAATCGTCTTTATGTGCCGGATTTTGGGTCTAACAATGTGGATATTGCTAACCCAGTTCAATGGTTTGATCATTTGTACAAACGAGCAATGCAAGTAGTTGAGGAAGGGATGACATCCCAAAGTCACTACATGGTTGCTTGGCAAGCATTCAAAGAATCGTTGAATAATGTCCGGCTTGTAGCAGACAAGCATGTATAATTTTCAGATGTAAAATTACAAGTCATAGAAACAGCTTCTTCTTTCTGAGCTCGTCTAACATTTGCTTTCTAACTTAGAACATGCTACATTGGCCATAAATTTTCTCTATACTTTTAAAACTTAAAAAATAATTCTTTGATATTTAAAATTTTTGAATTTTCCGTTTTTTTTAAATTTCTTATCTGAAGATTAAAAAATAACAATAAAGGACGTATACATTAAATTTTAACTAATTAAATGTTATTTATATGATCATCTTGCATTGAATTAATTAAATTTAATTCAAATTAATAATTTATTATAATGATCTTAAAGTTAAAATAACATTGTTTTCATAATTGTACTTTTTGACCATTGACATATAGGAAAAATAAATAAATAAATATATTTATGAAACAAAATTAAAAATTAAATTATTAACAATAATAAAATAAAATATCACCAATTTTGTTTCTCTTTTGCTCTATAAAAGTATAAATTATTTTCTTTTGGCTCTTTTTTAGTTTTCTAAGTCATTTCTTTACAAATTAATGGTCATGAAGTACAATTGTGAAGATAATTATATTTTTAGTAAATTTTTCTTTTTTTATTTGTTAACAACTAAAATGTAATATGTACATAAAATAATTTTTATTTTTGAAATAGAGGCATAATCAAATAAATTATAAAATATAGGAGTTTAATGTATTTTAGTCAACAAAAGACTAAAAAGATATTTTTATTCAAAAAATGCAACACTCAAAAGATTTTTTGAATTCCAAGCTACTTTGACTGATCGTCAAAGGGAATAATAAGTTAATTTTTAAAATAAAGGGGATATACAACATACTAAGGGATAAAACACAAAGAAGTTAAATGTATTTTAGCCATGTCTTAAATTACCAATTTAAGGTAAATTTGGTTGATTTAGATAGAATTTAAGTGTTGAATTGATTTACCATATTAAGAACATATGATTCATGTCTATTGTTCCATAGTTTTTGTTATTATTATTTAATTAAAATTTAAAGAAAAGGATTTTAAGATATAAATATCTAATAATAAAATTAAAATAAATTGAAAAATGTCAAAGATAGTTAATTATTAGAGCTTTAATTATTTTGAAACACCAGTCACATACGTTAATTAATATTATAAGTAATTCTACAATATTAAAGTTATACATATCGTTAACATATATTCAATTTTTTATATATATTTTAGTTATTTAAAAATTAATGTATATTACAAATAGATAATAAAATTTTTATTTATAAAATTAAGTAATTCTTCTGCCATACATGTAGCTAAAATGTGAAATAGTTAAATCACATTAGATGACAAATAACATTTGGTACGATATTTTAATTTTATTCTATTAAATCTTCTCTACATATTTATATAAATTTAATATAAATATATAAATAAAATTTAATAAAATATAATCGTAATATTGAAATAAGAGAGATTCTATTCTCTTCGGATGACGTCACGCAGTCATAACGGGTCTATTGTTAAGCACTGCCCACTGGTCACAGAGGATCGAAGCCATGGAAATTCTAAAGTCACCCGTCGAGTTCTCTTCCTTACAGAAAACAAGCACTGAAACGTGCCACGTAAAACTGTCGCCGTCACCGTCGCGCCGCCGCCCCAGTTACCAGAGTCGCTTGATCCTCTCCACCGTAGAAGCAAAAAGTTCGTAAATGTAAGTGATTTTTCTGGCCTTCCCTGTAATTTGCTTAGTTTTTGTGTTTCTTTATGTTGATTTAGGGTTTTGCCCAAAAAGGAAAATTGAAGACATTAACTTTGATGTAATTGTATGTTTGGTTATTGGAAATAGTAGAGGAATTCTGTGGGATTGAATAGCGTTGAACTAGGTGAATTAGTCTTTGATCCACAATTGGCAAATTTGAGAGACTGTTCGAGATTTACTAATTTTGGGAGCTGAGAGAGGTTCAGAGGCAGTTTATATTTTGAATTATCACCCGTTCGCCTTTTCTGTTAATAATTTTGATTCTATTCTTCTTTCTGGAATTACAGAATTAGACTGTGATTATGATCAAAATGGTTATTCAAGGGGACTAGATAATTTGGTGATTGTATTTACCAGTCATTAACATTGTTATTTTACAATTCATCAACCACAGAAATTTCTCTGGTGGGTGACTAGGGGTGATAAGAGATAAGTTAGGCTGGAGGATATGTTGTCAATAAGGTTTCAAGGGGGCTTTATTAAGATGTGATATTACTTGATTTCAACTTATTATAGGAATCTGCTACGTTTTTAGATATCTTCCATGTCCTCTGTCTGCTGATGATACTATGTGAATCTTTTTCTTCAGTTGATGGCAGAAGCCCCCTGCAGCAATGAGCTGGTGCCGGACAACAAAGTAAATGATAATAAAAAACAAATGGACGGTGGGAAAATAGGATCAGATGACCCATATGGTGTACCTGATGAAAGAAAAGAGTTTGTTGCACCTGCTGTTGGAATGGAGTTTGAGTCTTATGAAGATGCATATAATTATTATAATTGTTACGCTAAGGAAATGGGCTTCCGTGTTAGAGTGAAGAATTCATGGTTCAAGAGAAATAGCAGAGAGAAGTATGGTGCGGTTCTTTGTTGCAGCAGCCAGGGTTTCAAAAGAATAAAAGATGTGAACCGTTTAAGAAAGGAAACAAGAACTGGTTGTCCTGCTATGATAAGGATGAGGTTAGTAGACTCAAAGAGGTGGAGGGTGCTAGAAGTTACACTTGAGCATAACCACTTGCTAGGTGCTAAGATCTACAAACCAGTTAAGAAGATAGGAAGTGGAAACAAAAGGAAATCACATACGAGTTCCGATGCAGAAGTACGCACTATTAAGTTGTACCGTGCACTTGTCATAGATGCAGGTGCAAATAATGGAAATTCAAGTTCTGATGCAAGAGAAGCAAGGAAATCCTCAGAGTTTCCCAATCAATTGAACCTGAAAAGGGGGGATGCACAATCTATTCATAACTACCTCTGTCGTATGCAATTGACTAACCCAAGTTTCTTTTATTTAATGGATCTTAATGATGAAGGGCATTTGAGAAATGTGTTCTGGGTTGATGCTAGGTCCAGAGCCTCATGTGCTTACTTTTCCGATGTTGTTTATATTGACACTACATGTCTATCAAACAAATATGAGATCCCTCTTGTGGCACTTGTCGGAGTGAACCAGCATGGCCAATCTGTTTTACTTGGTTGTAGCCTGCTTGCTGGAGAGACGACTGAAGCTTATATTTGGTTGCTCAAGGCATGGCATACATGTGTGGCTGGGTTAAATCCACAGACTATAATTACAGACAGAAGTCAAACTTTGCAGACTGCAGTTGCAGAGACATTTCCTAGATCTCATCATTGTTTTGGCTTGTCACATATCATGAAGAGAGTACCAGAAAAACTTGGGGGATTACGAAACTATGACGCCATCAGGAAGTCATTGATGAAAGCAGTTTATGAAACTCTAAAGGTGATTGAATTTGAAGCAGCATGGGGCTTTATGGTCCAGCAATTTGGAGTTGGTGATCATGAATGGCTTCGTTCTCTATATGAAGATAGAGTTCGATGGGCTCCTGTTTATTTGAAAGACACCTATTTTGCTGGAATGTCTGCTGCTAGGCCAGGTGAAATCCTGAGCCCCTTTTTTGAGAGATATGTGCACAAACAAACTCCCTTGAAAGAATTCCTTGATAAGTATGAATTAGCTCTCCACAAGAAGCACAAGGAAGAAACTCTTGCAGATATTGAATCAAGAAGTTCAGGCCCCATTTTGAAAACCAGATGTTCTTTCGAGTTGCAGCTGTCAAAGGTGTACACTAGAGAAATATTTAAGAAGTTCCAATTTGAGGTGGAAGAGATGTACTCTTGTTTTAGCACAACACAGATACACATCGATGGGCCGATTATCATATTTTTGGTCAAGGAGCGTCTTTTAGGTGAAGGAAATCGAAGGGAAATAAGAGATTATGAAGTGCTGTACAACAGAAGTGCTGCAGAGGTTCGATGCATTTGCAGCTGCTTCAACTTCTACGGGTACTTGTGTCGGCATGCGTTGTGTGTTCTTAACTTTAATGGAGTGGAGGAGATACCTTCCAAGTACATATTGTCACGATGGAAAAAGGATTACAAACGTTTGTATATTCCAGATCA
>JAOSBN010000005.1:5554262-5566835 GCA_027563595.1 Erythroxylum suave | reverse complement strand
TCCTGGATATTCGATCAACCTCCTTCAGAACTGTGCTGGGTAACATAAATATGTTTGACCAAAAATACTCAATACTGCGAAGAACAGATCTCACCAGCTCCAATCTCCCCGCATAAGACAATAACCTACTGCTCCAAGACCTCAACCTCCCTGTTATTGACTCCACCGGGCGTTTACAATCAACCACTCCCACTTTCTTGGATGTTAGAGGAACACCCAAGTACCTGAAAGGTAATTGACCCTCCTGAAAGAACCCTTTATGCTCACCATTAATCAGCAAGGTATAACTAGTAGTAGATATACACTCCCATATCCACTTACAAAAACGTGGTGGAAACCGCAGCCACTTACGAAAGAATGATCCGGTATTCTTGATTAGTAATAATTTAAGAAATTCTCTAATCAAAGTGAATTGATATTTGAAAAGTGTTTTAAAATGTTAATTATTTCAATTTCTAATTACAAATAATGAATATGGTTTGATTTATAAGAGTGGACACTATATTCATAATCTATAGGAAAAAGGGTTTTTTTATCCTAAGTTTTACACAATTCAACAAATCTGTCCCTAACATTTTAGAGCGAACAATTATAATCCAAATATTTAGGAAATGTTAAAATTAGACCCCACCATAACGAAAATTTTAACCCTCGTCTGTTAAGTGTTAGGTCAGCGTTGACTGACAAATTTTAACAATTTTTATTTTTGGCCCAATGTAATGTCATTGTTGACGTGACAAGGTGAGACTCACTTTTATAAAAAAATTAATTTTTTATAAACATAGTACCCACCATTTTCATTAAATATGTGCTAACTTAAATAAATTTTAACTTAAACATGTTACCCTCTGTCATTATTTTCTGTTTGCTTCTCGTTGTCCTCATCGTCTACTGCCTCTCTTTGTCCAATCCTTTCTCTTCTACCGTAACCTCCGCCCCTCCAATCCAAACCGTTGCTAACCTCATTTATCTCGATAATCCCTCTTATTCTACCGTGCAAAAGCTAGGGGGAGCCTGCTTAATGCATTGGTCTTTGTTATCCTTACTGTTGTCGTCACTTTCACTCTGGTGCTCTTATATAACTATAACTATACCAACTTCTTGAAGATTTTATGCGCTTCTCTGCCTTTTTCATGCTAGGTAGTTTAGCTGACCATTATTAACCTAATTTTGTAGTTATTGTGGGTCCATATGGTTATCTTTTGCAAGCGATGAGGTTCTGGGGCCTGCTTCGAATGGAGTACTTGCTCTTAGCAAATCATTGATTAATGTATTGGGACCATCATTTACACCCTCAATAAATCCTTCAGTTGTTTGAACCCTTCTCTCCTAATGATTATGACATGTGTTTTAGCCTTTTCGACAATCAGTTTACATCCTAATCCTTTTGATAGAGGAGACAAAATTGCACACAACTGATTATAGATCGACTACCCACCCTTTTGATCTTCCATAAGATTTTGAGCTAGAACCAAGTGAAATGGTATGTTGCAGTTGTAGCTCTTACTAGATCAACAGCTAATACCTTTTATCTCAATTGTCTGTGTGAGATAGTGTGAATTTTCTGTGGCTCGTAACTTATTGTTGTCTAGTCTAAAATAGCGGCATTTCGCTTTTTATCATGATCTACTGAACAAAATGGGCAAGACTTTCTTTTAGAATGCATCTACACTTCCATTAACATTAATTTTGCACCGTTATGAACTGGACTACACTGTTCCATTATGCTCAAGCAGCTTTATGTGTAGATGGAGGCATTTCATTCTTCTTATTTATTAGCTGAGAAATACACGATTAGGTCAATATCAACATGTGATGATTCCAATCACTGACATTAACGTGGCATTTCAATGGGAAAGACCTTTCTTTCAAATTGGGAATTTATTCTGAACTTTTTTTCATATGCTAGTGTTACACATGTATGGAAGGATGTTTTCGTTTATATGTCCTTTCTTTCATGGGATTCTAAATTATAGTATTGTTGGAAACTGATAGTTTGGTTATAGGAGAAGTGGAGAGATAAAATGTCATATTAAGGGTATACATCTTTGCAAAATGTCCTACCTACTGGCGAAATATTATTTATGATTGTAGGGTATATTTATGGAATAGAAATAATGTAATTATACAGATAATAAGAATTGATGTAACATACTATACATAGAATAGGTAGCGTAGCAATCTTGGGAGTGATTCTCTCCCTTTTTGTAATTATAAATACCTTGTAATATTTTCATAAGGAAAATTATGAATATTATTCTTCCTATCGTGTCTATTTACGTTTTATCATAGTGTTCTGATTCTAGCAATCGTTCATTTCCGCATTCATCATCTACCATTACTTACCTCACTTACCATGGCATAGAATGCATCATCGTCTACTGATCTGGCTGCTTCGACAATGTCCGATCTGTCAAAACAGATTATCCAATTACTATAGAACCAAACACAGCCAAAAATAGTCCAAGTTACCGCTGAACCAATGTCATCCAATGTGACAGAAAAATTAAATAGTCAAAAGTATGGGGCCTGGTTGGAACTGGTCTGATTGTTTATTGTTACCCGAGGCAAAATTGGTCACCTCACTGGTGTCCCTCCGACACCGGAATTCGAAGATCTGGCATACCAGGGGTAGAAAATCAGTGATGGAATTGTAAAAAGCTTGATTTTACAATATGTTGAACCTACCATAGTGCCAAATCTTCTCATATTCAAAAGCACCGAGGCACATTAGGATGGACTTGCAGCCACTCATAGTTGTGGCAACAATTTAGTTCAGGTTTTTAACTTGAAGAACAAAGCTAACAGCAGCAAACAGAATGGGAGATCATTGGAGGACTATTACAATGAGCTCCAAAATATTTTTGTAGACTTCAGCTAAATCCGATGGATCAGCCCTCGGATATTGTAAAATTCAACAAGTTCATTCAACAAGATCGAGTGTGCCTGCTTTTCGCCGAGTTGGATGAAGTCCACAACCTGACTAGACGAGATCTACTTAAAATTGACCCGATTCCCACCATGGAAGAAGTCTATACCACTGTACGAAGGGAGGCCGTGCGACTACTAGCACCCCTCGCCAGCCAAACAGACCCCACCGGCCATGGAATCGGAACAGGGTTGGTGGCCAAAGGACCAGCCATACGGTCAGACCAAGGGAGATCATCATCCTGCTGAAATGATCAGGACAAAAGTGGGCTGAAGTGCTCATACTGTGGTGGTGGCCGCCATTCCAAGGAGGAGTGTTTTGTTCTCTATGGCTACCTAGAGTGGTGGGTTGATTATCAAGCCAAGAAAACCAGAGAGAAGGAGGCCACCGAATCTTGGCCACCAGTCACCACAGCCAGCAGCAACCATGCGGCCGCCAGCAGCAGCGGTGGTGAACTAGGGGCAGTTGTTTTGTTCGTAGGAGCAGAGGAGTGAAGGAGCGGGCAACAGAATATGAAGCGACCCACAGGTATAGTAGGGTTTGTGGGGAAATTACCCATAAGCCCTACTACTTTAAATAAATTCCATTATGGCCCACATGTTCCATATAATTATGTTTTACCCCCTGCAGAATTAAATGCTTTAGATATACCCCCTTATTTTTTAGAAAATCCAAATTTACCCCCCAAAAAATGTTGACTAGTCCTATTTGACCCATGCAATTGCTAATCAGGTCTGATAAGCCCAAACGTAAGTGTTACTGGATTTTTTATTGTGGTGCTACCGATCCAATGACTAATGGTTCCTCAGACATCGTGGCACCCACTGTGCCTCGAAAAAATAAAATACAAAGTGCCAATGGGGGACACTCCCCGGTCATAGGGGCGGGAACTATAGAAATTTCACTGACCTTACAATTATCAAATTGTCTATATGTTTCATCCTTATCTTGTCAACTCCTGTCCATTAGTCAGTTGACTAAAGAGTTGAATTGTACCATACTTATGTATCCTACTTTTTGCCTTTTGTAGGATGTTCGTATGAAGGAGATTCTTGGGCATGATACTAAACGGGGTGAACTTTACTACGTTGACGAAATCTCCAGAGATGGCGTTGCACTTTTTGCTCGTAAGGCCTCGTACCGTTAGATCTGGCTATAGCACCGATGACTGGGGCACCTATCTCATGGTTATATTCAGTTATTATTTCCTACCCTTTTTAAGAATAAATCATCTGAGCATTGTGATGTGTGTGTTTTCGAAAAAAGCCATCGTAGTTCTTTTTCACCTAGTAACTCTAGAAGTACAGTACCTTTTCATTTAATACATTCTGATGTGTGAGGACCAGTCTCGAACTCTAAAAATGCCAAATTTTGATATTTTGTTACTTTCATTGATGATTATACCCTAATGATTTAGGTATATTTTTTTACGTACTAAAGCTGAAGTAGGTGATCGTTTCATTCATTTTTACAACGTGGTTCATACTCAATTTTCTGGAACTATAAAAATCCTAAGATCTGATAATGTGGTGGAGTTTGTAAATACTGCTTTACAAAAAAATTTTCATAAGAAAGTTCTCATCCATCAGACTACTTTTCCATACTCACCCTAACAAAATTGAGTGGCCAAGAGAAAACCTCCTTGAAATGACCTAAGCATTGATGTTTGATTCTAAGGTCCCATCATATTTCTGGCCGAAGCAGTTGCTACATCTATCTTTCTGATTAACCATATTCCTCCCAAAGCCCTCAATTTCCAAACACCTCTATTTGTTCTCTCTACCACCACAAATATACCGTCCACTTTTGTTATACCTTCCCGTGTCTTTACTGCACAGTTTTTGTCCATTTGCCCAAATCTACTAGAAATAAATTTGATCCTTGTGCAGTCAAATGTGTCTTTGTTGGGTACAATGTTCATCAGAAGGGATATCGATGTTATGATCCGATAGCCCGATGACTGTATGTCACCATGGACTGTAACTTTCTTGAGACCGAATTTTTTTACCATGCTTCCCAACCCAGTGTTCAGGGGGAGAACAATGAGATAGAACCCCTGAGTTGGTCCTATGACTTCCGAAGAAAGGGGAAGTGGTGCTGAGATAGGGGAAATCGACAACTTAATTCAGACCAACTCATAAAATATCACGACTCTAGCTCCTAAGACAGACATCCCTGAGGTAAATATCTCCCTTAGTCTTCCTTCTGATTCTGAATCCTTACCATATGATCCCCCTGTTGTCGTTTCTCCTACCGACCATGAACCAGGAAACATAGATGGGTATGTTCTTTCTCTTAGGAGTACTAGAGGAGTTCCTCCGAAACGATTCTCACCAGTGTACAAACCTCGATCTTCGAGATATCCTATAACCAATGCAGCCAAAGGGGGCAATATGGTTCCCACATTAGAAAATTTCAATGATAGTCTATACACAGAGTGGATTTCGAGAAATGCTCAGGAACAAGAATGGGATGAAAAATGGCGAAAGGCTATGGAGGTGGAGATGGAGGCTCTCATGAAAAAATGAAACTTGGGAAAAATGTGCTTCGCCATGAGGGAAGAAACCAGTTGGGTGCCGGTGGGTGTTCACTATTAAACACAAACTAGATGGGACGATGGAGAGATATAAAGCCCGATTGGTGGTGACTGTTTATACTCAAACATACGGTATAGACTATGCTGAGACCTTCTCACCAGTTGCTAAGATTGACACCATCTGTATCCGTTTTTCAGTATCTGCCAACCTTGATTGGCCCTTGTTTCAACTGGATGTCAAGAATACCTTCCTACATGGGGATCTCTGAAGGAAGTCTATATGGAGGCCCCTCTAAGGTTTCAGGGGGAGCTCCAGAAGAACGAGGTGTGTAAACTGAAGAAGTCCTTGTATGGACTAAAACAGTCTCCTAAGGCATGGTTCGGGAGATTTACTGTAGCTATGAGGAGATGTGGCTATAAGCAAAGCAATTCTAATCACACTTTGTTTCTCAAAAGGAGAGGTATATTAATTACCTATCTTATCATTTATATAGATGAAATGATTATCACAGGAAGTGATTCGGAGGAGATTGAACAACTCAAGGGAAATCTGTTCCAACAGTTTGAGATGAAAGATTTGGGAGGCCTCAAGTATTTTCTTGGGATAGAAGTGGCACGATCTTCTAGAGGTATCTTTATCTCCTAGAGGAAATATATATTAGATCTCTAAGCGGAGACTAGGTTGACTGACCGCAAACCTGTGGATACTCCTATTGTGATAAATCATAAGCTAAAGATAGATGAAGATGCAGAGATGGTAGGCCGAAGAGATACCAGAAGCTAGTCAGAAAGTTGACATACTTATCACACACACGACCCAACATTGCATATGTAGTCAGTGTGGTAAGTCAGTTTATGCATAAGCCATAGATAGATCATATGGAAGCTTCACTAAGAATTGTGCGATATCTAAAGGGATCCCTAGGAAGGGGCATATTGTTTGGTCGAAATGGACATCTTGCAGTTCAGGGGTATACAGATGCAGATTGGGCTGGGAACCCAATCAACAGAAGATCCACATTGGGATACTTCACTTTTGTGGGAGGAAATTTGGTTACTTGGAGAAGTAAGAAACAAAAGGTAGTAGCCTTATCCGTTGCAGAGGCAAAGTTTCAAGGAATAGTTAAAGGAGTGGCCGACCTTTTATGGCTCCAAAAGCTTATTGATGTGAATGTTTTATTTACTCCCAAGTGCACGAATCGGATGCTAGTATAGTTTAGGCAAGAGCGAGGTCGAACCTTAGGGACTTGACGGATGGAACGTATGCTTTCACACTCACTATCTTAAATTAATTCCTAATCTAGTTTATAAAATTGAGAGGGATGGTTTATCAACTATAAACAAGAATAAAATAATCAATTAATAAAATACTAGGGTGGTGGAATCATATAATTGATATCATATTCCTAATATTCATGCCCGACAAACTCTACTCTTTATCTCGCACTAATTTGGTCTCTCAACTCTATTAGATGTTGAAAATCAAATCAATTAAGTTCAATTAATTTATAAAAATCAATGGTTAATTCTTCCACAGCCAAACAAATGTATAAATTCAAAACACTCACTATACCCGTCAAAACACAGTTTATATCCACTTTTAACAAATCATAAACTGAATCCAACAAATTATAATGAGAATCCAACTTTATTTTTATAAATTAAATGAGGCATTCAATAGAAAGAATTGTTTTAACATGAAAGCATTAAATTGGTAGAGTCAATTGGCATGAATATATGTGCAAGAGAATTAATCAATTATACTCATCCTAAACCCTAGAAAATAACCTAGCCTAACATGTTTGTAAATACGACAAAGAATATAATTAAACACTGCATAATTAAATAAATAAATAAATACTTACTTGAATGTGCATACAAACAAAAAATACTGATTTAATTGCATCGACTGAATCTGCTCCAAAATAATACAAGTATTCTTCCTTTGTTACTTAATAAAATTCCGTTGCTCTTGGTAAAGAAAGAAGAGAAAAAAATTAATAAACTAAAAGTTTCTTTAAACCAGCTGTGCATGTCAATCAAGAAAGAGCCAAAAGAATTCAAGGCTACTTGGTTAGCCAGAAAAGAAGAAAAGAAGATTTGCGGCTGTTGTGTGTTGATCCTCTCCTCTTTTCTCTACAGCTGCTACTCTTTCTTTTTATATTTTCCAAGGACTGCTCTAGGTCTTCTTGCCATCTCGTGACCTGCTTTCATTAATTAAGTGGAATAACTTGGGTCTGCTGCTTAATGTTAAATGATAAATATATGGCTAGCCCATAAAGCATTAACATTAAAATTGGACCACTAATTATTTCAATTTTCGAGCATCAGTTCCTATGTCAGATTCAACACTGTTTTCGGCCAAGAAAACTTGAGAATTTGAGAAAACTCAGAACACGAAGGTTGTAGGTATTTGAATCTTCTTTTCAACTATATAAAGAACGCTAAAATCCCAGTTTTGAGAGAAAAGATATGTCTGAATTACCGAACTGGTGCTCCAATTTTCCGTCTCTCTCTTTTTAAATCTTCTTTTCTTTAATTCTTCTCAACTTTATCTCCAAATTGACTCATTCAAACGCCATATTCTCCAATTAATTCTAGCACCTGAAAAGCACTAAGAACACAAAAAATGTAATAATGTGTGCTCTCTAAAATATAAATTAGTGGACTCTAATATACCAATTTCTTGGTATGGTTTCCCTTCTAGAGAAGCCTATCAGCTGAGATGTGATAACAAGGCTTCAGTAAGTATTTCAGAAAACTCAGTACAGCATGATAGAACCAAACATATAGAAGTGGATCGACATTTCATCAAAGAGAAGCTGGAAGGGGGTATTATCGAGTTGCCTTTTATATGCTTAGAAGACCAGCTCACGGACATACTTACGAAAGCAGTATCAAGAAGGATCTTTCACAGTGTATTGAGCAAGTTGGGCGTAGTTGATATCTCCACGCCAACTTGAGGGGGAGTGTCGAAATGTTAGCCAAGATTGTAAGGTACATTTATGGAATAGAAATCATGTAATTATGTAGATAATAAGAATTGATGTAACATACCATATATAGAATATGTAACGTAGCAATCTCGGGAGTAATTCTCTCCTTTTTTGTAACTATAAACACCTTGTAATATTTTCATATGGAAAATAATGAATATCGTTCTTACTATCATGTCTATTTACGTTTTATCACCTACTAGCCATTTGCCTGCTAGTCTACCTGGTGATGTCACACAACCATGGTTTCCGAAGAAACGAAGACAACTTACGTTCCAAGTATACCACAAGATACTTTCTCCTTGAATATTTTCTAGAGCCAAACCTGCTGTGTTGGGGACGTTGTTGTTACGCATCTATTGATCCATGGAAATACAAAGCATTTAATTGAATGCTTAAGAAAAGCTGTTGAAATATTATCTTGCATTTAATAATTTGCTCATCCCATCTCATTCTCTTTGGACCTTGCCATATTATCAATGAAGTGATGTTGGATCACACAAAAACATAAAAAAATTATTAAAAATTTGTTAAGTCAATACTGACCTGAAACATAACAGACGGGAGTTAAAATTTTCATTATGATAAGGTTAAATTTTAACATTTTCTAAATGTTAGGGTTATATTTTTTCGCTCTGAAATGTTATGGTTAAACTTGTCGATTTGTGTAAAACTTAGGGTCTAAGTGAAACATTAGATGAACAAAATATTAAATTACACACTATAGTCATGTATAGACAGATAAAGACAAACCACTTTGACATACTTAGTATGTGGGTGGTCATGACGTTAAATGTCAATCTTGATCCATAATTATAAATTGTCTAATTAAAGAATTAAAGATAAATTAAAAGAATTTTAAATTTATCTTATTCTAATTATGAATTAAAAGTATAATTTATAATCATTGTATACTGGTTCAGTCTGATTTTGATGAGGCTGGGCGCTGCTACTTGGATCCATAGGATTGGTTGACTTCGGCACTGAAACACCTGCAAAATAATAAGGCAAACTGGGGGTTGACTGCCGATAGGCCCCTCCGACGCTCAAGTTAGTCTTTTGGGAGAGTTTTGGCGGCTAGTGAATAAAGAATACTAGGTTTTGAGAATCGTACCTTTTTTATGATGAGGTAATGAATTTATATAGTTAATACCTGTAGGAATTAGGTCAATCATCAAGGGATGGGTGATCAGTCCATTCGCCGTTCTAAATCTGAGCTTGGGCCTAGGACGACCGACCCAACCAAGGTGTATTTTTGCAGTAGCTGGCAGCGACAAATTATAAGCAACTTGACCAACTCTCTCGATAATTGGGAATGGACCAAAATATCTTAAACTTAGTTTCTCATTCTTCCTCAAAGAGCAATGGAATGTTATCGATAAGGTTGGAGCTTCACTAGTGCCATATCTCCAACCTTCCATTGTTCAAACCTTCTTTTCTGATCAGCATACTTTTTCATATACTGATGGGCCTTTTGGAGATTCAGCTTTAACTTACCAATGACATAATCTTTTTCAATAGTTGATCCTGAACTGAAATTGGATCATCACTAGTAGGAACATATTTCACCAATGTGGGAGGGTCTCGACCATAAACAACTTTAAATGGTGTCATGCCAAGACTAGTATGATAGGCTGTATTATACCAATATTCAGCCCAAGGTAAGAGTTTAACCCATTCCGTAGGAGTTTCATATGTAAAGCATCTTAAATACATTTCAAGGCATTTGTTCAAGGCTTCCAATTGTCCATCAGACTGAGGATGGTATTTAGTAGACGTGTTTAGAGAGGTGCCACTCAATCGAAAGAGATGTTGCCAAAACTGACTTGTGAAGACTTTGTCTTTGTTAGAAACAATAGTCTTAGAGCAACCATGCAATTTAAACACACATTTCATTAAGGTCTCTGCCACACCCTTGCTTAAATAATTTGCCTTCAAGGGAGAAAAATGAGCATACTTAGGGTGTGCTTGTTTAGTAGTTATGAAAAAAGAGAATGAGTATGGAATGAAAGAATGAGTTTGGCAAGAGATTATAATTATAAAGTCATTATTTTGATTACCCATTTTTGGGTAATACAACATTTCTCTACTAATCTAAAGGAATGGGTATCATTGTTCTAAAGGAATAGGTATTATTATTATTATTATTTAATTAATTACATTATAATTAATTAAAATATAACTAATTAAAATATAATTATTTATTAATTGAAATATTTTAATTAATTAATAATTACATTATAATTAATTAAACTGTTATTAATAATTAATTAACTACAATATAATTAATTAAAATATAATTCATTAATTAATTAAAATAAATAAATAAATAATTAATTAAAATATAATAAATTGCAATATAACCCTAATACCCTAATTATAATAAATTAATTAAAATATAATTAATTAATTAGAATATAATTAATTAAAATATTTTGATTAGTCAATATAATGTAATTGATTAATTACAATAAATTAATTAATTAGTTAAATTTTAATTAATTAATATATAATTAATTAATTAATTAGTTACAACATAATTAATTAAAATATAATTAATTAATTAATTAGTTACAACATAATATGTAACTAATTAATTAAAATTAATTACAATATTTTAATTAATCGATATGATTAATTAAAATATAATTAATTAATTAATTGAAATATAATACATTTTTATTTCTCAATATTTTTTACAAACCAACCACTATTAATAGTAATGTTAATCATTCCATTCTCTTAACTAACCATCATAATTATAATGATAATATCCATTCTCATTCCTCACTATATTCATTCCTATTGCTATTATCATTCTCCCATGCGAACCAACCGCCCCCTTAGATAACTTGTCAATTACCACAAGTATGACTGTGTAGCCACCTGATGAAGGAAGTCTTCTTATAAAATCCATTGCTAGATCCTCCCAAATTTGATCTGGAATAGGTAAAGACTGAAGTAAACCTGAAGGAAGAACCGTTTCTGTCTTGGCTTGTTGACAAATAAGACAATTATACATATATTCTTTAATATCTTGATTCATACTAGGCCAGAAAAACTAAGTAGAAATTCTAGCCAAGGTTTTAGCAAACCCCGCATGACCTCCCACAAGAGGGCTATGAAATTTATGCAAGATTTTCTGAACTCTCGCTAGCAGCAGGATTAACTCGTCTGCCTTTCCAAAAGAGAAGTTGATAATGAACAGAATAGTTAGGATTGGGGGGCTGATTTGCAATGCACAAATCAACGATGGCTCAACTTAGGGTCTGCTACTATGGCTTCTCGGAGATTAGAGAGAATAGACAATTGAGGTTGAGACCAGGCCATAAAGAAGGATCCTGATAGAGAGTCAGTAGCTATGTTTTCTTTCCCAGGCTTGTATTCAATCGAGAAGTCATATCCTAACAGCTTATGCAACTATTTCTGCTGTTCAGGGGTTTGAATAGCCTAATCGGTTAAACTCCTTAAGTTTTTTTGATCAGTCCAAATAATGAACTTATGGCTAAGTAAATGGTGTCTAAACTTGGCAATGGCCTCAGTAATCGTATAAAATTCTCTGGCATAAGCTGATTGCTTTTGCATACTAGGAGTTAACTTTTTAGAGAAGATGGTGGTTTTGGTTCAACACTGCTTTAATTCCCAACCCGGAAGCATCTGTTTCAAGAACAAATGGCTGAGAAAAATCAGTAAGACTAAGAACTGGCGCTTCAGTAATGGCAGATTTGAGGTTTGCAAATGCTACGGCAGCTGAATCATTCCAAGAAAAATTGTCCTTCTGCAATAAATTGGTTAAAGGAGCAGCTATAGTTGCATAACCCTTAGGCTATGTTTGGTTGGAGGGTTGGGGGTGGAATGGAATGAAACGTAACATACTTCCATCGTTTGGAAGGAAGTTTTATAATGAAATGGAATGGAATGGGATGGAAGCGGAGGGTTTCATGTTACGTTCCATTCCATCCTAAACGGTGAAAATAGAAAACCTCCAATTTGGGAGGTTTAGGATGAAACGTAAGCTAATAAATATAAACTACTTAATATACCCTCAATAATTTTTCGTAATACCAACTGTGACCAAATCATAATATTATATTAAATATAATTAATAAATA
>JAOSBN010000005.1:5527985-5542548 GCA_027563595.1 Erythroxylum suave | reverse complement strand
TTGGAGTTCTTGCATATTTGAGAGAAGCCCACCACAGCAGAGTTATCACAATATATGGTTAGAGGTCTGGAAACACTTTCCACAAGATGAAGCTCAGAAATGAAAATTTTCAACCATATTGCCTATCAAGTTGCTTCATAACAAGCCACATACTCTGCCTCCATAGTTGAGGTTGTTGTAAGTGTTTGTTTAACACTTTTCCAAGATATAACTCCTCCAGCAAGCATAAAGATATATCCTGATGTGGATTTGTGATTATCAGGGCAACCACCATAATTAGAATCAGAATAACCTATCACCTCAAGGTGATCAGACATCCTGTAAGGGAGCATATAATCTTTAGTACCTTGTAGATACCTCAGAACTCATTTCACAGCTTGCCAATGACCCACACGTACATCAACAATGAAAGCAATATCAAGACGTGTACAAACTTGAACATACATAAGACTGCTAACAGCAGAAGCATATGAGACATTTTCCATCTCTGACTTATCTTTATCATTTTGAGGGCACTGGCTATTCGAGAGTTTGTCACTCTTTTGGGTGGGCACACTACAAGAATTACAAGTCTTCATGTTGAATCTATTCAAGATCCTTTCAATATACATTTTCTGAGACAAACCAAGAACAACACGAGATCTATCATGATGAATTTCAATGCCCAGAACAAAAGAAGCATCGCCAAGATCTTTCATATCAAAATGAGTTGTCAACATTTATTTAGTCTCAGAAAGAAAATCCAGATCATAACTGGCTAAAAGAATATCATTATCACATAAGACAAGAATAATGAACTTTCTCCCACTATTTTTCAAGCAAATGCATTGATCAACAACATTTTCCTTAAAGCCAAAGGAGCAAACTATTTGGTCAAACTTCAAATACCATTGTCTAGAGGCTTGTTTCAGCTTATAAATGGATTTTCTCAATTTGCAAATCATGTGTTCCTTACCTTTCTTAACAAAACCAGCAGGCTGATTCATGAATACATCTTCATACAAATCACTATTTAGGAAAGCAGTTTTCACATCTATTTGATGGAGCTCCAAATCAAAATGAGCAACCAAAGCCATTACAATACGCAATGAATCTTTAGTAGAAACCGGGGAAAAAGTCTCATTATAGTTTATACCTTCCCTCTGGTTATCCCCTTGTGCAACAAGTCTAGCTATGTACCTTTCTATCTCTCCTCTAGCATCACGTTTAGTCTTAAAGACCCATTTACACCCAACAGTTTAACAATCACTGGATAATTCCACCAAATCCCAAATGCCATCCATACCTCATAGAAGCCAACTCATCTTCTATAGTTCATCGCCGTGGTTGAGCCAGAGAAATTTGGGAGGGAAAAGTATAGGGAAGGAAACTTGACGACTGGCAGATTCCTGCCAGTTGTAAGTTCGGGATTTTCTAAACGACGATTCAATCACGTGAGGATTCAAGAAAGTGTAAGTGTTAGATACAATTTTACATAAAAATTACGATAAAATGTAAATATTTGATTGATTATTTAATTTAGTATTTAAATCTATTTTGAAATAATTATATTTTATTTACATTAATAATTAATTATAACTATATTAAGTTATTAATTAAATCGAGTTTAATTGATTTAATTAAAATTTAAGAAATTACTTGAATCATGTTAGTAGCATTAATTACTCAGATGTATAATGTTTATGATACATGTATTTCATTATTATTTTTAAATTTTATTTAAAAAATTATTTAAATAATCAAAATTTCAAAATTTTATTTTTTAATTACTTAAACTACAAACTAAATCTTCTTTTTCAATAAATTCATTCACCACTCATAAATATTTGAAACTTAATAACTCAGCTATCATGCCCTAGTAATTCGTAAATTAAAAAGCAAACTCGAATGTAATAAAAATTACAAAATCAACAACTCGTAAATAAAAAATTAAATTTAACTTAAAAGTTGTTGCTACAATTTTATTCCATAGTCATAATTAAATATTTTTGTTATAACTTATAATAGATTTATAAAAGTTTTGAATATGTTAATTTCTTAGTTCGGTTTTTAACTTTTCGGTTTGATTTACTTTGATAATTTTTATTATTAAGAACCGAATAATTTATTAATTAATCTGTTGATTTTTGTAAAATAATTTATTTTTATAAACTAAAATAAATAAATTAATTTTCATTTAATACCTCATTTTTAATTAAACTTTAAATTAAAGGTAATCTTATTTCAAATTCTGCATTTTTAACTAGTTTTATAACTATCTAATATCGACTGAACTTTTTAAACATTAAACTTTTTTTGTTATTAGTTTAACTTTTAGCTTGATTTTTAAAATGCTGTGAAATCTTATAATTCTTATTTTTAAATATGCACAAAATAATTAATAATATATATTAATTAAATTATTTATTAAGACGATAAATTTGAGCTGCAGTATCTGACAAATAACAGCAACTTTGATTTATACATGTCAAAATCTTCATTTGAGAATTGATCACGTTGGATGGATTGATAATTGAATGTAGTAGGTCGTGACTTATATCCTTGTCAAGTGGGACCAGCCCACGTGGGCATTACAATTTTTTTTTCCTTCAACAGTTAAAATTTTCCTTTTTTTAATAGATTCGTAATTGTCATTATACTTTTAGATTAATATATTTATTTATTTTGATGATAAGAAGTAATATTATAATTAAAATAAAGGGTTAATTATAAAAAAATTTAAACTTTCATCTAATTTTTAATTATAGTATAAATTTTAAAAATAACAATATGATCAAACATTGAATTTTTTTCAATTATAGCATGAACTTCAAAATTTAGTAATATAATACTTAAATTTTTAATTTTTTTAATTCTAGTCTAATGTTAGTGTTTTTGTTAAGTTTGCTGGCGTGACTTGTCACATATTTCAAAAGCTTTAACTATTAATATATGTCAGTCAAAATTAATATCACAAATGAAGATTAATAAAATGATGTCGTTTATTACATAATTAAAACGATGTAGTTGTTTAAAAAGTCATTGATAAAATTTTATTTTGATAAATGTAGTCATAATAAAATATTTTTGTTATAACTTACAACAAATCATTTGAGAAATCTCCGTGATTAAAAAATTGAACTAATTCGGGTAGTTTAATTATAAAAGCTTTGAATTTGTCAATCTTTCGGTTCAGTTTTTAACTTTTCTTTTTGATTTATTTTAATAATATTTATTGTTAAAAATCAATCAATTTATTAATTAATCCATTAATTTTTGTAAACTAATTAATTTTATTTAATTGACTCTTTTTTCAATTAAAATTTAAATATAGGATAATCTCTTAAATTTAAATAAGCATGTTATTGTTGGAGAATGATTACGTGACTGGAGAGTTATAAAGAACTGTTGCAAGCATATAGAAATAAATTGAGAAAGTTTAAAATTAGAATATTCCAAGTTATGGTTCCTTAAAGGCAAATTAATTGCTAACTTTATTAATCCTAATAAAGTAATGGAATTAAATAAAAAATATTTTATAAGCAGCACTAATTTGGTAAACTAACAAAATTAAGGTGATTATCTATAAAAAATAAATTAATATAAATAAAATGCTAATATTTCAGGCTCAACTTATTTTGAGGAATTCCAACTATCAGGCAATATTACCCTCTCTTAAGGTTTCACATGTATATCTAATTAAGTGGCCACATAACTGACCAAAGAGATAAGATTGAGAGCTAAATACGGTCCACGGATGTGGTAGGTTAATTTCAAGAAGACTAATATTGGGGATGACTAGTCTTATAACCATTTAAGGAGGGGATAGGTTTTAGAGAAGATACGAGTTTGATATTAGTACTTATATGGTTACGACTACAAAATAATAAAACCAAGAGAGTTAATTGTTGAAAAAATACTTTTTAATTTCCGATTTTTTAGAAAATTTTAATCTTTAATACTCTAATTAAAAATTAATAATGAAATACACATAATATATATTTCAGATATAAACTGATTAAATATTACCAATATAATAACTCAACTCAAATGAGCTCTTAACTTAATTCTAACTAATTAAATTTAAATTAAATTAATAATTTAAAATAATAATAATAAATTAATAGTTTGAGTTAAATTTAAAGATGGCCACGATCATTTTAAAACGTCAACGGTTGGATGGTGACAGGCTGACAGCTACTTGTTCATACTTTCTACGGTAAGAATTTATGGACTTCCACAAAAAGTTTCGTTTAAACTTTAGCTTTCAACAAAAAGTTTTAACGTAATGATTCTATTATGTAATATTTTTTTTACCAAAAAACTCTAATTTAAATTTGGAGGAAGCATATTTGAGACGTGGGCCGTGTGGGGTTAATGACTTTTTAAGAGTATAATTTTATAAAAATTTAAAACTTTTAAATAAGTGCAATAAAATTTCAGATAGGATGAACTAAGTTGTATCGAGCCCCATCAGTAATTAGATTAAAATAGATGAGCATTTATTTAAAAGTATATACTAAAATTGAAAAAAAGATAATTATTGTGACATTTTCGTAATAACTAACAGTTCTTTAAAAGAAAGTATACATTCATTTATGATGGATCATATCTTTATCTGCCATATATGACCGTTATATCTTTATCTGCCATATATAATGGTTACGTAAAACATTTAATATTTGGTGTTAGGTATTTAATTATTTATGTAATAACTAATAATTTATATATTATATACAAATTTTTATTCAAATTAATTTAAAAATTATTTATTTCAATTAAATCTTAACAAACTTATGTGAAAATTTATTTTAGCATAAGATGACCTTTTAACCTATTATTACAACAAAATAGGTCAAAAGTTAATTTTAAACATCATTTTTTAAATTATCATTATTACAAACAATTTAATTATATTAATTAAGAAAATTACGTTATAGGACATGCTATACTTATGCAATCCAATTAATCATCTCGTTAATTTCTAATTTGAATCTTCATATTTTATAATTCTAATATTTTTTATATTTGTAATAAGTTTCCCAATTTAAAATTGTTCAACTAATTTACTTAAATAATACGATAATTGGAATCAAAATTTATCCCGATAATTTATCTTTATTTCATTTAGTAGAAGTCATAGTAAATTACTTTTTGTCTTTTTATTTTTATACATAATTAATTTTTTGTATATATTTTATGTAGATAAAATATATTATTTTTATTGTAAATTGTCCAAATATAAGAAGCTCAAAGAATATGAGAACATTAGAATTATCGATATCAAAATATGGAAACAACTCAATTGAGAATTCAGCAAAAAAACAGAAATTTATTATTGACAGAGCGGTGAAATTTAGAATTTTTTTTAAATTTTTTCATAGGGTAATAAGACAAGAAATGTGTAATTTGGTAGAAATAGGATCGCAATCGTGACATCCTTTGTGTTATATCCCGTAACAAAGAGAACAATAGGATCGCAATAGTTATATTCCGTTTAACTTTTATATATCTAATGCAAAACTATTTGAATCATCGTCTACAGCTGGTAATACCGTAATAGTGCGCAAGCTCAATGGTTTGATATCGATTAACTAAAAAATTCCAAATTTCTTTAACAGTTTTATCATTAGATAGTGATAATCTAATGACACCAATTTTAACAACTCTCCCCAAATAAAAAAGTCAACACTCTTATTTAACCTTTTATGACCACCAATGTTAGAAGGAATTGTGCATATGATTCGACATTTTGTCGTAATATAGTACCTAATACAACGTGCATGGACACCTAACAATATAGACCCCTAATTAATGCCCCTATTCTTTTCCACCTTCAAGTACATACTAGTTAAAATTTTAACCTTTAGACCTTACTTATCCACTTCCATAATGTCATCTCTAAAATTTTAGCAGATGATTTATGATTTACATATAAGTTCCCTTGAATTTGGAAGGCCAGCAACCTCAGCTTGAAACTTGAAGGCCTTCTATGAAGTTAAGAGTTTGCTGCGTTTCTTTATTCCGAGATTGCGCAAAGAGCCTTTATCTGTGCCATTATCTCGCCTTGTGCTTGGGAGTTTTCCTGAAGTGCTCTGGACATAAAGGGACCACTTGCTTCATATTCATCTTTGTTATGGAAGTGAGTAATTATTTTCTATCCCACAACCAAGGAAAAGGAAACAATATAGGTAAGCATAAAGTTCTGATTTTGTATGTTCATAAAAGAACAAAACAAGCACATCTAAAAGGGCACATGATTTAATATTTAGGAGGCTTACCAAATAACTTTTCAAAATGAGAGAAATTACGAATAACCAAGATAAGGATGTGACTTATCGTGTACGAGGACATCGTTTGATAATAGTGTCTTACTAATTAAGAAAAACTAAAGTGAAAAAGAATCTCAATACTTCAAAGCGTTGTCTATCTAAATAATTTTAATAATAAGAGAAAGCTGAATTCTGAACATATTGACAAATGTAATTTATCACTCAAATATGCATGTGTGTAGAATTAAATTTAATAAGTTTAAAATTGGGATCATTATCATAAAAGACAAAGTAGGTTGTTTGACAAGATGACAACTTAAACATTTAGACGACCTAAATTTTTTAGATCATAATAGTCCACGAGAAATTACGGGTTGAACTTCACTATCTGAACCATGAATAAGACGAAGATGCTATTAGAAAATGGAGGAGTTAGTGGTTGTAATAGTGAAGACAAGTTTCAAAGGATGACGAAGACAAATGATCTCAAACAGCCGCCCTCCTTGTGACATGTCCCAAGAATCTAACCAGTTTTAAAATCTTGTCCTTGACAGCTAGAGAAAAAAAGTTTAACATTTAATCATGTTCCATATAACTGACCAAAGAGATAAGATATGGATGTGTTAGGTTTCAAGAAGACTAATATTGGGGATAGACGCATGACTAGTATGAGTAATACTCATCTTATTACCATTTTGCAGGGTGGATTGATAGGTTTTAAAGAAGATAAGAGTTTGATATTAGTAGTTATATGGTTACGACTACAAAATAATAAAACCAAAGAGAGATAATTGTTGGAAAAACACTTTTTAATTTTTAATTTTTTAGAAAAATTTAAATTTAATCTTTTATACTTTAATTAAAAATTAACAATGAAACACACGCAGTATAAATTTCAAATATAAACTAATTAAATATTACCAAATATAGTAACTTAACTCAATTCAGTACTTAACTCAATTCAGCTCTTAACTTAACTCTAACTAACTAAATTTGAATTAAATTAATAATTTAAAATAATTATAATAAATTATTATTTTGGGTCAAATTTAATTAGTTTAGTTCGAGTTTAAGAACTGAGTTAAATCATCATGCAAATGGCATTTATTGGCACTAATGTGGTGTTCAGATCTTGTGTATTTTATTGTTATTTTTTAATCAAAATCTAAGAATTTTTTTGGAAAAATTGAAAAATTTTCCAATTTATCTATCTCTTTACCTTTAAAAAGAGTAACCAATAATGCAGTAATCAACCAAAATATAAGATAAATATGCTTATGTATTAATAAATTTATTATTTAGTATACGTAATTTATAGTATATATTCAAAATTTTATTTGTATGCTATTGATTTGTTTCTTTTATATAATAAGTCTTTTAGTAATTTAATAAGAATTATGCATGCCTAATCAATCACTCGACTAAAATCTTTATTCAAACTATTTATTTTTATACAATTACACTTAATCAATTGTATAATATTTTAAAATAATAAATCTTAAAATGTTATTAAAGCTCGAAATCCAACTATAAAACATGCTTGAATTAAATTATTTTTATATATCATCAAATAAGTAGCTATCATCGTCTAACCATCAAGATTTTTTAAAATGATCTCGACCATCATTAAACATTAAAATAATTTAAAATATAGAAGGATAATTTAATAAAATGATCTTGGCCATCATTAAACATCAAAATAATTTAAAATATTGAAGGATAATTTAATAAAATGATCCTGGCCATCATTAAACATGAAAATAATTTAAAAAATAGAAGGAATCAAAATAACTTAAAATATAGAAGGATAATTTAATGATGGCCAAGATCATTTAAAGAAGTCTCTATGGTTGTACGATGATAGCTACTTAAGAATTTATGGTCTTCCATTGAAGCTTCTCTATTAGTTGGGATCATATTTCTGGTATTAGTTATGTGTTTCTATTATGTTTTATTAAATCTAATCTATATATTTATATGGATCCTACATAAATATACGAATAAGATTTAATAAAATAAGATTAAAAAAGAGAAAGTAGAACGGAGGAATCGATAAGTTTTATTCTACCTCCTTCCTCTACGACAACTGGCAATAACCTTTGTCCATTTATAAGGGCCCAATTACTAAAATAGTTGATAATTAAATCGTTAGACCATCAACTAGGTGGTCAAATGATTCTATTTCAATTTCCCAAGGAGAAGAAAAGGACTTGCCATTTTGATATTTCTCTTTCATAATTTTTATTTACATTTGTTTCGGATACACACATTTACCTAAGTTAAATGATGATAAATATAAACACATGCACATTAGACCTAAAAAGGAAAATTTTGAGATCGAATATGCTAAACATCTTTATTAACAACGATATATTTTATTAATATAATAATGTTATTTTGTAATATATAATTAGAATTTCAATTTTTGAAATTTCGTTTAAACTTTAGCTTTCAATAAAAAGTTTCGATGACTTCTTTATATTTCAACGTAAAGATTCTATTACATAATATTTTCTACTAAAAAATTCTAATTTAAATTTAGAAGAAGCATATTCAAGACGAGGGTTGTGTGGGGTTAATGATTTTCTCAGATTTAATTTTTAAAAAATTTAAAAATTTTAAACGAGTAGGATAAAATCTCATACGGGATGAACTAAGTTGTAGTGAGCCCAACATTACTTAGATTAGAATGTAAGAGCATTTATCTAAAAGTATATACTAAAATTTAAAAAACGATAACTATTGTGGCATTTTCGTAATATTTGACACTTCTTTAAAATTTAACTTATATATATCTATTACGTACATTGAGTATTATATGAATAACTGACAAATGTGGTCAACCAGAAGCAAGGCACAAATTTAGCAAAGATTGTTTTAGAGTTTACGTACTACCTTCCAGTTGCACATAAATCATGTTGCAGTTAACGTTTAAACATATATAACTTACAATGCACTAATTTGTAAATTAACCCTTAAAATAATGGATATAAGATATTATGTAAAAATGTTTTGAAAATAATAGATATAAGGTATTTATGTAAAAATGTTTTACGAAAAAATTGACTTGTGAACATATTAGAGAATGTAATTTATCGCCCGAATCTATCTGTGCATAGAATTAAATATAACAAGTTTAAAATTTATCCCCATAATTTATATTTCTTTCATTTAGTAGATGTCATAGTAAATTACTCTTTGTTTTTTATTTTATATATAATATTAATTTTATTTATATATTTTACATAGATAAAATATATTGTTTTTATTGTAAATTGTTCAAATATTAGGAAATGATAGGTTTAAAAATTGAAACATTTTAGTAAGAGACTCAAAAAACATGAATGTGTGAATAAAAGTGATAATCTAATGATTTTTACTGTCTCAATCTCCAAAACAATGCATAAATATGATTTAGTTTCACTTGTCTCTTTGGTTGGCTTCTCGATATTTTCAATAACATCACGCTAAAGCTTGTGAATTATTGACAAAAACTTGCTTACATTCAAAAGTTGTATTTTGAACCAGTCATAATATTTATAATGAATTTTGCAATATCAAATTTATCCATAATAGTATAAATATCTGCAGAAGTGTAAAACAAATATAAAATCAATCACAAAAGGATTCATTCAGTTGAACCCAAAAACTATAAAACGCGATAGGCTGGAAAAAAATATGGCAGAATATGCTAAGAACAACCATGCCAAAACGATGCTCCAAATGAAAGGTTTCGGAAACATCACATGCAACCAGAAAATTGCTCCTAATGTGCAGTGGATGAAACAAAAGTTGCAGATGGTAATGACTACTGGAAATTTACAAGTAGAATAATTCTACATTAAAAAGATACATAAAAATAATATGTATGTGTCTTCTACTGATATATATAATCATCTTATGTGCCATCAAAATTTTGACGGTATAATGACACCAATTTTAACAAGTCTCCTCAAATAAAATAGTCAACACTCTTATTTAACCTTGTATGACTAATTGCACGGTAGGGGAGGCATATTCTACCAATGTTAGAAGGAAATGTGCCTATGATTCGGATTGGTCTCTCTTATACAACGTGACATTTCTTAGTAACATAGTACCTAATACAATGTGCATAGACATCTAATAATATAGACCCCTAATTAACGCAGCGTCTTTGATGGTAAGCGGCAATATACATATAGTCAGGAGGCCATTTATCAACAAACCATGACTTCTTTATACCCCCTAATAAAGCTGTCAACCTACTTGTTTAATCTTATGTAACAAATAATGCGCATATTCTACCAATGTTTGAAGAAAATGGGGATATGATTCTGATTTGTATCTTATAATTAATACAATATGTATTGTATAGACCTAATGATTCTACTAAAATTTATAGATGGAAGATTCACATGATTTAGTCTAACTTTCACCATTTTATAAAATTGTTGTAGAGTAAAAATTGCCATTCTCACTACAAAATAATTTTCATAAATAATTCTAAATTTGTTTGGCTTACAAATATTTTTAAGCCTTCAACCTTCCCTATGATGGCGAGACAATAATGTATAATTGTTTGGGTTAATTTATTATGGTGGGTTTGTCTAGTATAGGGATATAGGGATAACTTTTGATTTTACTTAATTTTGATTTGTTTCTTTGACGTTATGGTAATTTTTTATTATTTAATTAGGACTATAACACTTAAATTAATTACTTAAATAAAATTTATAGTCAAAATTTTGCAAAATTACCAATATAATGTTAATTTTACTTTTTATCAATATAATTTTTTACTTGATATTCTTTATTTATCAATATAGTTTTACTTTAAAAAAAAAACTTTTGCAAAATAATATAATAATTTTAGCATATTTTATTTTTGTTACAGAACAAGAACAAGTCCATTAATAATTGATTACAAAATTTCATATTATTTATTAAGACACTTAATAATCTTTTCTCTAGTTAAATTAAAGCCTGTTTTAAATCAAATACGCTAATCAGTACAAAAGTTTCTTACTTGATGTATAGAATCTAGATTAAAAAAAGGTTGACGTACTTTTTTCCAACTTCTAAATCGAGAATTCACGGTCTGCCAGTGAACATTATATATAGGAGCCATTATTCTACCTTCTTCTTCACTGATAAGTGGCAATATATATAGCCAATAACTAATTTTACTGTCAATAAACCATGAATTCTCGATCACGTCCAGGTCCAGCTGTCATTAAGCTACCTGTCATTACGTTTCCTAAGGAAAGTTTGAGTTCGGAGAGAGTTAATTTGAGATTGAGGAATGAGGTGGTTAGGGAACTTGAGAAATATGGCTGTTTCATGGCAGAGTTTGACACCCTCTTAGGGTGTCACAAAAAGCTTTTCGGCGATCGGTCAAAAAAGATATTCGATGATCTTGCTGAGACCATGGAACAAAAAGTTTCTGATCTGCGTCCCCTGTGTGAAAGGTTTGGCATTCGTGAGGGCACAACCGCCAGGTATTAATTTTTTTAAGCATGATTCCAATAACTTTTGCGGTATCCTAGCAGTGGCTTATACCATCAGACCTTGTTACTTGATTACAACGACAAACTGAAACATTTTCCCTGTTATTTGTTGGTTATGGTTACTTAGTAACGACATTCTAGCATACAAAAGAACAGCAGCAGAATTGGTGAGCAAGATTGTGGTTGGGCTTCAATTACCTGAGGAATCGACTGGTTACAAATTTCGAATGATGAAGTACAAAGAAGAAATATTGGGCTGCTCTGACCAAGAGTTTCTTGCTGTGCTAGACCTAAACAAGGTTAATCGCTTGCAGATGAAGACTACTACGGATGCCGAATGGTCTAATATTGATGTTAGGCCATCAACCTTCCTTATCATGGCTGGCAAGCCACTGAAGGTGCCTAGCTAGTTCCTTATTCTTTTCCCCAATTGTGCATGTACCAATATGTTTTATATATGGTTCAAGTAATTACTAAAAGTTTGGTGAAAAATATACTTTATGATCGTTTATCAGAATAATCATCAAAATCTGGTTCAAGTACTCAAACCAAGGGTATCTAATCTGATTATCATATATATCCATAGATGTACATAAGATTATGTAACTATTTCTAAGTTTTCTGCTGTTTCTTTATTTGAGCAGGAACGTAGCGAGGGAAAAATAAATCCTCCAGAGCTGAAGATGAATGAGAGAGAACGAAAATACTCAGTTGGGCTATTTGCTTACTATAAGCGAGGTCAGAGGTCCAGAGCTGCAATTGGAGGTGAGAGTTCAACTTCTTCCCGTCATAGAGGTGAAAGTTCCCGTTCCAGAGCTGCAAATAATGGGAGAGGTAAAAGTTCACGTCTTCCTTAGATTATCCAAGAGTTATCGTACATGCCTACGTCTGTGTCCTTTGTCTATGGCAATATCCTCAACTTTATTTCCAGAGTGCTGCA
Organism: Erythroxylum suave; assembly: GCA_027563595.1. Taxonomy (NCBI): domain Eukaryota; kingdom Viridiplantae; phylum Streptophyta; class Magnoliopsida; order Malpighiales; family Erythroxylaceae; genus Erythroxylum; species Erythroxylum suave. The sequence continues at coordinate 5,529,868 of JAOSBN010000005.1, read as the reverse complement.
GCCATGTAATTTGGCTGTTCTCCTGCTATTATTATCTTCTATTTCGGTGTGATATGTATTTGATGTTAATTAACAGTATGTTCAAGTATTTATTGTTATCATAATAAAGATGCTAATTTCTAGATATAACAGCCTTATATTTTAAATCATTTGTGTAGATAAATCTTAAAGCAAGGATAAAAATAGAAATTTAAATGTGAAATTTGTCTCTAAACTATTAAAGTATCGCATATTAACTAAGCATGAAAATATAAAAAAAGTTTATTAGTTGATGTAAGTCCAATTAATTGTTTTTAGTTGATTAGTTTTTACTTATTCTGATGCCACCAAAACTGATTAAAATGATGCATGGTTATCAGTACACCTACGTGATGGTGGGTTGACGTGCTGTGGAGGAGCACGACCATTTGGTTCTCCTTATTTTCTTGGTTGTCCATATATTTGCATTTCACTGTAATTATTAATAATTAGTAGAAGATTAACAATTATTATTATTATTATTACTACTACTAATACTACTAAGAATACTAACATTAATAAGAATAATAAAGCTAATAATAATAATAATAATAATAATAATAATAATAATAATAATAAAATTAATTAATTAATTAAATTAATTATAATAAGAATAATTAGAAAAGAAGTAGTAGTAGTAGTAATAGTAGTAGTAGTAGTAGTAGTACTATTACTAATAATAATAATAACAATAAATGTAATTGATAAAAATAATAAATTTGGTAATAATAAAATTAATAATAAGTAGAAAATTAATAATAATAATTATTAAGAATAATAAGTTTTATAATAATGCACTATTTGTATTTTCATTTTCAATATTAGAACAATTTTGATATTTGATTTGAATTTTAAGATTTATCTTTATACTCGTTTAGGTTTTTTAGTATTTTTCAATACTATATTTATGATATAACAGTATTATATGATTAAAATAATAGAAATGAAAAAATTAACATTTAATAATATAACTTTGTATTACAAATTAACATTATTTAACGATTTCAATTTTTATTCGGTCTGTAAGGATATAAATGAAAACATAAGTCAAAATTATATTAGATTCCATGAAATAATGTTCGATACCAAACAGTATAATAAGAATCCACTTAACTTTCTTATCAGAATTTTTGTAAGTATCCAAACATATGAATATCTTTACTTTTCCTATATTCAATTTCCGAAGAATTAGATTCTAAATTTACTTTACCTTCCCGCCAACCAAATGAGACCTAAGAGGTTTGTAGGCTAAGTTATGAGTCAAACAATGTAACTAGTTCAAATGAACTTAAAATAGAATTCCACTATATGATATTTTCTTGTCATATATAACCATTTCCATGCAAAGTAACACCAAAAATCATCCCCGAAGTCATTACATATCCAAATGAATATATATATCCTTTCAAACATACACATGAAGGAAAATTAGACTAAATGTAATTCTAAACCTTAAAATTGACAAAGTAGTTCTTCTAATACTTTTCCTTCTTTTCCTCTTTGGCTTTACTTGAATTACCAAGTAAAAATGATGAGATGAAGGAGATGAAATAGAAGGGAAAAAAAAAATGAAGTAAAGCCTTCAAAGTGTTGTTCATCTCCCTTCTCTATATGTCTTTTCTTGAAGTTTCTAGTCTTAGACACATATTCAATCTCATTGGATCATATGACATAATCTTGTTGGACCATTTGTTACAATCCTATTAGACCATGTGTTACAATTCTATTAGACAATGTGTTAAAATTATATTTGACTGTGTGTTACAATTATATTGGACCACGTGTTACAATTATATTGAACACACATGCTTTAATCTTATTGGTCAATAAGTTGACATTAGGAAAATTGCATATCGATCCTTCTT
>JAOSBN010000005.1:5509738-5522388 GCA_027563595.1 Erythroxylum suave | reverse complement strand
CACATTGACCGAACCACGTAAATCTTTGTGTTCTGTCCCATTTGATTTTACCTATATTTATTTTCGTTATTATTTTTAGGGCTATTAAATTCAACCGATATCCGATCCGAGGGCAGTTTTCCCTAACACCATAATTCTAGGCTATCAAAGTTTATCACTATGCTATAAATCAGGAAAGAATTGATCCCATAATCAAGGATATCAATCCTAACCGTATATACATTTGCACACGTTTTTCTTATTCTAACATCTGATCTGCCTTTCTTTGCCTATCTTGAGAGTCACCCTGTGATCCGTCCTTTACTTCAATAAAGCTTCGGCATTCCAAGGCCACAACCCTCCAAGGAACTCAAAATTTCGTCGACACTATGAGGCCTGATGGAAACGATCGTACCCGGGTAAGGACTGCCAGTGTCCAGAGTTCATTCTCATCAATAATAAAATGTAACGTATTTTTACTTTTATATAAAAAAAAGTAATAAAATAAACTTATTCTGGACTTCATAAAAAATAATACAAAAAATTCATACTTTCCTTCTTTTTATTTTTTACGAGAACTAAAAGAAGGTAAAAATAGAAGCTTTTTTAATTTTAGCAGGCCTGTTATAAAATGCTGAGAAAGGCCTGCCATTGCAAGTGAAATATACTTCCTCTATTTGATTTCTTGTCTTGGCTGTTTAGTAAAACTATACTAGCATACACAAGAGCAGTGGCAGATTCGGAGGAAATGGTGATGAAAATGGTGTTTGAGGGCTATGGAGTGGGTAATCATCACTTTGAGTCACATAAAGAATCGACTGATTATCTGTTTCGAATGATGAAATACAGAGTACCCGAGAAGGATGAAGTTAAGGTGGGCAGTGTTTGTCACAAAGATATGGACTTCCTTTCTGTGCTAGACCAAAGCCAGGTTAATGGTTTGGAGAAGACTAAGGATGGCCAGTGGTTTAGCGTAGACTATAAGCCTTCGACTCTCTTTGTCATGGCGGGCGAGCCACTCGTGTACCTAACTAGGTCCCTGAATCTTTCCATTTTGCTTATATGAAGATATACAACTCTATGTGTTGTGCTTCGTTCTCTACCTTACTTTCTGATTTTTGTTTAGGCATGGAGCAATGGCAGAATATATGCTGTAGAGCATCGAGTAATGATAAATGGGAATAAAGAAAGATGTTCAGTTGGTCTATTTTCTTACTCTAACGAGGGTATGGTTGAAGTTCCGGAAGAGCTAATTGATGATGGGCATCCACTACTGTTCAAGCCATACAACTATTATGATATGAAGCGTAAAGTGCACTGGACATAAGGGACCACTTGCTTGAAATTCATCTTTGTTATGGAAGTGCAAAATTATTTTCTTTGTTTTCTATCCCATAACCAAGGAAAAGGGAACAATATAGGCAGGCATGAAGTTCTAATTTTGTATGTTCCTAAAGTTGTAAAAGAACAAAACAAGCACATCTAAAAGGGCACGTGATTTAATATTTAGGAGGCTTATCAAATAACTTTTCAAAATGAAATAAATTATGAATATCCAAGGTAGGAATGTGATTTACAGTGTAATATATAATAAGCATTGCTTCTCCCTGAAATTTTCCTAAATACAAGGTAGAAAGAAGGGGGGACAAAATTAAGAACATGGGAATATTTTTGTTTAACTTATCCGTTATATTGAGAAGTATAAGGACATGAACGTTTAATAATAGTGACCTATTGATTAAGAGAAACTAAAGTGAAAAAGAATCTTAATACTTCAAACCACTGTCTATATGAATAATGTTAATAATATGAGAAAGTTGAGTTATGAACATATTGGCAAATGTAATTTATCACTCAAATCTGCAAGTGCATAGAATTAAATTTAATAAGTTTAAAATTGGAATATTTCAAGTTATAGTTTCCTTATGACTAATTGCATGGTAGGGGAGGCATATTCTACCAATGTTAAGAAGGAAATGTGTATATGATTCGGATTGGTCTCTCTTATAGAATAGTGACATTTTTTTGGTAACATAGTACCTAATACATTGTGCATAGACACCTAATAATATAAAAAAGACGACCCCTAATTAATGCACCGTCTTCGATGGTAAGCGGCAAGATACATATAGTCAGGAGGCCATTTATCAACAAAGCATGACTTCTTTATACCCCCAAACAAAGCTGTCAACCTACTCGTTTAATCTTATACAAAAAACAATGCGTTAAGGGAGGCATATTCTACCAATGTTTGAAGAAAATGGGGATATGATTCCGATTTGTGTCTTATAATTAATACAATATGTATTGTATAGACCTAATAATTCTACTAAAATTCATAGATGGAATATTATTCACATGATTTAGTCAAACTTTCACTATTTTATAAAATTGTTGTAGAATAAAATTGCTATTCTCACTGCAAATTAATTTTTATAAATAATTCTCAAATTTTAAGGTTTACAAATATTTTTAAGCCTTCAACCTTCCCTATCATGTCGAGACGCTAATGTATAATTGGATGGGTTAATTTATTATGGTGGGCTTGTCTAGTATAGACATATAGTGGTAACTTTTGATTATACATAATTTTGATTTGTTTCTTTTTTTATCATTTAATTAGGACTATGACACTTAAATTAATAATTACTTAAATAAAATTTATATATGAAAATTTCATTTTTGTATATTGCAATCTTAATTGATAATATAATAATTTTAGCATATATAGTTTTATTTTCATTACAGAACAAGAACAAGTCCATTAATAAGTGAGTACAAAATTTAATATTATTTATTAAGAAACTTATAATCTTTTCTCTAGTTAAATGAAAGCCTACTTTAAATCAAATACGATATTCAGTATAAAAGCTTCTTACAAAGCAGTTTTTGAAGTATAGAATCTAGATTAAGAAAAGATTGATGTACTTTTTCCTACTTCTATATCAAGAATTCACAGTCTTCCATTGAACATTATATATAGGCGCTATTATTCTACCTTCTTCTTCACCGATAAGTGGCAACATATAGCCAAGAACTCATTTTACTATCAAGAAACCACGGCTTCATCACCTCCACACCTACCTGTCATAACGTTTCCTAAGGAAGGTTTGAAGCCTGGAAAGTATGAGTCTCAGGAAGATTTGCAATCTTGGCGTACCACCGGTGAGCAGGTGGTTGGTGCACTTGAGAAATACGGCTGTTTCACGGCAAAGCATGACAACTCTCACCGTTGCACGAAAAGCTTTTCGGTCAGTTAAAACTGATATGTACCACATATAAACAAGAACCAAGAAACAAAATGTTAAAAGAGACGTAGACATGCACGACAACTCTAGGATAATCTAAGAAAGACTTGAACTCTCAACTGGCTTTTCTGGAACTTCAATCTTGCCCTTGTCATAGTAAGCAAGTAGCCCAACTGAGTATTTTTGTTCGTTCTCAGGCATCGTCACTCGATACTCTAGAGGATGTAGTTTGTCCCCGCTTCATCCCTGCTCAAGTAAAGAAACAGCAGAAAACTTAGAAATAGTGACATAATCTTATGTACATCTATGGATATATATGATTAGATACCCTTGCTTTGAGTACGTACTTGAACCAGATTTTGATGATTATTCTGATAAATGATCATTAAGTATTTTTTTCACCAAACTTTTAATAATAACTTGAACCATATATAAAACATATTGGTACATGCACACTTGGAGAAAAGAATAAGGAACTAGCCAGGCACCGTAAGTAGCTTGCCAGCCATGATAAGGAAGGTTGATGGCTTAACATCAATACTATAACATTGGCCATCCTTAGTCATCTCCAAGCCATTAAATTTAGGTCTAGCACAGCAAGAAACATTTGAGGGCTTTCTTCGGTTGTGCCCTCAGGAATGTCGAAGCTTCCATTCCGGGGACACTGAACAGGATGCTTCTTCTTGGTCTCGACAGGATCGAGTATCAATTTTAACTCAATGAAATGCTTTTTGGGAAACGGCGAGAGCTTCCCATACTTTGCCATGAAACAGCCATATTTCTGAAGTGCATCAACCACCTGCTTACGAGTGGTAGACCAAGAACTTGTTTTACTTCCAGGCTTAAAACTTTCCTCAGGAAACGTTATGACAGGTAGGTATGGAGATGATGAAGTCATGGCTTCTTGATAGTAAAATGAGTTCTTGGCTATACGTTGCCACTTGTCGGTAAAGAAGAAGGGAGAATAATAGCGCCTATATATAATGCTCAATGGAAGACCGTGAATTCTTGATATAGAGAAGTAGGAAAAAAGTACTTCAACCTTTTCTTAATCTAGATTCTATACATCAAAAACTGCTTTGTAAGAAGCTTTTATACTGATTATCGTATCTGATTTAAAGTAGGCTTCAATTTAAGTAGAGAAAAGATTATAAGTTTCTTAATAAATAATATTAAATTTTGTAATCACATTAATGGACTTGTTAAATTATTATATTATCAATTAAGATTGCAGTATATAAAAATGAAATTTGTATATATAAATTTTATTTAAGTAATTAATTTAATTGTCATAGTCCTAATTAAATGATTAAAAAATTACCATAAAGTAAAAGAAGTAAATCAAAATTATGTATAATCAGAAGTTATCCCTATACCTCTATACTAGACAAGCCCACCATAATAAATTAACCTGTACAATTGTACATGAGTGTTTCGCTACGATAGGGAAGGATGAAGGCCTTAAAATATTTGTAAGCCTCAAAATTTTAGAATTATTTATGAAAAATTAATTTGTAACAATTTTTACTCTACAACAATTTTATAAATTAATTTCAGAATTATTTGTGAAATTTAATTTGAAGCGAGAGTAGCAATTTTTACTCTGCAACAATTTTATTAAATGTTATTTAATTATAACATTATTTCTTATCATCAATAAATATATTAATGTAAAAGTATAATTACAATTACGAATCTATTAAAAAAAACGAAAACTTATAATGTCCTACTTGACATTTTATATTTATTTGGTTGTTGGCCACGACTTATATATTACATTCAATTATCAACCCAACCAACAACCAACTTTGATCACTTCTCAAATAAAGATTTTGAAACATATCAAAGTTGTTGTCGGCCACATATTTCAAGTCAAATTCATCATTTTAATAAATAATTTATTTTAAATATGCAACTAATTGTTTCATGTGTATTTAAAAAATAAGAATTACAAGATTTTACGATTTTTAAAAATCAGATTAAAAGTTAAATCGATAAGACAAGTAGTTTAAGTTTTAAAATATTCAACCAATATTACATCGTTGTAAAACATGTTAAAAATTGAATAAAATTGAAAATTTTGAAATAAGATCGAAGGAGATTATCCTAAATTTAAATTTTAATTAAAAAAAGAGTGTTAAAAGGAAATTAATTAGTTTATAAAAATAAATTAGTTTACAAAAATTGATGAATTAATTAATAAATTGATAGATTTTTATCAACGAAGATTATTAAAATAAATCGAATCGAAAAGTTAAAAACTGAACCAAAAAATTGACAAATTCAAAGTTTTTATAATTAAACTATTTGAATTAGTTCAATTTTTCAATCATAGAGATTTCTCAAATGATTTGTTATATAATTACTTTTTAAACAACGATGTCGTTTTCATTATGTGTTAAACGGCGTCATTTCATTAATCTTCATTTGTTGTATTGATTTTGGCTAACGCATATTAATAGTTAAAATTTCTGAAATTTGTGACAAGCTATCTCTGCAAACTTAACAGAAATAATAACGTCATGCTAGAATTAAAAAAGATTAAAAGTTTGAATATTTTATTACTACTTTTTAAAATTCATGCTAGAATTGAAAAAAATGAGTATTTGGCATTTTATTGTTATTTTTTTAAATTTAGACTATAATTAAAATTTTGACAAAAGTTTGAGTCTTTTTATAATTAACCCTTTTATTTAATTATAATATTACTTCTTATCATAAAAATAAATAATATATTAATCTAAAAGTATAATTACAATTATGAATCCATAAAAAAACGAAAAATTTAACTGTTGAAGAAAAAAATACTTATAATGCCCACATGGGCTGGTCCCAGTTGGCAAGGATAAGTAGCCAGTTATATATTGCATTCAATTATCGTCCCAACCAACTCTCAACCAACTAACTTGATCAATTCTCAAATGAAATATAACTTTATCAATTGCATTTCAAGCCAAATTTATCGTCTCAATAAATAATTTAATTAAATGTATAATGAATTATTTCATGTATATTTAAAAATAAGAATTATAAGATTTTTTGATGTTTTGAAAATCAAGCCAAAAGTTAAATTGATAAGACAAAAATTTAAGGTTTAAAAGATTCAATCGATATTAAGCAATTATAAAACTAGCTAAAAATTATAAAATTTGAAATATGATTATCTTTAATTTAAATTTTAATTAAAATTGGGGATTATTAAATGAAAGTTAATTATTTTATTTTAGTTTATAAAAATTAATTATTTTACAAAAATCAACAGATTAATTAATAAATTAATTGGTTTTTGACAATAAGAGTTATTGAAGTAAATTAAATAGAAAAGTTGAAAACTAAACTGAAAATTTTACATATTCAAAACTTTTATAAATCTATTATAAGTTATAACAAAAATATTTTATTATGACTATGGAATAAAATTGTAGTAACGACTTTTTAAGTTAAATTTAATTTTTTATTTACGAGTTGTTGATTTTGTAATTTTCATTATGTTCGAGTTTGTTTTTCAATTTATGAATTAATAGGGCATGATAGGTGAGTTATTAAGTTTCAAATATTTATAAGTAGTAAGTGAATTTATTGAAAAAGAAGATTTAGTTTGTACTTTAAGTAATTAAAAAAGTATAAATTTTAAATTTTTATTATTTAAATAATTTTTAAATAAAAATTTCGAATATTATTTAAAAATAATAATGAAATACATTTAGCGTAAACATTATACATCTGACTAATTAATGCTACTAACATGATTCAAGTAATTTCTAATTATAATTAATTATTAATTTAAATAAAAATAATTGTTTTAAAATAGATTTAAATACTAAATTAAATCATAAATATTTGATCGATTCATATCTCATATTTATATTTTTACCGTAATTTTTATGAAAAATTGTATCTAACACTTACACTTTCTTGAATCCCTGCGTGATACTCACGTGACTAAATAGCCCGTGACTAAACCGCAAGGGCAGCAAGCGAAAACGGCCTCCGTCAGCACGGCAACGCCATGTTGGTGTCGGCTCTAACGCCAACCTTCCTCAACCTCGTGGAAAGACAAAGAACGACATGTTGGTAGGAATTATGGGCGGCTCTTCTTCAACAAGAAATAAGTAAATCGTCCATCAGCATTAGTAACCTTAGTTACACCCCCAAGAGATACATAGCTTGAACGTGGATGGTTTGTGTTTGAAGCTCTTAAAAGGGCATGCATGATCTTGTAAATTCTGTGTGAATCTAATCTATGAAAATTACTTAATTTCCAACAACTCAGTTTTGATTAATTCTTGTTAATTAATTAAGTAAGAAAGCTCTTTTGATCCAAATGAGAAATTACAAAGAGTGAATATTTGTTTTTAAGATGAAATTAACATCAGAAAAATTGAAAAAATAAATAAATAATTTAACTTTACTCAACTTCTTGAGATTGTAGGTAAAAACCGTAATTTAGTTGTAAAAATATATAGAAACCATATAATACCGTACTTTAAATTTAATATTTATTATAATGACCTCATCAAGAGTATTATTTATTTATTCAACCATAACATTACTTCTTATCATCAAAATGAATAAATATAAGATTTTTCAATATTTTAAAAATTATATAAGAAGCTAAATTGAAATGGATTAAGATTCAATCAGTATTAGATTGTTACAAAATTTATTAAAGATTGAATAAAATTAAAAATTTTGAAATAAGATTAAAGGCGATTGTCATAAATTTAAAATTAAAATTAATTAAAAAAAGAGACTGTTAAATAAAAATTAATTAGTTTGTAAAAATCAATTAATTTACTAAAATTGATCGATTAATTAATAAATTAACCAATGTTTAACAACAATGATTATTAAAGTAAATCAAACTAAAAATTTGATGGATTCAAAATTTTTACAATTAAACCACCTAAAGTAGTTCAATTTTTCAATTTTATAATTGTAAAAGTATAATTACAATTACGAATCTAAAAAAAAAAATCTTATAATCCCCACATGGGCTGGTCCTACTTGACAGTATACATTTATTTGGTTGTTGGTAACGACATATTTATTACATTCAATTATCAACCCAACCACCAACCAACTTGATCAATTCTCAAATAAAGATTTTGAAATTTATCAAAGTTGTTATCGGCCACATATTTCCAATCAAATTCATCATTTTAATAAATAAATTATTTTAAATATACAATTAATTATTTCATGTGTATTTAAAAAATAAAAATTATAAGATTTAAAAATTTTTTGAAATCAATTTAAAAATTAAATCAATAAGACAAGTAGTTTAAGGTTTAAAATGTTCAATCAGATCATTGTAAAACTTGTTGAAAATTGAATAAAATTGAAAATTTTGAAATAATATTATAGGAGATTATCCTAAATTTAAATTTTAATTGAAAAAAGAGCCTATTAAATGAAAATTAATTAGTTTAAAAAATCAATTAGTTTACAAAAATTGATGGATTAATTAATAAATTAATCGATTTTTAACAACAAGAATTATTAAAACAAATCGAACCAAAAAACTAACGAATTCAAAGTTTTTACAATTCAAGTTTTTAATCATAGAGATTTCTCAAATGATTTGTTATGAGTTATAACAAAAATATTTTAGTATGACTACAATTATCAGAATAAAATTTTATTAATGACTTTTTAAACAACAAATTTTTTTTAATTATGTGATGAACGATGTCGATCATTAATCTATGTTTGTTGTATTAATTTTAGCTTACGTGTATTAATAGTTAAAGTTTCTAAAATATACGTCAACAAACTTAACGAAAACACTAACATCTGACTAGAATTAAAAAGAATTGAAACTTAGAGCATTTTATTGTTACTTTTTGAAATTCAAGTGAAAAAAATTGAATATTTAGACATTTTATTGTTATTTTATAAAGTTTAGGCTATAATTGAAATTTTAAAGAAAGTTTGAGTTTTTTAATAATTAACCTTTTATTTAATTACAACATTAATTCTTATAATCAAAATAAATATATATATTAATCTAAAAGTACAATTACAATTACGAATCTATTAAAAAAAGATGAAAATTTTAACTACTCAAGGGAAAAAAAATCTTATAATGCCCACATGGGCTGGTCCGACTTGACAATGATAAGTGACGATATTACATTCAACTGTCAACCCAACCAACTGTCAACCAACCAACTTATCCTATAAGAATTGTAAGATTTCTCAATATTTTAAAAACCAAACCAAAAGTTAAATTGATAAGACAAAAAATTTAAGGTTTAAAAGATTCAATTGATATTAAATAATTATAAAATTGGCTAAAATTTGTAGAATTTAAAATAAGATTATCTTTAATTTAAATTTTAATTAAAAATGGAGACTATTAAATAAAAATTAATTAGTTTATTTTAGTTCATAAAAATCAATTATTTTGCAAAAATCAATAGATTAATTAATAAATTAATCGTTTTTAACAATAAAGGTTATTGAAGTTTTTACTATTAATCAATTTTTAACAAGGAGGATTATTAACAATAAATTGATGGATTTAAAGTTTTTACGATTAAACTACCCAAAATAGTTTTATTTTTTAATTCTAGAGATTTTAAATATAATTTGTTATATGTTATAATTAAAATATTTTATCATGAGTACACTTATTAAATAAATTTTAATAATAAATTTTTAAGTTAAATTTAATTTCTTATTTACTGGTTATTAAATTTTTAATTTTTAATATATTCGAGTTTGTTTTTCAATTTATAAATTAGCAGGGCCATGATAGGTGAGTTATTAAGTTTCAAATATTCAATATTTTTTGTTATGTATATGAAAAGTAGAAGGTGCAATTATTAAAAAAAAGAAGATATAGTTTTTTTTTTGGTGATTCAGTAATTTTATAAATAAATAAAAAATATATGTACATTAAGAACTTTCCAAAGATGGCAATCTCTTACCCCATCCTGAAGGAACTGACAAAAAATCACGAGGAACCCTAAAACTGTTCCCCAGGTCAAACAAGCACAATAGCATGCTAAACCACATGTAAGAACAAAAATGATCATATCAAGAACCATCTTATCAGTAATATAACTATTTTCATATAAGAGTCTCAAGCAACAGAAAACTAATAGACTTCCTATTAATCCTCTCCTATTGATAAGTTGCCAGAGGAGTGGACCTTGTAGCTTGGGACACCATGCACATTCTTAAATGTTTTTGTAGGTTCAGCTATTTTTGTATCTTATGCCTCTCTTGCTGACAAAGGGTGAGTTTCCTTTTCATTTTCTTGAAGCTATAGTGATAATCCATGCATTGGATATATGCTCACATTGATATATATTGCTAATGAGTGAGATAAAATTGCTTTCCCAAACCAACTATTACACCTGCAAAATAAAATTAGAAGGAACAAGAAAACAAACCAAAACCCTCTATTTACCTCCTCTTAACTTTTGAACTGACTTATTTCATTGCTTAGAAGATCACTTTAGTAGTAATACTCCCCATTTCCATGGCTTGAGTTGAATGTGGGGGACGTTAAAAATTTTATAATATCATTTAAAAATAATAATGAAACATCCATAGCATAAATATTATACATTTACTAATTAAATACTACAAGCATGATTTAAATTAAATTTTAAATCTGACTAGAATTAATTAAATTCGATTTTCAATAATTTATTATGATTATTGTTAGGATATATTTATATATCTAAATAATTAGTTTGAGCATTATTTATTAATTGGACATATAAGATATTAATTGGATAATGACTTGGATTCAAAAGTTATTGGAAATAATGTTCTAGTTGAAAAAGAATCCAATCTTGGTTTGAAGTCTATCTTGAGCCTATCTTGGTTTGAAGTCTATCTTGAGTGGAAGTGTGATATACCATGTTGGTAAAGGAGAAATTTTCAGCAGCTAATGTCATATTTTTTGGATTGGTATTTGGAGAATTATTCGGTGGACTTTACATGACCAAAAGGATTGGAGCTTGCGCTTACCAATGTCTTGGGCGGCCCCAGAAGACATCTGCCTCTCTACGTCCCATGATAGTTATCTTAATATGGGCGTTAATTGAGCATCTCTGGATATATATGGCTGAAGGATATCTCATATGTGTAGGCATTAAAGTGGCAAAGTGGAGTGTTCGTTAATTGTCATTGAAAAACACAGCTGCATTTATATGTATTCGGGGATTGCAAATACCCTGGCTTGGAGTGTTGATTTTTGGGATTGCAAATACCGTGGGTTAGTGTGTTGATTATCTGTGGTTGTGTGTATGTTTTGAGTGGAGTGAAAAACTCCGTAAGTTAGCTTCTATTTTCCAAATTTGTTTTTATGGATTTGTGAGTGAGATATACATGGTGTCTGGAGTATCCCGTATGGTTTAATTGGAGTTGTTGAAATCGGAATAAATCAGTTTAGTTGGTGGACAGATTTTCAAATCCAGTTTAGAGAAGCATAACTCATCGGGAAGTTGTTCTTGTCTATCTCAAATATATTTAGTTTTAGTTTTTTATTATTTTAATCACTTGAGTTATTTGTTTATTATTCTTTTGTTAAAAGATTGATTGAGACAATCCTCTATTGAGGTTAGTACGAGGCAGTCGTATTATTGGGTGTGGAAATTTTTCATGGGAAGTAAAGTTGAGAGATAATGTCAAAGGTTGAGTAGTGTCGACTCAGTAAAGCATTAGGTAAATCTATTGTACTTCGGTGAAAGTGATTAAGCTGGGTGAGGGTCCCGCAGAAGTAGGCAAGGAGTGTCGAACTGCATTTTCAAATTTCATGTGTTGATTTATTTTTGGTTCTTTTAATTTTTCTAATTTTATTCGTTTACTAGGAACAAATTGAAAGTTTGCGAAACTACCATCCCGATGATTTTTCAATTATAATTAATTATTAGTTCAAATTGATTTCAATTAAATTGAATTGGATTTAAATACTAAATTTAAAATAAATGGTTGATTAATCCATACGTAATATTTATATGAAGTGTATTTTCTCGTAAAATTTCAATAAAAATAAAAAATAATTTTTATAAAAAATTGAATCTAACACTTGACTTTCTTCCATCTCCACGTGATACTCACGTGACTAAATTGTTGATGATAAAATAAATCCCCATCTCAAAACTGGCGGGAATCTGCCACTCGCCAACTTTCTTTCTCTTTACTTTTCCCTCCCAAATTTCTCCGGCTCAGACGCCCCCATGAACCGTAACAGCAACAACCGAAAACGTGTTGTTCATTTTGACTTTGTGATTGTTCATTGTTGACTTTGGTGGCTCAATTTCAATCCCATATTGGAAAGAAATGAGAATGAGATGAGTTTGTTAAGTTATAAAAGAACTCCTCTCCCTCCCATTAGAATTAATTCCAACAATTTGTACTTCTCCCATAAATAGAAGTAGCTACCAAAGTGGTGCTCGGAGA
>JAOSBN010000005.1:5466136-5507861 GCA_027563595.1 Erythroxylum suave | reverse complement strand
TATCCTTAACTTAATTAGATGATTGTATAGGAGTATAATTAGCCTTGTAATTACCGGTTTTGTAGCTAAATTTTAGGCGTTGATGGGATCAATCTTCTGTATATATGTACTACGTTGATTCAATGAGATAATCAATCCAATTACAAACAAACCTCTTATTCTTGTTAATACTTCCTCTATTTGATTTCTTGTCTTGGCCGTGTAGTAAAACTATACTAGCGTACACAAGAGGAGTAGCAGATTTGGAGGAAATGGGGATGAAAATGGTGTTTGAGGGCTATGGAGTGGGTAATCATCACTTTTAAGTCACGTAAAGAATCGGCTGATTATCTGTTTCGAATGATGAAGTACAGAGTGCCCAAGAAGGACGAAGATAAGGTGGGCAGTGTTTGTCACAATGATATGGACCTTTCTGTGCTCAAAACCAGGTTAATGGTTTGGAGATGAAGACTAAGGATGGGCAGTGGTTTAGCATAGACTATAAGCTTCGACTCTCTTTGTCATGGCGGGCGAGCCACTCATCTCTGTACCTAACTAGGTCCCTGAATCTTTCCATTCTTATATTAAGATATAACAACTCTTATGTGACGTGCTTCGTTCTCTACCTTACTTTCTGATTTTTGTTTATGCATCGAGCAATGGCAGAATACCTGCTGTAGAGCATCGAGTAATGATAAATGGGAATAAAGAAAGATATTCAGTTGGTCTATTTTCTTACTCTAACAAGAGTATGGTTGAAGTTCCGGAAGAGCTAGTTGATGATGAGCATCCACTACAGTTCAAGCCATACAACTATTACGATATGAAGCGTAACTTTCTGAAAACAATTGATGCGAATGAGGACTGCAGTCTAAAAGCCTACTGTGGTGTTTAAGGACTACTTCCTTCTACAAATGTGTTGGTTTAAGGTTTTAAAACGTCCTCCAAAATTGTTACAGAGTTATGGCGTACATACCTAAGCTTTATCTATGGGAATATCGTCACCTTTGGGTTCCATCTGTATGTGCTCATATAAAGGGACTGAAAAAGAATAAGAGGATGATAACATTTTTGTGTATTTGAGTCTTATCTGTAGTTTATTCGTTTGATATATATGTAATTCGTAATAATATTTATTAGCGATATGAGTTTTCAAATATTAATTTGGCGATTTTAATGGTCACAACTCACATTTGTGTTTCATTTTCTTGTTTTAGATTAGTTACCATTCGTGTGTGTATATATATACATATATATATTTATGATATAATTTCCACCAATGGCATTACAATATAATAAATACGAATGGAAACTAATCTAAAACAAGAAAATGAAACACAAATTTTGTTCTTCATGTGATTTGTTCGGTCGATAAACTGGTTGAAAGCCATCCATGCCAGAAGAAAAATGTAATCCATGGCATTAGTTTCTTTTTATTATTGCTCTTCAAGAACAAAATTCTTTTTGAAGAATTTCTGACTTGAACTCATACTTCGAACAGTACAACTTCTGTTCATTGTCTCTCGGCACGTCAACAAAGTTGTCTACATATAGGGACTTTCCAAACGTTTTCTCTAATGAACAATCACATCTTAGATCCTATGTTCTAACTCAATGACGTAAGGTACGACATTTATGAAAATGCTGGGGATGCAAAAAGGAAGGCAAAATTTTCAATGTTAAAATTCTACTTACAACCTTTGTAAAAGAAAATCAAAGCAACACTAAAAAAACCAGAATGATTCCTAAACACCTGAAACTCCAATTCTTGAAAACATTTCCGCATGGAATTTAGCTTTTACCAACTAGATACTCACAAAATGCCTCAAAAGTGCTACCTGGATAAGTTGCCGGACAGCAGAACTTCCAAAGGCAAAAAGATTATCTATGAGACATACATCCCTAGGACAACACCTGGGAGAACAATTAGCCGCGTCAAGTAGGTCTGTAAACTACTTGTCCCCACCTCCAAACATTCCCATCATGTCTTTGGTAGAACCCATTTGCTTCATCAAGTTTTGCAAGCCACCAATTCCGCCAATCTGCTTCAGCATTGATGGAGGAAGGGCTCTACTCATTTGCTGTGCATTCATATTCCTGGACAATGCACTCATCTCACCCTTTTTAGGAATTTTAAGTCCTTTCATTTTGCTCCAGACTTTAGCAAGGCGTTTGTACTCCTCTAACATTTCCTCTACATCCCTAACTTGACGACCAGAACCTCGTGCAATCCTCATAATTCGAGATGCATTCATAAGCTTTGGATTTGTGCTATCTAACTCTGTAACATACAATTAGTCAATCATTAGAAACAGAACTTAGTGCATGTCTTGACAACATTTAGCTGACAAGAATACAGTCACTCGTAGTACATGAAGCATTCACTTACCTTCAGCTGTCATTGAATCCATTATAGTCATGTAGCGCTTCAGCTTTGCCTGACTTTCCTTTTCATGACCTTTGGGCATTAATTCTGCACTAAATCCTGGAAGCATTTGAAACATCTACAAAGGACGGTGATCAATGTGAAGCAATTGTCATTAAATGTTGGAGAAAATTAAGCTAAAAAGGGAAATGAGTGAATAGCCGAGAAAATCCATAACGACTCTCAAACACTCATCACAAAGAGCATCATAGGTAGTAAACAAGGCACAATTTCAAGATGCATTGAACCCAAAAAAAGGATAAAAACCTGGCCGATGGGTCCCATATTAAGTATGTTCTGAAATTGATCGTACATTATCCTCAAGGTGAAAGTCCCTTCTGTGAGTTTTTGTAGAAGTTCAGGCTGTTGATCCATAGGAACAACATCGTGAATTTTGTCCATGAATCCTGACCAATCACCCATGCCTAGTAAAAACAAAATTTCACGATTAGAGGCCATAGGAACATTATCAAGCAAAAAGTTAAAAGACTAAGAAAAGAAAAGTGAAATACCTAAAAGGCGACTAACAAAAGGTTTGACATCAAAGACTTCAAATTCATCCATATGTTCTCCTGTACCAATAAAAATTACAGGACTTTTTGTTGCTGCAACACTGCACATGGGAGCAAACTTCATAATCAGTCTTGAATTTCAAGAGACAAATAAAAGCAAGCAATAGTTTAATTCTCAAAATCCAATTTGAACAACAAAAAAGACAATGCTCTCTTTCCCCACTGAATAAATATCTTCAAAAGAAAGAAAAAGAGAGAACTATAAGATTCATAAAGAAAATATGCTCAAAAGGAAAAAAGAACAGAAATGAGATCTATCATAACTGAAAGATAGTCAGAAACTAGTTTTCCAATAAACTGCATATTCCAGAATTTTCAAAATAAACTGGCAAAATGCAGTAGATTAGTGTCAGAAATAAGATAATTAATCTGAGCCAAAGAACACTATAATTTACTGCAATACTCACGCACTAAGAGCACCACCACCCTTTGCATGGCCATCCATTTTCGTAACAATCACTGCGCCAACTGAAACACTTTGCTTAAATGCTTGAGCTTGATCAAATGCTGCTTGACCAATGCTGCTATCCATGACAAAGATAACAAGATCCGGTTTCTGGGCATACAAAAATGGAAAAGAGAAAGGTGAGTAAGTTTTTGGAACTCAAATCCAATGGATTAGGATATTACAAAAAATGCCAGATGGTACCGTTGCTTCAGAAACTTGGCGCATCTCCTCAAAAAGAGCAGCTTCCTGTTTATGTCGCCCACTGGTATCAACAATGATAAGATCACAGTTTTCCTTCTTGAATCTTTCCACACCTTCGACGGCAATTTTAACAGGATCGGACTCCATGTAGCTGCAGAAAAAAAGAAAAAAGCAAAACAACTATGTGATTCAACCAAGTACACACTGATAAATGTTTGTATATTGTTCTACTGAACTAATCCTCAATCATTTATTCAAAAATTCCTGAACGCAGGGATAACATCCCTATCTAAATAGAACAAAAAGTTGATTCAGAAAACTACCTTCCATAAAAAGGAATTTTAGCTTTAGTGGCATTCTGTTTCAGCTGATCAAACGCACCAGCTCGGAATGTGTCTGCACATACTAAAGCAGGCTTCCAACCTTTTCTTTGATGATAATGTGCATATTTTGTGCATGTTGTGGTTTTGCCAGACCCTGAAATTTCACAAGCAGAGAAGCATCCCAGATCACGTTCTCAAGGATATTGATTGTAAAAGCATTTCCGCATATTGGTCTGTTATCATGCTAGAGCAAAATGATCCATTGCAAAGCATTTCATATCATTGAAAAAGTGAACCAAAGGTTTAAGCTTGCACGAATTAGACGCACCTTGTAGACCAACAAACATAACGACACTAGTTTTTCCTTTCTTTGGGATGAAAGAAGGCTTTCCAGGATCCAACATTTTGCATAACTCATTAAATATCGCCTAGAACACACAAACCCATAAATCAATACAACTGTTTCGAGTCAACTTCACGAACCCAAAAAAGAAGAAGTTAAGAACTTTTACTTGCTGGATGATCTTGCGCTTGTTGTGCCCGGCGGCGAGGTCTTCGAGATTGACAATCTTCTTGATATTGGTTTGCATGTCACGGACAAGCTTGAACTGAACATCGGCTTGGAGAAGAGCGCGAGTGATCTCGTTGAGGCAGTCGTTGAGGACCTTCTCGTCGATGACGGTCGCATTGCTCATCTGCTGAATTGCCCGGGAGATACTCCCGCCGAGCTGTGCCAACACCATCTTCTCCGATTCTTCTTCGCTCCCCTTGGCTCAATTTTAGGGTTTCGATTCTGAGATTAAAGCTTTGGATTGGAACAAAGTTGGCTGAAATTAACTGTATTTCCGCAGACTTCCCTTTGAGATACAAACGAACATGTGAAAGAGTGGTCTTCATATGAGTCTTACATTTAAGGATCGGTTCTTTTTTTTTTAATTGTCATAATAATAACCAAAAAAACATTTATTTGCTGAAATCATCTGTAACATCAAGTAATACTTAACAGAAATAGCTTAAAAATTATTTAAAAAACTATAAAATAATAAAAAGTAAATAAATATATATATATATTAAACTGTAAAATCCTTTTTCCTATGCAAAAGGTCTCAATCAATCTCATGTGTAAAATCATGTGAATGTAATTATTTTTCCTTTTTCCTTTAACTATTATCTTTAAGGTCAAAGTAACTTAAATGTCTGTTTTAAGTGTTCTCGTTCGGACAGTAAGGGAAAGGTCTCGTCAAACAGATAATGTCTCAAAAGTCTGTGGCGACCGGACATCCTGTGCTCAGCTTTGCAGTCGCCTGTTCCTCGTACCGTCACGGCCAATGGCTGAACTTGAACCCCACGAGAAAGCGGCTCATGGGTTCTGAGAAGTTCGAACTTGGCACACCAAATCTGGTATCAGCAGCTGCCACTAGGAGGCTTAAAGCGTCTTCTTCTCTTCTCAGGGCCTCCAACTCTCCTCCAGAAGAAGAGGTTGAAAGATCAAACGTCAGTGAATCTTATGGTGTGTCTCAGGTTAGTTCATTTCTCTCTGTGACTTTGAAGCAGTTGACGTTAGGTTGCTATGTAGTCATGTTCCTTTCTTCTTTGTTGTCCCTTTTTTATGCGTTTGAACTTCCAATTGCTACCATTAAAATGTGTGTTTATGAAACTTTTTAACGCTTGGTCCATACTATTTTTGGGAACAGGATGATGTAAGCTACTTGTGGAAATTGGGACTTGGTTCTGTTGCTGGTGCAGCTCTTATAAAGTATGGAAGCATCCTTTTTCCTTATGTAACAAGACCCAACTTACCACTAGCTTTACTCATGATATTAACTCCAGTCATTGTTTCAATAATACTCTTGATCAAACAAAGTGATTAACCGATTGGTTGCTATAATCATGTCTTCCAAAGAAAGTTGTGAATAGTTTCATGAGTTAGCAATCTGACACAGTGTCCCTGGAGTCTCCATAATTCTACAGACAGTTGAAGGGCTTGCCTGGTGTAGAGATTGTATAAAGGATCAGGTGTTCACTAACAACAACGTATTATGAAAAGTTTTTTTCCTATCGACGTAGATGAAGAGTGTAACACGAGGACGTTCAGGAAGTCAGGGACTTCTTATGAACATTACAATGAGGTCAAAATTTATGAAATAACTTTAGACAATCAAAAAAATGATGAAGTGAACAAAACCCAGAAATAACTTCAAGAGTTACATGAAGTGAACAAAACCCAGAAAAAAATGGAAGTACACTTGAAGAAATTAAAACTGTACTCACTTTTCCTGCAGGTCATAAAATTTACATGTAGAAATAAAACCGAAATTTTGAAAGAGATCTCAACAAGAATGCCATTGAATTATCTTCAGGATATGGATGACAAGTATTGATCTAAGTAATCAACCCAACTATTGCTTGGTGGGTCATTTGATGAGCCACCCCTCAAGGGTACAAGAAGTCTGTGACTGAACTCCAACTCTCGTATTAGTTTCTTTCCAGGTGCCCTACTAAAGATGGATAATTTAGAGGTTATCTTTCAACCATTTTAATGCACCATTTGCAACCGACCTGCAAATCCATCATTCTTTTTCAGTTGAAGGAAAGAAAAGGGGTTGGAAAAAGAAACATTATAGAAGAAATATGAATAATAGACGTTAATCCATGAGGAAAACAGAACACATACTTGCTTTGACATGCAAATAATCCTACTACTAGGCATTAGATCAATCACTTTACACAAGCAATCAAATTAACCTATAATTTTGTTCAAATAAGTCCATGATAGGCTTAAGGAGTAACGGCATACTGATTTTCAAAGACTAACCTTAAGAAGTAATGGCAATGGAGAGATTTTAAAGGAGCGCAACATGATGGAGCTCTTACCTCTAGTACGTATGACTAAATTTGAGAAGAAACTTACCCCGCAAGATCTTTTAACTTCTGCCACAAGTCATTTTGATCTCTTGATTCCTCAGTCTCTTCGGTAACAGTTTCCACCTGAGTTTCTGTACCTTTACCTACAGCAGAAAAGCAATGATCTTTGCATAACCCAGCCATTTCACACCCACAATTAACAGCGATTATTCTGATATCATAAATGAGATTGCTCACACTTTGTTCGTGAAAATGTAGTGAAATTCATCACTATGCTTAAGTTTAGTTTCAATATGGTATGGAGAAAACAATATCTCTTTTAACTCCTCCTACAGATGAATGCAAGTGGATGTTTCTTTTGCAAATTAATACTTCATCAACAATTTAAGTCATTATGTTATCCCACAAATATATGATATAGGCAACTGTTCACCTCTTTGATATTTAGAAACCAAACAGAGGCAAAGTATCTTGCTTACTAGCAGGTGGAGTTCGGACACGAGTTCGTGGCCTAGCTGCTGTTGAACTACTTAGAGAAGCAAGTTCTTCAAGCAATTCACGCTCTTTTGTACTGCACATAGAAACCAAAACTGTAGGATTAAATTTGTCGAAGGATCCAACATTACAGCTGGTTGTACAATCTCTTAAGTTTAATTGCACTAAATAATTATACTTGAGTATCATTTCCAGCCTCAAGATTTCGATAAAAGCAGAAATATTATGGTTAACAAACAAATAATCAGTGTCCGAAACGGATGACTGCATACAGATTCAATTAGAAATGAAATTGAAGGACTTATAAAAGTAGACAGTAGCTAATTAGATGCTTTAAGGTCACAATTCACCAAATTGCACAGGAAAAAAAAGAGAGAGAAAGAGAGAGAAAGTCTAAGGGATGATATGCAAGTCAAATAAAAATATGATATAGTCAAATAACATACATGACAAAAATTAATGATTGACAATCCATTGAGCTATTTATCAAGATGATAAGAGGTTTGGAGATAATTAAGCTATACCTTATCCGGTTTGGTATGGTAACTTTAATTGTAAACAAGTGATCACCACGTATGGATGGTTTATTCAATTTAGGTGCACCTTTCTTTGCCAGGACTAGCATGTCCCCAGGCTGTGTACCTGGTGGGATCTGAAGTTCACTCACACCTTCAACTGTCTTAACCTGTTCAAATGTAGATATATTAGTTCTGTCCCTTGACACAGACTTCAAACTCCGTGACCTACAAAGTCTTAAAACACCAGATGACAAAGCAAACTAAAGATAACAAACAACATACAAGAAATGAAGACAGATAATCAAATGAAACTTCCCATATCTTTGCCAAAATGAAATTTACTCATTTTATTTCCAATCTTTCCCGTTATACACAAAATGAATGGAAGCAGTGGTCACATAGCGCTTGAGTCTTATCTTTGCATGTGTTTACACACAAGTAGTTTCAGGTGTCAATGAACCTCCTCAGTAAGGAATTTAAACAATTTCTCGGAAACTTTTAATTCTCTCTTTGATTGTAAGATTTTTCACGTTGACGGATATTATAGGATTGCATTATAAAACCAAAGCTAAAGACCGATTATATACCAAACTTGAATTCTGCTGCAGTTTTTAACAGGCATGTCCTATTCTAAAACAAAAATAACCACAAAATGCAATGACCAGAATGTTAGTTCTCTCAATAACCTTATGCATATCCTGAGATTTTATTATAGTTTCAGTGTCTCCATGGATTGTTCAATTACAAAGGATGCACGGAATCTCTTCCATAAAGTTAATATTAGAGCAATACTTGATAAGACGTAACATACAAGAGTAGCCATTGGCCTTCAGGGTATATGGTACCCTTTGCAATCATTTTACAAAATTGATAATTTTATCTGCTGTGTGTTTCCCTCAATCATCAGTTTGAGAAGAACAGCAAAAATCTAGTGCATAAGGAATTGATTCAATAATACTGGCAGAATGTAACAGGAGATAACCTTGACAATAGCTCCCAGAATGGCATCAAGATAACCAATGGATATTGTTGACCTGAGATTTATACCATCTCGCTGTATTCCTGATATCTCTTCAACATCAAGATAGACAAAAAGATCTCCTGGTGGACCACTGCATAGACCAAATTAACAGATATTATTTTATTACATCATAACATATAAGACAACGGTTATGTCATATAAATCCAACAGTTAATTTCTCAGTAAACTAGGTTAAGACAAATCAGATCATACAATAAGAAACTAACATAAAAAGAAAACAGAAAATGAGAACATACAAGGATTGTTAACAATAATCAGTAATCCCTATCAAAAATTTCCTCAGTTGTGAACAGGAAATAGCAAAATTTATCAGCATACCCTCTAGGTCCGGCATCACCCTCTCCAGCAACTCTGAGAATACTCCCTGCACTAACCCCAGGAGGCACTTTTACTTTGATATTTTTCTTAACACGAATGCGTCCTTTACCAGAGCATTTTCGACAGTATTCAGAAATGACTTCACCATCACCGCCACAATTAGGACAAATAGAAACCTGGCACCCATCCAAGAATTGATAAGAAGAAATAAATGAGAAATTTTTGGTCAAAATCCAACAAATAAGAAAGAAGAATATTTTGATAAAAATCAATTCATGAAATGCCCAACACAAGAAATCCCAAATACCTGTGAGAACATGCCAAAGGGTGTCTGCTCAGTTCTCATGACTTGACCCCTGCCACCACAAGTTGAGCATATCCGCATCTTGGAGCCTACTTTTGCTCCAGTACCAGCACAAGTTTCACATGTTTCCAAATGAGAAAGGTCAAATTCCTTTTCCGCTCCAAATATAGCTTCAGAAAATTCCAATGTAATGTCATAACTGGAAAAATAATAAGTCAGTCAAATCCTCACTCTGAAGAAGTTATCTTGCAATAAACACAAAAGTTTACTCACCGGAGGTCTTCACCTTTAATAACAGCACGACGAGGCGCCCTAAATCCAGTTTGGTCCATACCAGGAAAACCACCCATACTTGGCCCAAAAAAAGTTTCAAATAGATCAAAAGGATTGGTCTGAAAAGTGAAAATAATTGTGTAAGCCATTTTAAACTTCTTAGAAAACGAGATTATACATGCCAGCTTCTAACTACATAGACAATCAAGCTATAGTCCCTCTAGTGCCTATTTTGGTTTAACATACTTTCCATTCTAGTAACAAGCAAAATGCTAGCCTTTTACTCCTCCCTAAGCTCCCTTAGATTTACTCAAGTGCTAATTCTAAGGATGAAACAATTAGTCCGGCCAGAACGCCCTTGCCAAAACAACATCGTTTTGGTATAATTGATCAAAACGACAAAATGACGTTATTTTGTGGTGCACAATTACACCAAAACGATGTCATTTTGTGGTGAGCCAAGTCTCAAGCTGCATCCTGCGATGTTGGGATCAGACCCAGCCCAGCTCATTGCCAAGCCTAGTTAAATCAACGAAGCAATATTACTTTATGGCACGAAAAGGACTAGCACAATATCAAAATCACGATGGTCGATACTATAGACCAGTTAATCAGCAATCCCTCCCCTTGATGGGATAAACAAGGGGCCTCTGGCCCCAATTCATCTTCGCACTATCTAGACATAGATGAAGGGATGGAACTGATAAGAAAATGATTTGTTCCAACAACTTCAGACCATATTATATTAGTCGATCTTACAAAATTGATTGGGCAGGATGGTTGGGAAGGGGTTATTATTGGAGAGAGGACAATATTCTTCATTTTCATCATCAGCAAACTCTAATCAATAGATACTGCCAACCATGTTTGAACCATAAGTGAAGATAATAAAATTAAACGATTGAAAGCACTCATTGACGAAACATAGTTCACATAGCAACATACAACTAACTAAATAAGATTGGCAAGTATGTGTACAGTTACAAAAAGATTGACTTCAGCAAAATGAAGAGAAAACTCAAAAGTCCTGCAACCAGACTCAAGTAGTGTAGCATTTAACCTAGTTAATTAATTTAATTAAGCATTCTTTCAGCACTTTGGCAGACTCCTTCAACTAAGAAAGATCTAAAAGCATAAGTTTTCATTGACTCTTAAACCCAAGAGCACATAGGAAAACTAAGTACACATCTGACAAGAAAGTGGTATCTACTTGGCCTTCCAGGTGATAGAGAAGAAAGAGCAATAAGATGCTTGAATGAAAGAGTAACCAACCCTTGATAGACAAGTCCCCAAATCTTTAGATGCAAAACATCATTGCCCAAGTTCATTATCAATTTATCATCAAACATACAAATGATTAACTTAGTGCTTATAGCAACTATCAACCATGAAATGACTAGAAGCAGTACCGTATAAGCATTTGCTTGTCCTCCTACTGTACTCTTAACACCAGCTTCACCAAACTGATCATACATTGCCCTTTTATTATCATCTGATAGCACCTGACAATGTTGCACTTCAGAATTCAAAAGACAATACGGTAAATGAAAAACCTCCAAAAGATGTTTCATTTCAAGAGAAGCAAGTAAAGATTCAATAAACAAAATTCCGTACCTAGGAAGCTAAGTTAAATTATTACCCAATTTTTATATACAAGTAACAAAATAAGACTCCAAAGTCTTGCTCAACTAACTAGGATCACACACTAACTTGACAACCAAAAATTTTTATTATGATGATAATAGTAAAAAAAATGCATGAAAATTTTAAAATATATTAAGAGTAAAATCTTGAAGATATTCAACCCAACAAAAGTTAGATATATGTTAACTAAATGTGAAAAAGATCCACTAATCACCTCATACAAGTAATGGAATCTTCTGACGTGTATGCAAGATTGTAAATAATGATCTCGTACAAAAATGAGTGAACCAGAAAACAAAAGCTAACTCATTGGGCTGGGCATGATACCAGAATAGTGCTTAAACAAATATAATGGAAACTACATTGTGAATAAAAGTTCTAATTCATACCTCGTATGCAGCACTAATCTCTTTAAACTTTTCAGTTGCTCCTGGTTCCTTGTTAACATCCGGGTGATACTTTAATCACCATAACATGCACAAGTAGATGTTAACAATAAAGGGAAAATAAAAATAAATTGACATTCAAAGTAAAAGTTATCAGTTCAATATTTACATGAGGATGTAACTGCAAATAAAAAGACAAACGAGTTGGACAAAGCCAGTACTCTCCTCAAAAGAAGCCATTTCCAAACCAGTGTTGTCAATAGCTAACAGTAATTTCATATGCACTAAAGCTAAATATGAAAATCACACCCCAAATGATTTCCAGAAAACGTGACGCAACGATCGTCATGCTCCTAACGTGGATATTTCTACCAAAGTATCCACTATAAAAAGAGTAACCTTTCCCAGTTGCAACCTTCCCATACTGAATTTCACTTCTTCTTTATGATTTTTTAACAGAAGACCAAGTTACTGAAGTGAACTTGGCCAATAATTGTGAGCATTTCACCTTACAACTCTTAACACACAATTATCACGTCTCTTCTCCCCCATTCCCAGCCAAAGAGAAATTGTATTTTCAAACATCCAGGAATCTCATAAAGCTCCAATAAAAACAAAATGAAACCAAACAAACAAAAACCCAGTCACTAAAAAGAGGAAACGAGAAAGATAAAGAAGCAAGATTGCAACTTTACGTGTACCTGGCGAGCCAATTTTCGGTAAGCAGCCTTAATTTCTTTACTGCTAGCTGATTTTGGGACACCAAGCGTGGCGTAGAAATCCCCAGAAGCGTTAACGACAGGTCCAAAGCGATTCGTCGAAGCCCTCCTCTTAAACTTTAAGGAGATATAAAAAGATGGAGATAGGGAAAATGAAGTTGCAGACCCAAATCTCTGGAAGTTCCCACCTGTTATGAATGCACAAGAAGAAGAAGGAGGACAAGAAGAAGAAGAGGAAGATGAAGAAGAGGAAGAAAAGCCGAGGGAAGGAATGAGGGATAAGGCCGTCGCAGCCGCCATGAGCGATAAGTTGATTCGCTAGCTCAGCTTGGTTGGTACGAAACAACGGAGCTTCGGGGTTTGATTAATGATGGTCTGTTTAGTTCGAGTTTGCTGTGTCCGGTTGGTCCGCGCTTTAGAGAGAGACAGAGAGTTTGTGGTGCTTATATAGGGTAATGGGTGAAGAGGAAAGAAGTGAGGACACTTCCCAACCACAGAAAGAGACTTCTGTGGTCTGTCTCTTTCTCTTGACGTGTCCTTTTGGTGTAGGCTGAAAACTGAAAAGTAAAAAGTTCGTACCTTCTTGCCTTGTCTAAAATTATTATAAAAAAGTTATTAAATAAGGATTTTTATTAAGTTATCGACAGTGTTTAAATAAAATTTATTATTACCTCAAGTCAAATCAATCCTATCAATCGACTGATCTTCTCCTGTTGTGCTAATTACGGCAAGGGGGTCATTACTGTTTCCTGTCATTTCATTTCATGCTTAAAAAAGTTTCTTTCTTCCTTCGTTCTCACGAATTGGGATGCACCTAGCCAAAGAGAACATAAAGCACACAATAGAAATGTAATCATATATGCATCATTTCTCACATGTCACAACATAATCCAAGTTCAGTTCTTTAGGCTAATGCAATGCCCGTACATTACAGAAAAGCGTAGTGGTTGCTGGTTCACGACATTGTTCAGAAGAAAATGAATACAAGGGACCGGACGATATTTGTTGTATCACACTCGAAACCTAAACTTCAAAAGGTTCTTAGTCAATGTAGAAACTACATGAAATTGGTATTCCTCCTCTTTTAATTCCCATTGGGTGGGTAGACAGCCACCTGTACGTGCGCAAGCTGTGGCCAGCGCGTAATATATTTGTGACACCATAAGCGTAGTACCACCATAATCTGCTGAAGTATCGTATCAGAAGACATCGGGATGAAAACGTCCTGGGATAGGGCTGCTTTGATTGGCCTGTCTCAAATGCATCATCAATGCGTAATTGTTTACCTAACAGCAGAACAGTCAAAATGCAGCCAGTATCAAGAAACTGAACTACTATCACATTTGCGAAAAGGATACGAGATAGTGCAACTGTTTCGCATCTTTCCAGGGAAAGGGTTTTAACGACCATGAATTAGATGTTAGATAAAGAGTGAAACTTTCTTATGCAATTTTTTTATTTTTTTATTTTCCTCAGATGAATATTGCTGATATGCTCCTCTATTTGCTTATATGAAAAGCTTGCACACTCATTTGGCCAGAATATTAAATTAAAACAGATGACTGACCTCTAGTGTTCTCAACTGTTCCTGGTACTGGGACACCAACTGCTTCAAATGCAGCAACTCTCGGTTCTTATCATCAAAATCTTTCTGACGCTCATGCTGAATTGCAACCGCTTTTTTGAGAATGTGATTCTCCCGGACTAACACTTCAATTTGTTCCTTTAGCATCATAGTTTCCTAAATCAAACAATGCAACATTTATCGATTTTTGTACCAAAGTTCAGCAATGCTTTAAAGCAACAAAGAAAAATACCTGACTTATGTCACAAACATTAACAGCCTAATTATGCAGTTCACCGTCAAATAAATCACACATCAAATGGTATAATTGACATGTCACAGTAGTCTTAAAAAGAACTTATACCCATGAAACATGATTATACCTTTTGACAACTTTGTGTTGCGACTCCAGCAGCATATGCATTAATAGATTTCTCCAAACTATCCAGCACTCTTGAGGCACGGGCTCTGGCATCATCAATGCTGCTAGCAGTCGTCATTTCCTTCACGAGCAACTCCACCCATTCTGCACCATTGGCAGGAAGGTTGTTTGGTGCCGAAGTCGTCGTAGCAGCAGCTGAAACACCAACATCTGCCCCAAAATTCAGTTTTACTATCAATCTCAGTAGCGAATTTTGGGGTTCTTTCCTTAATAAAAGGCAATACCCAAGTCAAGTTGCTTCCTGGTGGAAAAAAGAATTTAAAAAGAAAACAAAGCTAATATACTAACTTTGAGAACTGCTCAAATGCACAATAACATGCTCAAATCAATTACTTTAAGAATCTAGTTTCTATCAAAAACAAGCATTCAAGTAAAGTTGTGAAGCATTGCACCGATCAAATCTTTTAAGCAGAGTAAAACAAGGGGGAATTGGAGCAAGAAAAAGATGTTAAGTAACTGGTTCAAAGTTCATCATCAAATATTTTGAAAGTCATTCTATTCAAACTGAATTTCTACAAAATTTAAACTTAGAACTCACAGCTACACGCTACAGCATAATCACCCAAAATATTCAGAACATCTCAATAAAAGCATAACCTATACATTATACAGAATACCAAGAACTGAATGGGCCTATTAGATTAACAAACCAAATTATTTGTATACAATGGAATTACATACCTTGATCTGCATTCGCACCCACTTCTTCAGAGGAAGCTGAATTAAACTCTTCAAAATGCTTATGTAGACTGTTGAATGTGACGTCTAAATCATTGCCACATTCTTCCAGTGTTCTCTCAAGAAGCTGCAATATCAAGCCACAAAACAACAAACTTACTCCCAACCTTGAGATCAAACCAATCAAAACTATCGAATATCCACGAAAATTAACGATTCCCACTCTGTACTAGGACTACGTTAAAGGACACATTACAATTAAATGGGCTTTTTACAAGTGAGGAGTTCCTAGATTATTCCTTATTTTATTAGTGAAAGGCCGCCGTCAGAAGCCAACCAAATAGCATCACAATTCGACCCAATTCAAAAAAAATCCCAACATGGGCAAAGCCGCAAGAACAAAACTTTTTCAAAAAGGCACACTAAAAACCCAATCTTTAAGCGTCTCGTAAGTTAACAATCCAAACCCCTTATTACCAAATGAGAACCAAATGTAATGAACGACGATACCTCAGGTTGGGCAGGAGGGGAGGTAGAAGAGGAACGACACCGGAGCTTCTTGGAGACTAGAGTCGGAGGAGAGTCTGCGTCGAAGAAATACGATCTCTTGCTGCCGCAAACCGCCGCGGACATGATTCTCGGACAGAGGATAAGATAATAAAGAAGACTTTTTAGGTTGAGGGAAGGTTTCGTGAAATTTGGATGCGAAGGTACAGTCTAGGGATGGTTTTGTTTTGTTATATATAGTGGAGAGATTCAAGCGGCGTGGGGTTTTATAAAAGACATCTATTAAAAATTAAAGGTAACAAATTTGAATTCTTTTAATCTTGGTGGTTAGAGGAAAGTTGCAACTTGCAAGATGCTTGGAGACGACTCCAGAAAATTTGACCGTGTTGTAGGCGAGTCAACGTAGTTTTAGAGATTGTTGTTGGGACTGGGATCCAATACCATATTCTTTAAAAATAAAAAATAACATAATCCTTCATCTTTGATGAGCTAAAGTAAATAATAGAATTCTTAATATATCTCTCGCATGCCTAGTGCATGAGTTCTATTGTTAGCGCCATTTAGGGCTTCTGCCATGGAAACCTATTTGAATCAGTTATCTTTGTTTGATACAGAAGATGAGGGGTTTATCCTTCCACCAATTCCTAAAACCTAATAATCGGTTTATGATCACTATTTAGTCGGTATGTTTCTAACCTATAATCGGATTAATTTCACGTCTATGAACGAGACGATGGCAAATTTGTGGCATCCTCATGTTGGTGTCTTGATTACTGATATAGGTGCGAAACAAATCTTGTTTCGATTCTACTTAAAGGTGGATGTTGATAGAGTGCTTGATGGCATGCCTTAGCTGTTTAATCGACACCTTCTACTCCTTAGTTAAATACAACCTAACGAGGACCCTCTTCATATACCCCTTCTCTTTACCAAAGTGTGGGTGGTGATCCATCAACTTAGCCCTGGGTACATGACGGAGGCAGTGGCTAAAGATTTGGAGAATTTTATTGGTTCTTTTCTGGAATATGATCCTACCGTGTGGAAAGATGAGAATATGATGCGAATTAGGGTTTGATTGGACACCACCAAGCCTCTTCATAGGAAGAAGAAAATTATTGATCGTGATGGATTCGTTTTTTATGCACTTTTTGCTTATGAAAGAGTCTTTGTCTTTTGTTTTCTTTGTGGGAAGCTTGGTCATACAAATACATTCTGTGATTTGCTTCTACAGCACAAGAAAGGGGAATTGAAGCCCTTGTAGGATGAGAGTTTGCAGGCGACTGGTCGAAGAACTCAACGTCCAACGAGTTCATGGTTACGTTCAGAAACTTTGGGTGATACCGTTTTGGGAGACCCGAATTCAGGAGGATTGGTTAGCAAAAAGTCAAGACTGTTACCATCCCAAATTTTCGAAAATCCTTTCTTGGCGCGAATGTGAGCTGTGATGACAAGTCTTCTACTGCAGGTGAAATGGAGACTGATGGGCAGAGAGTGGGCTAGGATTTTATTAAGCTTGATGAGGAGGATCCTATGACTAGGCCTGAGGATTTGAAAAAGAGGCCTCATATCAACCAAAATAATCAAACCACCCCTTCTATTTCTACAACCAAGGATTTAGGAGGAGGTACAACAAATAACAGAACGATCGAACCTTCCAAGCTGAAGGTAGACCGACGCCAATGAAGCTTCTAGTGTGGAAATGCCGAGGAGCAGGTAATCCTCGGGCAATAAGTACGTTGAAGGACTTGGTTTCACAGTATAAACCAACTGTGATTTTTCTATCTAAAACAAAAGTTCACGATGTTAGGATGGTAGCTTTACATTCTTTTTTTTCTTTTTAATTACTACTTTTCAGTTGACATTATTGGAATTGGGGGTGGACTTTCTATTATGTGGAATAATTCAGTCTGGCTATCAGTTCAGAGCTTCTCTCGTAATTTCATTGATGTGAAATACAGGATCCAAATGGCATGTGGAGATTTACGGGGTTTTATGGGTATCCAGAAAGTACAAGGCAAAGGGACTCGTGGAACTTATTATGCATTCTTGCAACTTGAAGTAGTCTTCCTTGGCTGTGTGTAGGAGACTATAATGATGTTGCAGCAGCTTATGAAAAAGATGGTGGTCCGCCTTGTGCCACTGGTTTGATTAATGGGTTCCGTGAGGCTTTGATGGATGCTAACTTGTTTGATATCTTCACAACTGGGTTTTACTTATGTGTATAGGGAGAACTCACAAGATCCTATCCGAGAGAAATTGGACAGAGCTTGTGCTACGCCACCATAGGTTGATATGTTCCCGAATGCGGTTGGCAGAAATCTGGTGGCTCCTGTATCTGACCATTCCCCACTTTTGGTCAATACGGACGGTTCATTGGGCCACACAAATCGCAATTTTAGGTTTGATAATGCTTGGTTGCTAGATAATGATCTTTATGGTGTGGTCTCACAATCTTGGCAAGGCCTCGCTAGTGATGACTTTATGGTGTGAAGAGACAAACTAATTGCTGATGTTCAGCTTTGGGGAAAGGAGAAAAATCGAACCAGATGGGGGGCAAAAACGGGTTGTGCAGCAGAAACTTGAACGAGAAATTGACATTTTGGATAGTTTAACTATTTGACTTTTGAGGGAAGAGTAGAACAAGTTGTTGACAAAAGATGATATCCGTTTTAAGCAACAAGCTAAAGTGTTTGGATTGAGAAATGGGGACAAGAACTCGAAATATTTTCATAATAGTATCAGGGCTAGACGCTGTAGTAACCGTATTGAAAAGTTATAGGATACTTCGGATTCTTGGGTTAGCAATCAGGATGATGTTCAAGATTTGGTGAAGGAGTATTTTGATGGTTTTTTCCAAGGTACAGTCGTTCCTTATCGTAACCAAATTATTAGATTGGTTCAACCTTTGGTCAACCATAATGATAATGTAGAACTTACTAAGCCTTTTTTGGATAAGGAATTTCGGACTGCTCTTTTCAAATGAACCTAGATAAAGCGCCCGAGCCTGATGGATTGAACCCGACTTTCTTTCAGAAGAATTGGAATTTAATGGGCGGGGATATCTCAAATAGTTGTCGCTCATGGCTTGCTCAAGGTATTCTCCTTAAATCTTTAACTGAAACATTGATTGTTTTAATTCCTAAGTGGGAAAGTTCGGTGTCAGTAAAAGATTTTAGGCCTATAGCTTTATACAATGTGCTCTACAAAATCATATCGAAAGCACTAGCTAATAGATTGAAACATATTCTGCATAAAATTGATCTCAGAAAATCAGTCTGCTTTTATTTTGGGTCATTTGATTACGGATAATTTTATGGTGGCTTATGAGACTATTCACAATTTACGAGGTAGAGCTAGGGGTCAAAATGGTGCTTGTGCACTTAAAATTGACATTGCAAAGGCTTATGATCAGGTTAATTGGGAATATTTATGTGATACGATTACTGCTTTGGGGTTTGATGCTATATGGTTGAAATGGATGAAAATGTGTTTTATGGATGTTGAGTATAAAGTGAATGTGAATGATAAGCTAGTGGGTCCCATCATTCCTTCTAGTGGTTTGCGGCAGGGGGATCCAATTTTCCCATTTCTATTTTTGTTTGTAACAGAAGGCTTATCTTTATTGCTTAAAGATGCAAAGCGTCGAGGTCTGATCCATGGTGTCCGGACTGGAACTGGGTGTCCTAGGATATCCCACTTATTTTTTGCAGATGACTCTTTGCTCTTCTTTGGGGTAATGTTGAGGAGGCTACAGAAATTAAAGCTATTATGGGTAATTATGAAGCTGCTTCAGGTCAGTCCGTTAATCTTGATAAGTCTGGCATTCTTTTTAGCCCTGCTGTATTTGAAAATGTTAGTCAGGCTATTTCTGGGTTTCTGAATGTTTTTCTGCCTATTAGGGATAGTAATTATTTGGGGTTGCTATTGTTAATAGGGCAGAATAAAAAACATATATTTTCTTTTCTCAAGGATAGGGTGTGGAAACGAATGAATAATTGGAATAGTCGTTGTCTTTCTAGAGCTGGGCGCGAAATCTTAATTAAATCTGTAGCGCAGGCAATACCAGCTTACTGTATGAATGTGCTTTTGCTTCCAGTGTCTGTGTGTAATGAGATGCAGGTGATGTTTAATAAATACTGGTGGAATGGTAAGGGGGATCATGGGGGTATTAATTGGATTGCTTGGGATCATATGTGCAACAAGAAGTCTATTGGCAGGATGAGATTATAGGATTTAAGATGTTTTAACACTGCTTTGCTAGGGAAATAAGGGTGGAGGTTATTAACTGATGCCAACACTCTCATGTATAGTGTTTTTAAAGTTAAATATTTCCCACTGGGGGATTTTTTATCAGCTACTCCTAGATCGGGTTGTAGCTTTGTTTGGAAGAGTGTCTTGTTCTCTAAACAGGTGTTGCAACAAGGGGTGAAATAGAGAGTAGGAAATGGGAGTAGTATATATGTGAATAGGGATCCATGGATTCCTCGTGAAAATAATTTCTATGTGGAGGACGGCCCTCTCTTTGTTCCTGATGTTTTACGAGTGTGTGATCTTTTTGTTGCAGGCGAAAGGAGATGGGATGTCTCAAAGATTATGAATTTGTTTACTGTTAATGATATAAGGAAAATTTTGAGTATTCCATCGAGTGTACATACCAATCAAGATAAGTTAATATGGCACTTTGATCGGAAGGGCTTATATACGGTCAAAACTGCTTATCATGTAACTTATTATTTGTTTAGAAATGGTGGTAGTGGTGATGGTGCGTTATGGAAGCATTTATGGAAGTTAAATGTACCTCCCAAAGTTCAGGATTTTACGTGGCGTATGGGTCGTAATGTGCTTCCTACTAGAGATAATCTATCATAGCGGGGTGTTAACACCTCAGTTCAATGTTTGTTTTGCCATGAAGCTGAGAATGTGGACCATGTTTTGGTCAAGTGTATTGTTGCGAAGGAAGTGTGGAGGCAGGTTGGTTTTATTTTTGCTAATATGAATTTGTCTTTTCAGGATTTGTTCCTTCAAATCTTCTCTTCTTTGGGCAAGCAACGAGCCAAGCTAGTGGCTATAGTTGCATAGAAATTATGGGTCTTGAAATGCTTTTTTGCGGTCTAATACCTAGCCGAACCCTTTGCATATTTCTCAATCAGCTTGCCTGCTTCTGGATGACTATAGGACGACATCAGCAATATCACAAGTAGCAACGGTAGTAGTACGTGCAGGTGCTGCTCCTGTTCAACAGGCCCATATCGATCATCATGCTATTTGGCTCGCTTTTGTTGATGGTGCAGTGTTTCGAGCTATGAACTTTGTGGGCTTTGGCTTGGCTATCGAGGATGCTAAAGACAATTTTTCCTTGGCTATTTCAGGTTTTGAGGAAGGTGGTGATAGACCGTTAATTGCGGAAGCTCTTGCTTTCAGGCAGTGTTTACATTATGCCTCTACTTCTTTACTTGGATCTGGTTGTATTTTTACATATTGCCAGTCTTTTATTTAGCTATTAACTCTATGAGTGAGGACAATTTTGATATTGGTTTGATTGTGTCTGACTGTAAGGCCTTTCTTCTTGCTAGGCCAGATGTTAAAGTTTTTTAGATTAGACGTCAGGAGAATAGGTGTGCCCATCTGCTGGCATGTAATTCTATCCGCCATGGCAGGTTTTAGTTGTGGGTTGATATTCTGGATGTACTATTTGAGTCTTATTCTCAAAGATAATATTATAAGTTCTCCTGTTTTGAAAAAAAAAATTCTTAATATTATTAAGGGTTAATTAGAAAAACTCAAACTTTGCTTAATTTTGTAATTATAGCCCAAAATTTCAAAAGTGACATTAAATATTTAAACTTTTAAAAAAATTTTAATTTTAGCCCGATGTTAGTGTTTCCGTTAAGTTTATTGAAGTAACTTATCATTCAGAAATCCAAAACAATTGTACACTTCAAATATAATTAAACAAACTAATTAGGTCTAACTAAATTACATCATTTAATTAAGTTAACCTAAATCAAAGCCGCTGCCCCGCCACTTGTTCTCGCGTTGCACTAAGCTTCTCAATTCGTTCTTGCATCGCAAAACAACTTTGATTTAGTCCAAAAATTGATATAATTTACTTATGTTTAATTATTTAGTTTAATTAAATAACATAATTTGGTTAAATTTAATTAGTTAGTTTAATTATATTTGACGTATATAATTATTTAAAATTTTTGCAACACTTAATAATCTACACCAGCAAATTTAACAGAGACATTTACATTTTGCTAGAATTGAAAAATATTTTAAAAATTTATATTTAATTACAACTTTTTGAAGTCAGTAATCTTTTTAACTAACCCTTATATTACTTGTTAAACCTGAGGTAGTAATCAACATTATCTAGTACCTCAATAAATTTTCTGACAAAAGTTTAGGTTCGTCAGATTTAAAAGCTATTCCATACGAGTTCAGATCGTCCGTGCCATTTTTTCCTGTGCCCCATCCATCTCAACCATTCAACAAGTGAGACAGAGAAAAAATGAATGGTTGAGATGTAATAAGTAGGAGAGAGAATAAATGAATGGTTGAGATGGAGGGGGCACAGGAAAAAATGAGACAGAGGATCTGAACCCATTCCATACTGATACTTCGAAATCCACATTGTTTTATTAATTTTTAAAAAAAGATTGAAGTCTATATTCCAAGAAACTCGCAATGGCAGTGGTTGGTCGTACGTACAGATTAGACAACGAACTGTTGTATATTACAGAACATGATTGTAGCCTTGCAGCTTCATATGCTAATGACTACAGTTTGCATTAGACAACGCGAACCAGTAGAATGCAAAGCACAATTTGTGGTATCTGTTGGCTTCAGAATGAGTTTCCCATTACTGGTTGGTTCTGAGCATTAGCAGCAACTATGACAGGACCCTTTGGTAGCTTTTGTTTTACTGCAAACTGGTGAATCAGATCCTGAATTCCCATAAAGGCCACCAAAAACTCTGCTGCATCCATATTGTTCAAAACCTTCTTCACTGCCAGCTCCAATGCCTTAAACCTGCCACACATTCATCCACATCATTTGGAATCAACTTTGACACTATGCCTAGGTGTGGACCTGCATGAATGACTCAGACAATTTGTCAGGCTCTTTTTATAAACACCGGCAAAAGGGAAGAAAATGACCTGAGTTGGTGGGCCTTGGTGATGTTTCTTGCAATCTGCTTGAACTCAGCATGAACAGAACTCAATGCAATATTGCCTGATTGACAAATTTTGACATGAGTAAAGGGAAGATGAAAGATACAAGTGGCTTGAGTCTCAAACATTGCCCCATCAATTACAGCCTCCTCGATGCGAATTTCATCTATAAGCTGTGAAAGAAGCCTCTCAATGCTATTTGATTCGGATACAAATGACGTTGAGGAGGCGCGGATCAAGACACGAAGGAGGTCCAGAATAGCAGAAGGCCGCCAATCCCCGAGCCAGGACAGGGTAGTTAGTTCGTAAGGAGGAGCCCATTCAGGATTGAAGAACTGGGGAACATCCTTGAGCCTGGTTGGGACCATGGCAAGGTTGTAATGAGCATGGTACTTCTCCAGTTGTCTTCCGATTAGCTCCTCAAAGTGTGACTTCACCTTCAGCTGTTTTTCTAGTCTTGCCACTCTAGTCTTCTGTGCTTGTCTCCACATACCATACTTCCTCCTGGAGAGATCTTCACATGATAATGATGATATGATTGATCAGCACAAGAGTACATATAGTAGGAAAAGCCTTTCTATACCACGTGTCCATTCTACTTTCATGTTACTTCAGCAAAAGAATGAAGAACCATTGACTATCTAAGTTCTCTAGTAAATGGCCATTTTGAAGATGATCATAAACTTGGTAAAATCTATAGCGTGAAAGAGTGATTACCTCTTCTACTTGGTACTCCCTTGAGGAGGGTCATGCACTGTACGTTCTGGGTTCTATCATCAATTTCATTGCCCCAATCTCGAATTTCTTTGCCTCTTTCCCTCATTCCTTCAACTTCTTGCTGTTTCTCGCAGTCATTCTCTTCAAGGAAACTCCTCGAGAAGTTCCCTTTTCTATCAGCAAACAAAGAAAGTTGGGACTTTCACAGTCATTTCAGGATCCAAAAAAAAGTTATCACATGCTATTCTGTGTTTGTTGTTCTCTTGGTTTCTTGGCAAGAAAACAAACAAGTTGAATGCGTATGAATCTATCCTTCACATCAAATAAAGAAAAGATAGAATTAAAGAGTCCAAGAAGATATTTTGATGGTTTATTCATTTTCCTCAGGAACCAACCAACCATTAGCTCTACTGCACCTTTATGATTCGTAACATCAACAAGCAAAGAAAAGCAACTCCATGGCCTAATCACAACTGTTACGTATCGCATTCTTGGTCACTGGGACCAACACTTCTCCTTTCTTTTCAGAGAAATCAAGCAGAAATAATTTTGATCTCACAGTGAAACGCCCATACTTCATCTATAACAACCCACATTTTGTTTCCTCCGTATGAAATCGAAGCAGTCACATAATTAACAATTCGTTCATCAGTCTCAGAAAGAAAGGAAAGAAAAAAAGAAATCTGGGATTTTGTCAACCATCTTTGATAACTTCCACTTTACACGAGAGCATACATTCTATGCATGTAATCAACAAATTCAAGTAAAAGGACTGGATAAAAGAAACAGGAAGTGAAGAA
This sequence comes from Erythroxylum suave, assembly GCA_027563595.1. Taxonomy (NCBI): domain Eukaryota; kingdom Viridiplantae; phylum Streptophyta; class Magnoliopsida; order Malpighiales; family Erythroxylaceae; genus Erythroxylum; species Erythroxylum suave. Next base: position 5,483,463 of record JAOSBN010000005.1, on the reverse strand, counting down.
GCTTACAAGAGAGAGTAAAGCGACGTTCTCTTCATTGCAACGTGTATGACTAAACTTGCTTACGTTATTGACCACTTTCTTGGATTGCTCTTCCTTCTCTATTTAACGAGGTGGCAACTGAAAATATGGGAATCTCTGAAAGTAAAGTGACAGTTATAACTGAATTAGCGCGAATACTTGTGGGAGTTGGGATTTAAACTTCAATATGGGCTTCCAAGCCCAATCAGTCAGTAGCAGCATTTCGGGCAGCCATTTTACGATAAAGCTGCGAAGAGATGTTTAATGTCTGATCCTGACAACATTAGTTGTTTGGTCACCGTTGGATTGAAATGAAAGTAATGCATAGCGTATTATCAAGTCTAGAAGGTGATGACTTAGTGGGGGATGCAAAAACATAAATGGATTGAAGCATATATAATGCACATACCCAACAAACATTTCAGTAGGTGGATTTATACAGAGCGTGTAACTTCATATACATTAGCATTTGCAGATTCAACAACTTGGTGCTTAACCAGCTAGGCTGAAAACAAAGTTCTTGACCAATAGTTAGTGTTCCAGTTCATGAACTCCTGAACTTTGAGGTTATGAAACTTGTGTGTGGCTCATAATCTACCTGACTGCAGCAGTATGAACACCTTCTTTGAAGATAATATTTGAAAATGGAGGTGGAAGCCAAGTTGCATTGCTCCCAACCCGGCCATCTTGATCACCTCGTCGTCGATGTCGTTTATTCAGTTTCGCGCCTACTCTTCGTCCAATGGACATGCTAAGCTTCATAGCAGTGAATACACCCAATGCAATTGTAAGGGGCCTTATAGACCAGTGAAAATCCTCAGCATGTTTATACTTGTCCACCACTCCTGCACAATTATCGAAAGATACCAGTTCTACTTCAGCTGGATCTGCTAAAAAGCTGTTAGGTTCATCTCCGAGAACAAGCCTGCCTGGAAAATTGACGACAAGACACCCATTTGGAAGTATTTGTGAAATTCGTCCCGTGGCCCATGCTCCACCTCTCTTACGAGGCCAATCAAAACGTGGAGTAACCACATTTTCCTTCAGCCTTACGAACTGCCCCACATGGTAAGCTTTAGCCATTTGAAGCTCAGAAGAGTTCCCTCTCCATAGAGTTTCCAATCCTATAAATCCAACTGATACACTTCCGTCACGCCCTATAGAGTGTAGAATCCCTACAGAAGAAGACTTGTCATTTTCTTCTTTAATGGATACCCAATCTCCCACAGCAAAGCCATCTGTAACCCTTTCAAGAGTTGATTCCTGTACCCTTAGAGGGTTCTGCACTCCAGCAATTTTCACCAGAGCAAAACCACTTTTATCAGCACCATTATCTAGACCAGTCACGATTCCTTTATGGACATCCATGGTCTGAGGTTTGTATGCGTCAACTCGTTTTCTTAGACGGACTGTGTCACCAACTTGAAGACGGTTCTTTGAGAGGTACCAAGACGTATAGCCACCATGATTTGATTTCTCAACAAGTCCTCTGGTTTCCAGACCAATCCATTCTCCATCACCATTGAAAGCTCTCAGTGAGCTGCAACAACGACTGGTATGTTATTCAAATGCGAAAGGTCACAGAGGATAGGAGAATTACATGTTCAAAGTACTGAATTTCTATATATCTTGTTCTTGAACAAATTTTGCAAGAATATCCCAGAATAAAGTGACAACAGTCCAAGAATCACAAACACAAAAAGGTTCCCCTCGAAAGTCTCATTTCTGGCTAGACTCGAGCAGCAACAACTATTTCAGAAAAAAAAAAGAATAAAAACATTTTTAACACAACATACTACATTTCGTTGAGAGGGGCATTAATAGCCTACGGTACAACATTTATAAACAATCGATCCTTAACCACTGGCAACTTTTAGGTTCTCAAAAATTGCCCCCTATTTTCAGAAAAGAAACGGCATTCCTATGTGGGACGGTGAAAAGGGGATGTGGGAGTGGTTTGAGTGAGAAAGGGACGTAAGAAAGATTTCTGTATCACATGCCAGATCTTTCTGAAGAATAAATCAGTGAATTTGATGAGCTATAGCAAAAGCAAGAGATCTTTTTAGTAAAACTGCAAAAATAACTCGCATTCAATCCATAGTATAGAAGAGTAGTTAGTCGTGAAATCAATATAGCCTAACACCAGCAGTAATGCAAATCCATCTGTGTCTTTAAGTAAATAGCTGCTAAACTAAGTTCAAGAATTACCTTTCAAATGCATACAAAATGTCTTTCACTAAAGGTCTATTCCGGAGATCATACTCAAAGCAACCTATAATAACATTCTCCACATCAGGAGGGAGGCCAACTGGAACTTGTGGTTTTTCATGCTTGATCACAACTGACTGATATATTTCATCACTTGATTTCCCAAACCACGGTTGAACACCGGTCAACATCTCAACTATGCTACATCCAAACCCCCAACAATCAGTCTCGGAGGAAATTGGACCCCTAACTTTTGGTTCCCACTGCTCTGGAGCCATGTAATTTGCAGTTCCAAGTCTAAGAATCATATCTGAATTCAACAAAGGGATCCCAAGAAGCAGGTAAGGGATACCAAAGTCCCCCAGAACCAATTGGTCGTGATCATTCACAAGGAAGTTAGAAGGCTTAAGGTTCAAGACCAACAAACCAATTGAGTGCAACTGGAGGAGTCCTTTCGCCAAATTGATACCATACCTGTAAATATTAACATATTAGCAGTTTCCATATATATAACATTATTCTATCCGATCCACACTAAAAGCATCTGATACAATAAGGATGTGAATCCCCAAAATCACCACCTTAGAACATGTGACAAATCAAGCTTTCCTCCTTTCAGCCAAGCCATTCGATCAGCAATAGATCCTTCGTAAAACTTCATAGCAATGCAGATCTGCCAAAACAATAAACAAAATGAAGATCTCTAACAGAGTTTTGATTGAAAACAGAAACATCAAAGAAATATAAAGAAACAACTTAATCACTCGTACAGATATGATACTCAAGCAGAAAGAGAAGATTCAGCCATGTGAAACTCACCTTTCCATTTATTATTGAGATACCATGCAACCAACAAACACCTTGAATTTCACGGCACTTTAAAAATAACCCCTCAAACTTCTCGATAAATGTTTGGGTTAAGTCCTCCGTTATTGGAGGCAACGTCTTGACTGCAACTTCATGATACTCATCAAAATCATCAGCTGATTGGTGATGTGTTGCCAGCCAAACGTCACCAAACGTGCCTCTTCCAATCCTGTGCTTAAGTTTCAATTTGGCTGGATCAATATATGGCAAAATCTGAGTTGGTGCAGCAACAACTGTTCTAAGGTTGTCAGGATCTCCATCAAAAAGTTCATACTCAAATGAAGCAGCTGACTGAGGCACTCTAATCTGCTTAGCCATCTGACCTTGATCCATTTAAACAAAGTTAGCTGAATGAACCTTGCTCTTAGCAACAAACATCAAATTTCACTCTGGCACCCACGAGGTACCTATCAGCTATCACTCCCAATTTACAATGAAAAGGACCCTAAGTCCTGAAGCCAGGTCATATTAGGTACGGGGTGTAAACGTAAACAAAGAAAGATCGTTTCTTGACGAAGAACATCAATCAAATTACCCAGATCAACATAGCTGTCAGCTATTTAACTCTATTGGGGTCGACTCCCCATCACAAATCCAACTATAAAAAACAAATTTCCTACACGATATTATCGAACTTCCTTCAATAATACACCAAATAAGCTAACTAATTTGCTTAGAGATAAAAACTTTATCATTATGTTGTGCAGCGAAACTGAAGATAAAGGGAAACATCCAACAAAAGAGGAAGGAAAAATTAGAATCCCCATCGACTGTAGGAACAAAATTTCAACTAAAAATGAAGTTTATATCTTTCACTTTCATTCATTTTCCAGGGAGCCAAACATTAGATGGAAAAAGAAAAGGAGTGGAGTGACGTAAAGCTTACAAGCGAAGACCCAAGAGAGAACAAAGAATCCGGAGATGCAATAATCCAACTTCCAGTCCAGAAACAGAATCCCTTTTGATTCTAATAAAATATCTCCAAAGTCTTACAATCCTTGTGCTTAATAGCACCTCAAGAGGCACCAAACTCGGTGCTGCCTATCCCATTTGGCTTCCAAGTCACCCCATAAGAATACAACATGGGATGGTCAAGTTCTTAATAACAAATTCTAATAATTGGGTTATTGTAGAAATTTGCATTTAAGACAAAACTTATTTTTAATAAAATTATTAATTAGTAATTATTATCTATTATTTAATTATTATATTTAGATTCATACTTAATTTATTATCAATTATTAAAAACTCAATTAATTCTGTTAGTTTAACTGAAAAAATCTTGAACTTTCTTGCTTTTTAATTTAGTTTTTAACTTTTGAGTATGATTTATTATAATAATTTTTTTTGTTAAAAATTAAAAAAAATTAATTAGTTGACCAATTTTTATTAATTAATATATTTTTATAAACTAAAATTAATTAATTAATTTTCATTTAGCAATCTCTTTTCAATTAAACTTTAAATTATTCGATGAATAAGGACAATTTCTTTTAATTATGTTTTAATTTTTTAATTTTATTCAATTTTTATCCAATTTTATGATAGTCTAATATCGGTAAAACCTATTAAACTTTAAACTTCTTTTCTTACCGATTTAACTTCTAACTCTGTTTTAATAATATTGTTTATTATAAAATTATATTAATAAACATTTTAATTTAATTTAACATATTCATATTTATTTTAAAATTTTAATAAATAAATATTAATATAATAAAAATTTTAAAATAAATTTGGTGGTGATTATTTTCTTTTTAACTTTTTAATATTTTAATTTTCAAAGAAATTTAGAACATTTGAAAAAAACAAAAGGTCTCTATTATTTAAATAAAACACGAGAACTATAAGGGCCAATCGATAGAGTCTACTATATTAAACCGCCCAACCCGCACGAGAGGCGGTTAGTAATAGGTATTCTATAAAAGGCCTGAAAGCCCAAAATTTTAGTATGATATTCTTTTAGTCACTCGTTTCTGTTTGTGCTCTCGCTCACTGTAAAGTAGTGGAAGAGAGAAGAAGAAAGGAAACCCGACCCTAAACCCTAAGGAAAGCCATTGACAAAAACATTCCCCTTTGTTCTGTTAGTTAACTTAATTGCACATGAAGAGGATCTCCTGCTGGTAGCTCTGTTTCTTTGGTCGTGCTAGCTAGGGTTTGGAGTTTGAGCAACCATGTGGAACAACAACTCAGATGCTCATCTCGCGCCTCCGGGTACGGGGGGACCGTCCGTGCCGCCTCCTCCTCTGCCGTCTCAGCCTTCGTACACGGTGCTCCCGCAGCAAGCACCTCCGACTTCTGCCGAGGAGGCTGAGGCGAGGCTGGAGGAGAAGGCTCGCAAATGGCAGCAGCTTAACACAAAGAGATACAGTGACAAGAGGAAGTTCGGATTTGTCGAGACGCAGAAGGAGGATATGCCTCCTGAGCATGTTAGGAAGATTATAAGGTCAGTGTTTTTGAGGATTTATTGATTCTCTAGTGGTATGGATTTTGAAGGTTATGTGTTTTGAATTTGAACTTTTTCTCAATTGAATTGTTTTCTTGTGTGCATGAAGGTTTTAGCTTTGGTAAATATGAAGTCACATTGCTACTTGATCTCAATTTTTGAACTGAAGGGAAAATTAAAGAACTTCTACAGATTTCTTAAGAATTTGGAGAATCATTAAATTAGAATTTTTGATTTTTTGGGTTGATATTGCTTTAGGTTTGACTTTATCTTGATCAACGGGATATTATAGGATTTTGTGTTTCAGCAACACTGTCAATATGATGAGCACTTTCTAGCGATCTGTTTACTAAATTTGATTATATACAATGGCAGAGACCATGGGGATATGTCCACCAAGAAATATCGTCACGATAAACGTGTGTATCTTGGAGCCCTTAAGTTCATTCCACATGCAGTTTATAAGCTTCTTGAGAATATGCCAATGCCTTGGGAGCAAGTTCGTGATGTGAAGGTTCTCTATCATATCACTGGAGCAATCACTTTTGTCAATGAGATTCCGTGGGTAGTTGAACCTATTTACTTAGCTCAGGTGTGTTACTCTAGTCCAAAGGAGATTTAAGTCTTGGATGTTCTATTTTTTTATTCTAGTATTCATTTTCATTTCTAACATTCTTGTTGAATTTGCATGGGTTTTCCAGTGGGGTACAATGTGGATTATGATGCGTAGAGAAAAGAGGGATCGGCGGCACTTCAAGAGAATGAGGTTTCCGCCATTTGATGATGAAGAACCACCATTAGACTATGCTGATAATTTGTTAGATGTTGATCCATTAGAACCTATCCAATTAGAGTTAGATGAAGAAGAAGATTCTGCTGTCTATACTTGGTTTTATGACCATAAGCCTCTTGTCAAAACAAAGCTTATCAATGGTCCGAGTTACAGGAAGTGGCATCTTTCCCTTCCAATAATGGCAACTCTTCACAGGTTGGCAGGACAGCTTCTCTCTGATTTGATAGACCGCAACTATTTCTACTTGTTTGACATGGAGTCATTCTTCACTGCTAAAGCCTTGAACATGTGCATCCCTGGTATGTTTCATGCTTCTCTTATTTATCTATTTACCGTCTTTATTTATTGTCTATGATCAGTACTGTATTAGCCACTCTTGTTATACCTAATGTTTTTCATTTTGGACTAAATTCCATCTGTTAAAAAGAGTGCAAAAGGACTATTTAACATTATTTTGCTTGTCTCTTAGTTCAACTGTTTTTTGGATTAGAATATTGTATACTTTTTGGATTTTAAGTTTAATGATTATACTTCTACTCAAGACTTGTTGGTCTCTTCTTGTTACTGCTCTTTGCAGTGGGCTTATTGATGCTCCAAATGTTCATACTTATAACAATGATTTTATCTGAATTCCTGAGTAAAAATTTACTACCCCTGCTTTTTTCCCCATACCAGGTGGACCTAAGTTTGAGCCTTTGTATCGTGACATGGAGAAAGGAGATGAAGACTGGAATGAGTTTAATGACATTAACAAACTCATTATACGGTCACCTTTGAGGACTGAGTACAGAATTGCATTTCCACATCTGTATAATAACCGGCCTAGGAAAGTGAAACTTTCTATTTATCACACTCCCATGATCATGTACATAAAGGCTGAGGATCCTGATTTACCTGCTTTCTATTATGATCCTTTATTACATCCCATAACCTCTGCCCCGAAGGAACGCCGAGAGAAGAAGACTCATGAGGATGAGGAGGATGATGATTTTTTCCTGCCTGAAGGTGTGGAACCTTTGCTTCAAGATTCTCAACTTTATACAGATACCACAGCTGCTGGCATTTCTCTGCTGTTTGCCCCACGGCCCTTTAACATGAGATCTGGTCGAATGCGAAGAGCAGAAGACATTCCCCTTGTATCTGAGTGGTACAAGGAGCATTGGTAAGATGATAATTTCTCTTTGCAATATTATTGTTCAAATTCTTATTGTTCATAATGAATAATATGTTGTGGTTTATTTTTTGCAGTCCTCCTACGTATCCTGTAAAAGTTCGAGTCAGCTATCAAAAGCTGTTAAAATGCTTTGTGTTGAATGAACTTCATCATAGACCACCTAAAGCTCAAAAGAAGAAGCACTTGTTTCGGTCTCTAGCAGCAACAAAGTTCTTCCAATCCACAGAACTTGATTGGGCAGAAGCAGGTCTTCAAGTCTGTAGGCAGGGCTACAACATGCTGAATTTGTTAATACACAGAAAAAATCTAAATTATCTTCACCTTGATTACAATTTCAACTTGAAGCCTGTGAAGACTTTGACTACAAAGGAACGTAAGAAGTCTCGTTTTGGCAATGCTTTCCATCTCTGCCGTGAGATTTTGCGTTTGACCAAGCTTGTTGTTGATGCTAATATTCAGTTCCGGTTGGGTAATGTGGATGCGTTTCAACTGGCTGATGGTCTGCAATACATATTTTCCCATGTTGGCCAGTTAACAGGGATGTACAGGTACAAGTATAGGCTGATGCGACAGATAAGGATGTGCAAAGACTTGAAACATTTAATTTATTATCGTTTCAACACTGGACCAGTGGGGAAGGGGCCTGGATGTGGATTCTGGGCGCCTATGTGGAGGGTATGGTTGTTCTTTTTACGTGGCATAGTGCCTCTTTTAGAACGGTGGTTGGGGAATCTTCTTGCGCGACAGTTTGAAGGGAGGCATTCAAAAGGAACAGCAAAGACTGTTACAAAGCAACGTGTTGAGAGCCACTTTGATTTGGAGCTTCGAGCAGCTGTTATGCATGATGTTCTTGACGCAATGCCAGGTGAATATCTTTCCATTAACAAGAAACTCCTTCTAAATTTTGTTTGGTTGAGGTTATACTATTTGTTTGTCTATAATGGGTTATTAATGTTGCAGAGGGCATCAAGCAAAACAAAGCTAGGACCATACTGCAGCACCTTAGTGAAGCCTGGCGCTGTTGGAAAGCCAACATTCCTTGGAAGGTTCCTGGCTTGCCAGTTCCTATTGAAAACATGATTCTGCGGTATGTTAAATCAAAAGCAGACTGGTGGACAAATGTTGCTCACTATAATCGGGAACGTATAAGAAGAGGTGCAACTGTTGATAAGACAGTTTGTCGAAAAAATCTAGGGAGGTTGACTCGCCTTTGGCTAAAGGCAGAACAGGTAATTTTTCCATATGTATTCAACAAGTGATTTCATTCTACTGCATATTTTAAGTGTTAATTAATAGTTATTCATTTTGTGATTGTATTCTCCTGTGTTGTATCTCTTCAGGAGCGTCAACACAATTATCTGAAAGATGGTCCATATGTTACCCCGGAAGAAGCAGTTGCCATTTATACAACAACTGTGCACTGGTTGGAGTCTAGGAAGTTTTCCCCCATCCCATTCCCTCCATTGTCATACAAACACGACACCAAGCTACTTATCCTTGCTCTTGAAAGGTTGAAGGAGTCCTATAGTGTGGCTGTGAGACTAAACCAGTTACAAAGGGAAGAACTGGGTCTTATTGAACAAGCTTATGATAATCCACATGAGGCATTATCACGAATTAAGCGTCATCTGCTCACTCAGCGTGCATTCAAAGAAGTATGTTAACAGTCAATGTTCTGTTGGCCTTGATGTTTGAGGTTCCTCTCTCTTGGTTTTGTGTTGACCTTTTCTTTATGACTTTTTGTTTATATTTTCTTTTTGCAGGTTGGCATAGAATTCATGGATTTGTACAGTTCTTTGATTCCAGTATATGAAATTGAGCCTCTTGAAAAAATAACTGATGCATATCTTGATCAATATTTGTGGTATGAAGGTGACAAACGCCATCTATTCCCTAACTGGATTAAGCCTGCAGACTCCGAACCACCACCACTATTAGTTTATAAATGGTGTCAGGGTATAAACAATTTGCAAGGTGTTTGGGACACAAGTGAGGGGCAGTGTGTGGTGATGCTTCAGACAAAGTTCGAGAAATTCTTTGAAAAGATTGACTTGACAATGTTAAACAGGTGAGATATATACAACTTCTGGTTAATACTTTGAAAGGAGTTTCCATTCTTGAAGATTCACTTTCCCTTCCTCTGATTTTGCAGGCTTCTTCGTCTGGTTCTTGACCACAATATTGCTGATTATGTCACTGCTAAGAATAATGTTGTGTTGTCCTACAAAGATATGAGTCACACAAACTCATATGGATTAATACGTGGTCTTCAGTTTGCGTCTTTTGTTGTGCAATATTATGGACTTGTCTTAGATCTTCTGCTTCTTGGACTTACCCGAGCAAGTGAGATTGCCGGTCCACCACAAATGCCTAATGAATTCATGACTTACTGGGACACAAAAGTTGAGACACGACATCCAATTCGACTGTATTCTAGGTACATCGACAGAGTGCATATACTGTTCCGCTTCACTCATGAAGAGGCCCGAGATCTTATTCAGCGGTATTTAACTGAACATCCTGATCCCAACAATGAAAATATGGTTGGATATCAAAACAAAAAATGTTGGCCCAGAGATGCAAGAATGAGACTCATGAAGCATGATGGTATGTGCATGTTGTCAATTTTCTTTGACACATGATTATTTGTCTGAACTTCAATTGTATTAGTGGTTTAATAACATGAGATAATGATTTTCTCTATGACCTTTTTTCAGTAAATCTTGGGAGGAGTGTCTTCTGGGATATGAAGAATCGCCTACCGCGAAGCATCACAACTTTAGAGTGGGAGAATAGCTTTGTTTCTGTTTACAGCAAGGACAATCCGAACTTGCTCTTTAGCATGTATGTATATCTGCATTCTTGGTGTTTCTTTTATGGCCCTAAGCAAGTTTTGGTATATAATCAGCGGTAGATATTCCAAGTTCCTACATATTCATCTCTCGTATGTGCAGGTGCGGTTTTGAGGTTCGGATCCTTCCAAAGATAAGGATGACACAGGAAGCATTTAGCAATACCAGAGATGGTGTTTGGAATTTGCAGAATGAGCAGACCAAGGAGCGCACTGCAATTGCTTTCCTAAGGGTTGATGATGAGCACATGAAGGTGTTTGAGAATCGTGTGAGGCAGATTCTTATGTCTTCCGGGTCCACTACGTTTACAAAAATTGTCAACAAATGGAACACAGCCCTGATAGGTACTTGCAATATCATTTTTTTGGTTCAAGCATTTTAGTCATCTTGTCCTGTTTGAAATATTCTTTTGCCTGAGATTTTTCTCCTATGTTCTTTTAGGACTAATGACTTACTTCCGTGAGGCAACTGTGCATACTCAAGAACTGCTGGATTTACTTGTTAAATGTGAAAATAAAATCCAAACCCGTATCAAAATTGGGTTGAACTCAAAAATGCCAAGCAGGTAAGTGCTTAGTCTTAAGTTTTCATGTTTTTCTTTGATATCTTTGTTGCATACATGGAATCTCCAATCATTGTTTATCTTTTTCAGATTCCCTCCTGTTATTTTCTATACACCAAAAGAAATTGGAGGACTGGGCATGTTATCAATGGGTCATATATTGATCCCACAAAGTGACCTGAGGTATAGTCAGCAGACAGATGTTGGTGTAACCCACTTCAGGAGTGGTATGAGTCATGAAGAAGACCAATTGATTCCAAATCTATATCGATACATTCAGGTAATGTCTTATTCAGTTTTGGGACTTGAGAGAATTGAGTTGTAGTTAACTTATGTTTTTTATGTCCTTCTCATACTGATATTTTCGTTAATCTGTGAACAGCCTTGGGAAAGTGAGTTTATTGACTCGCAACGTGTCTGGGCAGAGTATGCATTGAAGAGGCAGGAAGCACAGGCACAAAATAGACGCTTAACCCTAGAAGATTTGGAAGTAAGCTGTTCTCTTTACCTTTTTTCCCCTTAAATTTATGATGGGTTTATATATAGTGAACGTTTTGGTGTTTGCTTTCACAATATATTTGAGCTGGAGTAAAGATAATTTGTTCTTCAATGTTTTGCTGGCAAAAATCTGGTGAAAAAGAAGGGGCACAGGGCTGTATTTTGACAATATAACATCTCTGGACTTGATGTCGAAATGTTTCTAATACATATACTTTTTGATTCAGGATTCATGGGACAGGGGAATTCCGCGCATCAATACATTGTTTCAAAAGGACAGGCACACTCTGGCATATGACAAAGGATGGAGAGTGCGCACAGATTTCAAGCAGTATCAAGTTCTGAAACAAAATCCTTTCTGGTGGACTCATCAGAGGCATGATGGGAAACTGTGGAACTTGAACAATTATAGAACAGATGTCATCCAAGCTCTTGGTGGTGTTGAGGGCATTCTTGAGCATACCTTGTTTAAAGGAACTTAGTAAGTAGTTCTGAATGATGCTTTCTTACTTCAGCAATCTTTAAAAAGAGTTTTGTGTGCTTTTTTCTTGAGCTTTCTTATTTAGTAAGTTAATTATTTGATGCATGTTGATCCCACCTTGGAAATTGATGTAGTTTATTATTTTTGACCCTCTTTTATCATTGTCTCTAATTTGACTATTAAATAATGCTGTTTAATTGTGGTTATTACATTTGTTTATGTTTTGTTGCCTTTTCCCTGGCTTGAAATTCTCGTCACGAGCTCTTTCGTAACTGCTTTACTTGCTTTCCAGTTTTCCAACCTGGGAAGGTCTCTTTTGGGAGAAGGCATCTGGTTTTGAGGAGTCAATGAAGTATAAGAAGCTCACTAATGCTCAAAGATCTGGTCTAAACCAAATTCCTAACCGTAGGTTCACTCTGTGGTGGTCGCCTACAATTAATCGAGCCAATGTCTACGTGGGTTTCCAAGTGCAATTGGATCTAACTGGAATCTTTATGCATGGGAAGATTCCAACCTTGAAAATTTCACTCATTCAGATATTCCGTGCACACTTGTGGCAGAAGATTCATGAGAGCGTCGTCATGGATCTCTGTCAGGTCTTGGATCAGGAGCTGGATGCATTGGAAATTGAAACTGTTCAAAAGGAAACAATCCATCCTAGAAAGAGTTACAAGATGAACAGTTCTTGTGCGGACATTCTCCTCTTTGCTGCCCATAGATGGCCAATGTCAAAGCCTAGTCTTGTGGCCGAGTCGAAGGATGTCTTTGATCAGAAGGCAAGCAACAAGTATTGGATCGATGTTCAGCTTCGATGGGGTGACTATGACTCTCATGATATTGAGCGATATACCCGGGCTAAATTTATGGACTACACAACAGACAACATGTCTATATATCCATCTCCAACTGGTGATTCCTCCTCTTGATTTTATTATTTACACCTTTCTAGCTTTGCAGATGACTTATCTTCTTTTTTTTTTTGAGTTCAGGGGTCATGATTGGGATTGATCTTGCATATAACTTGCACTCTGCTTTTGGTAACTGGTTTCCTGGGTCTAAGCCATTATTAGCTCAGGCGATGAATAAGATTATGAAGGTAAAATATTTCTATAGTAGCATTTTTGTCGGCTGAGTAAAATATTTCTATACTAGCATTTTTTATCGGCCGAGTTACTGCTGATAGACTCTGGTTTTGTGCTAATGGTCTGTTTTAATGCAGTCGAATCCAGCTTTATATGTTTTGAGAGAGCGTATTAGGAAAGGTTTGCAGTTGTACTCTTCTGAGCCTACAGAACCTTATTTGTCATCCCAGAACTATGGGGAGATCTTCAGCAATCAGATAATATGGTTTGTAGATGACACTAATGTGTATCGTGTCACAATTCACAAGACTTTTGAAGGAAATCTCACAACAAAGCCCATTAATGGTGCGATCTTCATTTTCAATCCTAGAACCGGACAGCTGTTTTTAAAGGTCGGTGACCTTTACATTAGTTTATTGCTTGAGCCAACTCTACTTCAATATAGGAGATTCTAAACTTGATTTGGCTGATATCTTGCAGGTCATCCATACTAGTGTATGGGCCGGACAGAAGCGTCTTGGTCAGCTTGCCAAATGGAAGACAGCTGAAGAAGTTGCTGCTCTTGTTCGTTCTCTACCTGTTGAGGAGCAGCCAAAGCAAATTATCGTGACACGTAAAGGAATGCTTGATCCATTGGAGGTTCACTTACTAGATTTTCCAAACATAGTTATTAAGGGAAGTGAATTGCAACTCCCCTTCCAGGCATGTTTGAAGATAGAGAAATTTGGTGACTTAATTTTGAAAGCAACAGAGCCACAGATGGTGTTATTCAACATCTATGATGACTGGCTGAAGAGTATTTCTTCTTACACTGCATTCTCCCGACTCATTTTGATCCTACGTGCACTCCATGTGAACAATGAGAAGGCAAAGATGTTACTTAAGCCTGACAAAACCATCATCACTGAACCTCACCACATCTGGCCTTCTCTTACTGATGATCAGTGGATGAAGGTTGAAGTTGCTTTAAGAGATCTTATACTTTCAGACTATGCCAAGAAGAACAATGTAAATACGTCAGCTCTAACACAATCTGAAATCAGAGACATTATACTTGGAGCTGAGATTACACCGCCTTCTCAACAAAGGCAACAGATAGCTGAAATAGAGAAACAGGTATTGTCTCTTTCCACGTGTGCTTTTCGCCTCATTATTTGTTGTTTATGTGAACTGATAGCCTAGTGGATTTTTCAGGCTAAAGAGGCAAGCCAGCTTACAGCAGTTACAACAAGGACTACAAATGTGCATGGTGATGAACTTATTGTTACCACCACAAGTCCCTATGAGCAAGCCGCATTTGGTTCCAAGACAGATTGGCGTGTTAGGGCAATATCAGCAACAAATCTATATCTCCGAGTGAACCATATATATGTTAATTCAGAGGACATTAAGGTATATTTTAGACTTATGTGCTATTAGGTTCTATGCAATACTTGCATTTGCTCAAGTTGGAGTCTATGACTGCAGGAAACTGGATATACCTACATTATGCCAAAGAATATATTGAAGAAGTTCATCTGTATAGCAGATCTAAGAACACAAATTTCTGGCTACATGTATGGTATAAGTCCACCAGATAATCCTCAGGTCAAGGAGATTCGCTGCATTGCTTTGCCACCACAGTGGGGAACTCATCAACAAGTACACCTCCCATCAGCTCTGCCTGATCATGATTTCCTCAATGATCTGGAGCCTTTGGGGTGGATGCATACACAACCAAATGAGCTTCCTCAGTTGTCACCGCAGGTTTGTCTTCTGTCAGTCCTTGACTTATGATTTTAGTAGTTGCATATGATTTTCATGTCCTAACTGGCGCAAGTTGATTTTTATAGGATCTTACATCACATGCTCGGATTCTGGAGAACAACAAACAGTGGGATGGTGAGAAGTGCATCATTTTGACTTGCAGTTTCACTCCAGGATCATGCTCGTTAACTGCTTACAAGCTAACTCCAAGCGGGTATGAGTGGGGACGACTCAACAAGGATACTGGAAGTAATCCTCATGGTTACTTGCCTACTCACTATGAAAAGGTTCAGATGCTTCTAAGTGACCGCTTTTTCGGTTTCTACATGGTAAGTACAATACCTAACTCACGACTCTCATTGTATTGTTCTCCGTTTCATGTGACAAAGTTTAGTTTCTTATAATTTCTTGCTTTATAGTGACTATTTTTGTTAAAACTTTCTGTTTCATAGGTTCCTGACAATGGTCCATGGAATTATAACTTCATGGGAGTGAAGCATACAGCAAGCATGAAGTATGGCATGAAGCTGGGGTCTCCCCGAGAGTATTACCATGAAGACCACAGGCCTACACATTTCCTGGAATTCAGCAACCTTGAAGAGGGTGAGACGGCGGAGGGTGATAGGGAGGATACATTCACTTGAAGTGATTTTTTGTAACATTAAGTTTCTTCTAAAATATTTTGCCAATCCTATGAAATGAAAACCAGTACTACTTGAAAAATATGAAATGGTCTTTTTTGTTGTAATGGTTGATGCGAAAGTCACAACTTTTACCAAAGTTGATAGCTGAAACTCTTTGTTAAGTCTCGCTTAGGTCCGTTTAAGTCAGATTTAGCCTTTAATAAATCTCGAGATATTTACCTCGTGCTTTTGAAGAAAAAATATTACTAAGGCAATAAGAAAATAAAGGCAACTAGAAAATAAGAAAGATATGGTAAAATCAACCTTTATATTACTTTCTTTTAAAAGAATACAAAGAATGTTCTCTTTGACTGAATAAGGAGAGTAAAGATAAGTTTGAATGAGCTATAAGACTCTGACTTAAAAGTTAAGTTACATTTAGAATTTTACTTAAGCTGAACTGTTTAAGATCGTATTAAGATTATGTCTATCTTTATCAGATTACATTATATGGATTAATTGGATGACACTTTCATCCAAGTAAGGTTCTGACTGATAAGATAAAATATACAAGATAATAAAAAGATATAGTTTATATTTAAATAGAAAACAAGATAAAATCTATAAAATAACAGAAAGGTATAGTTTACATTTAAATAGGAAACTAACATTTTTATAATACTTTTCATCAAAGTTGATCACCAACATTGATAAGCATGCTGATAAGGCTGAAGAAGTTATTTAGATAGGAGCAATAATAAAAGATTAGATTAGGATAGTATTTAGATAAGGATAGTTAGCTTTTGAAAGATCCTTTCTGGTTTTTGTTTCTTAATAGAGTTCTACTATAATAGCAGTCTTAGTTAGATGGATTGTTATTATCCCATTCTGCCTATATAAATAGCAGAATTACTAATAAATAAGGGATCGAAATTATCACAGAAAATAGTAGTTACTTTAGCTGTAATTTATTCAGCTAGCTCTGTCAAGAGCTAGCTACCCTTCATTCAAAATTGGTTCTTCCTCCAAAGGGAAGAACAAAAACAAGGGAAAGAAGATAGATTTCTCTCTTAATCGTCCCATGACGAGATCATATAGCAAGGCCCATAACAAACACTCTTTGCAAAGAAGTTTCACTTAGGTCTGCTTAAGCAAGACTTCAGCCTTCAACAACCTTTGAGATGTTTACCTCACATCCTCAAAGAAATAATGACATGAAGCAATAAGAAAATAAAGGCAACTAGAAAACAAGAGAGATAGGATAAAACCAACTTTTATATTACTTTCCCTCAAAAGAATACAAGGAATACTCTCTTTGACTGAATAAGGAGAGCAAAACTCGAATGAGCTATATATAGATACTCTGACTTAGAGGCCAAGTTACATTCAGAATACTACTTAAACTAAACTGCCTAAGATCACGTTCATCTTTATTAGATTACATCACATGGACCAATTGGATGACACCTCTATCCAAGTATGACTCTAACGGATAAGGTAGAATCTACAAAATAACAGAAAGATAAAGTTTACATTTAAACAGGAAACTATCATCTTTATCTTTGAAGATCTCTGCTAGCTTCAAATATCAAGTCTCACTGCAACTATAACTCCTAGTTATCGACACATCATCCAAGATCTCCCCACGATCTCTATCTGCTGATGATACAGTGTGATCTTGTTGAAGCTTATATAGTACACTGACATCATCTAATGCTTTCCACACCAAGTCCACTAATCATGCTCCATTCATTCGATCGTGGGCCAAGTCCTTAGTGCATCAAGTCCTTAACCTAAGCTAGTCAATCTCCACAAAATTCAAAAATTTACTAAAATTCGCACCAATTCTGATTCTGCTCACTCATATTTGCCTTAGTATTTTCACATGTTTCCCTCGTACCATCAAGTCCTTAACCTAAGCTAGTCAATCTCCACAAAATTCAAAAATTTACTAAAATTCGCACCAATTCTGATTCT
>JAOSBN010000005.1:5434619-5457310 GCA_027563595.1 Erythroxylum suave | reverse complement strand
TTAAACTCCCGTTGATATGTGTCATCGCATGATAAGGCAAACCAGTGATTACCCCTCTTTAAACAAGACCGAGTTTACTTGGTCTCGTTTCCAGTATCTTGTGCCAGGTTCGGGAGACTGTGACAGAAGCCTTCGGTCGAAGATCACAAGGCCGACTGGAGTAGATGGACAAAGAGTTTAACCGGCCTCGTTGAAGTTACACAATACATGAATTGCCATAAGCAACGATCTGCGTTTATTTCAAACAACCCTTCAACTTGGATTTTCAAATAGAACAAAAAATAATGCTTCAGAGCAAGAAAATGAAAAAGAATCATTGGAACGACACGATGAGTTCGTAGATGGCTTACTGTGATGAAGATGTGAAGTTTCAACACAACACAGGGCTATTTATAATTTGGATAGTCAACATTTGCTTTAAAAGCTTTAATGCTTGCATCTATTTTAGACCATATCTTGAGATTTTCTTTAAATTTGTAAATTAATGCTTGCACACAGAAGTATTAATTAGCATTAATTATGGATGTTGAATTAGGAAGAATGATATATTCTTATCCCATTTCTTTTATAACTTATTAGGTGACATTAATGCTTTATGGTTCTTTGATTTTACAAGTAAAATTCTTAACTTTTCTCCTTACAAATACATTTGGTTTTTATTGCAATTAATTGTAAGTGAAATGCATAACCAGCTATAGGTCAGGTATAGTGGGGCTAGCAATTAACTCTAAGAATGATGATATGGGAGCTTAATGATTTTTTGTTCATGCATTTGAAGGAGAAGGAAAAAATTGGTGTTTTAGTTTAAAAGACTACGACAACGTAAAAATTTAGTAAAAATTCTGTTGGTGTACGATATATAGAGAGATTAAATAGGAAACAGGTTGCTTCCAAATTTAATTTACAGATACTAATTAAAGTAATTACATAAATAATTGGAAAGAAGGATATGGGGCTGCTAATAAGAATTAATAGAGTAAGCCTATAAATATCTTGTCACTGACAGCTATTGTTACCTAACCTAATCTGTGACTTATTGGCATGCCTTAAGTTGTTTTCGTTGCTGTCATCGTCTCTTCTGCTTTGTCTCCGCCCAAGTTAGCTTAGAAATATTGATAGATAATCAAAGATCTTTTTGGTCTGAAAAAATCCCTTGAAATTATTCTTTTCTGACTTTAAATATTGGAATTGTCCATTTGTACATATAAAAAATAATCAATTTGAAAATGCTATAAAAAAAGACGTGTCTTGATCGTGGGATATCATTAAGAAATAAGAATCTGTGTTATCAAAAGATTTCCCGTGATTATTTCTAGTATGGAATGAGTCAATCATCCACTTTAATATCTTATTAAACAAAAATAGTGATATTGTTCTTCCATTGATCCAAAATTTTCTTTTTTTCAAAATAGTTATGGATGAGTTGACAATTAATTCCAATTGACCTCGACTAATCTTATACAAAAATAAAGAATTTGATGATAGAAAAGTTCAAGTCCGAAGAACCAAATGTCGGTTTATGCCCTAAAGCTAATCATTTTGATTGTGTTTAGTGACAAATTATTTAAAGACATTATTTATCTTGTACATGTTTAAATTTATATGATAAAATTCATGCAATAATTATACATTGCAAATGAAATTATAATGAGATGATAATTTTGAGATTCATATTGTATTTATGTATTATTCCTAAATGTTCCCGGTCATTGTTCTCTAACAATTGAACATTAATAGAACGTAAAAAGACTAGCATACGTTGTGTATTTTCCTTTTAAAGGAAGTAGTCAATCTCATAGGCAAAAGTATAAAGATACTTAAATAAATGTGTTGGTGCTTGTTAAAGAACAAGTTCCCTAAACAGATCCGATATGAGAAATCTATTTGAAATATTACTTGTATGTCTATAGTATTCTCATTGTGATAATTATATAAGTGATCATTTGATTTGAGGTTATCAAAGTTATTTTGTAAGGGGATTGTTATGTTTTGACACTACTTATGTTCTATTTAATCATAGGTCGTTTAATTGGTAGTCATTGGATGTAAAATGAACTATATAAAGATAGTTGAGTGATCAAGATAGGATTTATCACCCTAAAGTAATTAAGAAGAATGTTCCGTTGTTCTCGATTAATATTGATTCCAGAAATCCTTGGCCAAGGTAGAATGATATTTTGTAAATAATTTACAAATATCATTAATTGAATCAATAGCTAACGACGAAGAACTAATATGACTGAATTCAAATAGAGTAGACATTAATTACATGCTCTATGTTTAATTGGAACATTGGTTGATGAAATGATTGAATTATATGAAAAAATCATACGTGGAAAGGTTAGTCAAAACTACTTTAACATTCCTAAATATTTGGGTGTTCATGACACGTTGTTAGACGTTAATCTTGATCTATGATTATAAATTGTTTAATTAGAGAATTAAAGATAAATTAAAAGGAGTTTTAATTTATCTAATTCTAATTATGAATTAGAATTAAAATTTATAATCATTGCCCACATGTTTGGGAACCTAATGGATCTCACATATAGAATGGGTTGAAGAGAGCAAAGTTAATTTAATCAAGTTGGATTTGATTGTAAAGTTTGAAAAGTTTTATGATTACATATCATATATTTAATTAATAAAAATCAATATAAGATATTAAATCTTATATGAGCATAATTGATATTTAATTATAATTATTTATAATTTTAATTAAAGTTTGATGTAAATTAGTTAATTTTAATTAAATTACTAAAACATCCAAAGTTTATTATAATAGACTTAAGCTCTATAGAGCTAGTACCATACTTAACCCTCTCTGTAATAATTATAGCGTTCTCTCAACTCATTTTGTGTATACCATTTGAGGTCAGACATTTGTGCGATTACGGTGGTTGAAATGGATCGGTTTTGAGAACAGTTCGAAGGATACGATAAGATTAGTATCAACTTCGGAATAAGGTACAAATTAAATTTCTGCTTTATTATACTTTGTGTTTATCATTTTATAGAATTAAAAAGATCTTTGTTTTCATAAAATCAAAGATTACGAAAAAGTTTTGTAATTATTCCATTGAATCCCGACCCAATTTTCCAACAACAAAATGAATAGAATGAGTTTTGAATACAGGGTTGCCCAACTCAATATTCATATTGAAAAACAGCATAGGCTTATTCTGGTAAATTTCGAGTAAAGAAAATTCAAACTCATAATTATACCTAAAACTTGAATAAATTTATGCTTGAATCCATTTATTTAAACTGAATCAAATTTAAATTTAAATTTAAGAATAATCAAAGATAAATTTAAATTTGAATGATTGTTATCTTTAAATATCCCTGAATATAACATAAAGTTATTTTTTTTCACTGAATTCTTAAAAACATGCTTCATTTATTCTGAATTTCCTACGAACATACGAGACCTCAAAGTTCCTATTTCAACTCATAATTGATATTATTATATCTCTAACTTGTTTTACAGAAAAGACTGAAATTGTTTAGTTAATGCCTATGAATTTGACACGTAAACACTTTATAGTTAGAATCTTATTTTATGTTGGAGAAATAGAAAGGAAGAGTATAAATGAAAGTCCAACACATACAGCTGATGGTTCTTTGGATCTTTAATACCTCGAGCCTTGCAGGGATCTTCTGAGGTTGAATGTTGAAGTATGACCTTTTTCAAAACTTTTACTCCTCGAACTTCCTATTCAACCTTGAATCAGCTAGTTCAGTAACTTCCTTTCGCAAACCAATTGCAGAATTAAACATCATATCCATATTCCAAAAGGAAACCAAAAACTGATATCTCTTCTTCTGTGGTCCTACTTGGAAATCCTCCTCTCTTTTTTTCTTATCTCTGTTTTTGGCTGATATTGTTCATGTAAGCTAATGTAACAAAGAAAGTGATGCGGATCTCCAAGGTCAAAGATCCGAAACTTCTTATCACACTTTGGATAGAACATGGACAAGATGAAATCTCCAACTCTAACGAACCCTCAATCACCTATATGAAAGGAAACATATATAATAAGGTTGATTTGAAAATAACAATAGAAATTCGCCCTAAGTGTTTACCTTGACAAGAATTATATTCTTGATGCAATAGAAGAAGACGAGAAATCCTCCCTTATAGAATTGTTAGTCAACCAAGTAGTGTGCTATCCAAAGTTATACTTCTAATGTAAAATAATTAATTAAATAAAATAAAAGTCTTCTTATATATTTCGCCCAACTTGATTAGTTAAGATGCCATTGATCCTTGTTATCTCTTAAGATTCTATGCTATCTACTATTCGGCCCATATAGAATTGAAGTACTCCTTTGAACTTCTTAACTCTTGATCTCGTTATTTACTAGTTTATCTTTAGTTCCAGGTCTTTTACAAAATACCATAGTCATGCTCACACCGGAAAGGATGAAAAACTAGGATTGTAATATAATTTTAACAAAACTATATCCATTATAATTACTTGCCTCTATTTCTGACCTTACAATATTAAACACAAAACCAACATAACAAATGCTGTTTGTAGACATGAAACTTGGCGATCGGCACCAGAAGACTCGTTTTCTGTACTTGGCAATGTCATAGCTTCGAGAGTCGTAGATAGATAATGAACTGTACTCTTCGTTGAACCGGCTAAAGGTGGGTTGCATGGACTTATGCCCGAGTCGAACGATTCATCTGAACCATCTTCAAAACCACCATCAGCACCATAACATAATCCGGAATTGTCTTCTAATTTAAGTTTTCTTCTCATCTTCCAAACCATGTCTCTGCTAAATGGAACTGGCCCTGTTAAATGATTGTCATTTAGCTTCAGTTCCCCAAGATTTTTCAAGTTCTTGAAGCTCATGGGTATTGAACCGTTCAAGTGGTTCCCATCAAGATAAACAACTCGAAGATTTGTCAACCTGCCGAGTGACTCCGGGATTGAGCCTTGTAGATTCATGTTTGAGAGAACCAAGACCATTAGACTCTTCATACCATCAAATTCATCACTAGCAAGTGCTTTGGCCCATAATGGATTTCCTTTAAGAATCAATGCTTGGAGAGAATTCAAGCTTCTAAATGACATTGGAAATGGCCCTGAAAAACGATTATAACTCAAGTCTACAAGAATAAGCTCTTTTAAAGTACCAATCGTCTCAGGAATCGAACCAACAAGACGATTACGACTAAAATCCAATTTGATTAGTGAGTCACACGAGCCAATTGTAGATGGTATTGAACCAGATAGTAGATTTTGGCTCAGGTCCAGGACGCTTAGTGATGGAAAATTGAAACTAGGTATAGAACCGGTTAGCTTATTTCCACTCAAGTCTAACGACCTTAGACCCGTCAACCGGCTCAGTTGAAACGGAATTGAGCCGTTGATATTGTTTCTGTGAAGATCGAGAACTTTTAAACGGGTGAGATTGCCCAATTCCATCGGGATAGGACCCACATGCCCATTTTCCCTCAGAACAAGAGTCTGAAGACTTGGGCCTAACTGCCCCAAAAAGGAAGGAATGGGCTGTGGGTTATAAGTAAAACATCGGTAAAAAAACAGTGTCCTAATATGAGGAAGCTTAGTAATGGACTGGGAAATGTAAGACCTTGTTGGGTCACAAGTGGGGAAGGCTGTGTCATCCGACAATGCCCCGAACGATAGTGAAACGATGTGGTATACATTGTCCTTGTCCGGCATGCACTCAATACCATGCCACCGGCCGCGACAAATGTCCGGTATGTCAGTGGCCCAACCGTTTCCAGTGGCGCGCATTATGTCGTAGACAGCTTCTTGCTCGCGGCCATCGGTTCTCGCTCCAATCTTGTTCATGGAAAGCCCAGTTTGCGGAGCGTCAATTAGGGCCGACTGGTTGCTAGGGTCTGGAATTAAGACCGTATAAGGCTTGGTAAGTGGCAGAAGAGGCAGGAAAAGGAGTGTGAGAGTAGTATAGAAAAATGAAGCCATGTTGAGAAAGTGTTATGAGGAGTGCAAGTATGGGGGACTTTGGGGTTTAAATAAAGAGGGTAGAGTAGGGAGAGTGAATGAGATGGTCCAGGTCGGTCAGTGACATATTAAATGGAGAAGATGCAAGTTGGTGCATGGAATGATAGAAAAGTATTTATGGGTTCACGAGAATGGGAGGAACAGAAATAAATACAACTGAAAATTTGAGCATTAATGTCCTTCACGGGAATTTCCCTCAGCTTCTGATCTGAGAAGCTAGACTTCACAAATGATACGATTTATGAATTATATGATGATATGTCTGGCCAAAAGGTCGGTCCGTTTCGGTCTCACATTAGAATTTAAAATTTTTGAAATTATTTAAATCCTAAATTAATTCCATTTATCTAAACTCAATTTAGTTTCAACTTAGAATTTAGGAGTTTGGATTCATGTCATCCCATTATCAATCCAAATGTTTATGGTAAACAATTCTATAATTTATCATATTTGCTCCATTTAACACGCATTTAAAAGCACATTTCACACAAATAATCATTACCCTGATGAGATTATGCAATGTGGATCAAAATTGTGAGAGCTAGGATTAACTCATATAAGATGGAAAATTGAAATAGATTGGCACGTGATTTTAGTTGGGAATAATAGCAATATTGATCTCAATGATCATGTGCATGCTCAATTTTCTTTTTCTTATCTTTTAATCTTCATTTCTTAGGATACATGTAGCCGTAGAATCAGATGGCAATTGTGCATCGTCATTAGGTTCATGCATACATAACAGAAACAACACCTTAAATCAAATAAAAGAAACTGTGTTATAGTTAAGTAAGTGGTCTTTTGAAACTTATAATTGATAACCTCTATGTAAAAAAGAAGAAGAGAGAATCATATATGAATATAAGGGTATTAGAAATTATTTGTTTATTTAAGAGGTGCTTTTTCTAATCCAAATTTTAACTTCGAGTGAATTCCAGATTATCCATCAAATCTATTGACAGTTATAAGAAGTTATTTTTCAAACTCAGTTCAATCATTTTACATGTTTCTGAATAGCAATCTGATCTATTTCTTTTCTAAGTTAAAGTTTAGGAGTAGCAATCTGCGGTATAGTAGAGATAAGTACTTATTCATCGCAGTTTTCAAATGCAACCATATATTTGAATTTGCGGTGAATAACCGGAGGTTGGAGAAAAGTGCGATGCAACCGCAAAAATCAATAAGCAGAAAGAGAGTTACGGTAGGAAGTTGCTTTTGTGGTAAAATTTTTACTTTTCATTAATAACCTTCACTAAAAGTATTATTTTCTATTATACCCTTAATTAATATGACTAATAATATATTTTTATGAAATATTTTATTTACTAAATTTATTTTATTTAAATTTTCTTATTTTAATTTAATATTTTATTATTTATAATTTTAAATTTATATGACTACTAATATATTTTTAATTATTATACAACAATTAATAGTTTATTAAATCAATGAACTTTTTAATTATTTTATTTCTTTTCAGCAATCACAGTTACACTTGTCAAACACATATTTTTGCGTTTCATAAGTACTTATCATTTTAGCAGGTTAATTTCAGCAGATCACCAACCGTCACCACTTTCTCAAACCAAGCCTAAATATCAACATGTTACCCTTTGGCTTTCAAGAGGTGGGATAATTGGTAGAACTTGTTCCTGTGTTAAATAAAATCGATTAACAACTTATCTATATTGTAACGAGCTAAAACTCAACTTGAACTCTGGTACCATTAGATTTGCTTACGAAAATTGAGCAAACCCTAGTTTTTTCCTAGTCCAACATATTAACATGGCCATGGCAGTGCATATATAGAAAGGGAATTATAACTAGTTCAGGATAGCCATAAACATTCGGAATCCCTCAATCAAGGATTAAAAAGAATATTCAATTTTCCAACAACAACGATAATCGTTAACATCCAAGAAGAACATATCCAAAAGTTGGGAATAGATAACCTGTATTATTTATTCTATGCCTACCCTATTTTATGAGTATCTATCCATCCAATAAATAGGACCTACAGAAAATAAATAAATGGATGCCCATAAAGCAGAATAGGCACAAAATAATGGGAATAGATGATCTGAACCCACAAAAACCAATCCGTAGAGAAAATATTTCAAAAGTCTCATTTCAATTAGTCTTAATCTTAGTTCCAATTTAAGATCTTAATTAACCATTTTCGAGAGTGGATAATAAAGATTTTTCAACACCAAATAAAACATAGAAAAGAAGAGATCAAAAGAGAATATCTTTGTTAGATTTTAGAACTAGAAACTAACTAAGAAATAGAATAGGAAAAAGTTAATGCAAGAGGCAATTTATTGATTGATTACACTTTACATTGATGCTAAAGGCCAAAATATATAAGGAATGAAATAACAAACTTAACTAATATTTCGAAGAAGATTAACTAATTAAATCAAAAATATTTAAAGTTTAAATTATAATAGATAACAACTTTAATCTTATCTTTACTATTCTATCTTATTACTTCTCAAATTTTATCTTTAAACAAAGACCACATTTTTAAAAACTTTGACTCATTCTCCAACATTCCCTCTTGATTCAAAGTTGTAAGACTTCTAGAATTTGATAATGTACTTCTCATCACCTTTCAATTGTTGGAGCACATATCTCCACAATTCTTTTTTTTTGGGAGCACTTTTGTCTATTCTTTAACATGAATACTTCTCTTGTTACTTATCGCCATAACACTTCTCATCAACTAGAAAAAATTATTTTCTTCAATCACTTGAACTATATTTACTTATAATTCATTGTTAAACTTGCAATCTCTTTTCAAATATTCAAATCGGTTATACTTGAAGCATTGAGACTTCCCTTTATACCAACAATCTTTCCCTTCATGACCAAACTTCTCATAGTGGCCAAATTCAGGAATGTTTACTTTCTTCTTTGTCGCCCATACCTTTGCTATATAGGCTCTTTCCACCATCTTTTCACTTTCTTGGTTTCTTATTGGCCTTCTTTGCTCTTGAACTTACAAAATATTAATCACCCCTAAGTCCTTCAAGATCTTCGAGATCTTTGATATTATATTGGATTTTAGAATCAGAAACTAAAAAATAGAATAGAAAAGAGATATGCAAAGAGAAAATTTAGGGGGTGTTTGTTTGGGGTATGGAAAAAGGGATATGGGTATGTAATGAAAATTGATGTTTGGTATGAACCTATCATTGAAGGCCTAAGAGTTTCATTCCTTGGTTTTGGGCAATCCTCTATTCCTCTCATAATGTAGAGGAATGGAAGAGAAGAATGAGAGTGATTGATATGTTTATGAGAGTGATTGATATGTTTTTAGTTTTTAATATAGAAGATAGATAAAAAGTATAATTATGAGCCAAATAATTTCATAAGTAAAGCTTTAATTTCAATAATCAAATTTATGATGAAATCAATTAAATAATTAATTATAATTATGAGCCAAATAATTTTATAAGTAAAGCTTTAATTTCAATAATCAAATTTATGATGAAATCAATTAAATAATTAATTACACAATAATTAATTAAAATATTGTAATTAATTAAAATATTATTATTATTTAATTACATTACATTATATTTAATTAAAATATTATTATTAATTAAAATATAACTATTTATTAATTAAAATATTTTTATTAATTAATTAATTGCAATATAATTAATTAAAATATAATTCATTCATCAATTAAAATATTGTAATTAATTAAAATATAATTTATTTTGTAATTAATTACCATTACCGTTGATAATGGTTGGTTTGTAAAAATTATTGTAATTAATTAATTACAATATTTTTTACAAACCAACCATTATCAACGGTAATGATAATCATTCCTTTATCTTAACTAACCATCATAATTATAATGATTATATCCATTCTTATTTCTCCCTTATTATATTTATTCCTATTCTTATTCTCATTCTCATTTCCTTTTATAAACCAAGAGCCCCCTTATTGATGATTACACATAATGCAAAGAGGCAATTTATTGATCGATTATACTTTACATTGATGATGAAAGCCTAAATATATAGGCAATGAAATAACAAACTTAACTAATATATCACTAAAGATTAACCAAATAGATAAAAAATTTTTAAATTTTAAATTCTAACATATAACAACAAATACCACATTTTTAACAATTTTAAATCATTTTTCAACAAGCTCGTGTTTCATTTATCCATATTTTTCTAGGAAATTTTATTTCAACATCTAGAATGAAAATTGATAAAATCGGCTATTGACTATTTATCGTCACGTCATAGAATTTTTATATACATTTTGCTTTAATTTAACTTTAAACTTTTCTTACGATCGTAAAGCTTAAAGAATTTGAAAAAAAAAATCAAGCCAAAATTTCTAGCCACGGAGGTTTCTTTAAACTTGTAAAAGTTACTACTTTAGTCAAAAGTGTTTTGTTTTTCAACATTCACTTTTAGTGAATATAATCAAAACCAGGATCTTCTCTTGAGCAACTCAAATTGATTGATTGAGTGATTGATGTGTTTTGACAGATCAAGACAGTGAGTTACATGAATTTGATACTGATTCATTTCGAAGTAGATATAGCTATCAGTGGAAGTTCTGTGAAAGAGGAGTATTGCTTATGCTGAACACTTGCCTAAAAAGCTGATTCCAGAATTAATGCCAGAACCCAAGTATAAAAAGCAGCAGAAAGGATTATGATTTGAGCTAGAACTGCAAGCAAAAGTACATCTCATTTCATTCCCATGCATCTCACAACCACAAACAAGAAAGAAACAAAAAGGGAAAGAAAAAGAAAGAATGAGCTCTACAAATAATATATAAAAAGACAGGGATCGAGGCAGTGCCTAGGGCATGCCTTTTCTGCTTTGCTCTCTAGTCTCTACAACAACTAGCAGACTAGTCTTCGATGGGTTCACTTGGTTTTTAGCAACAACCTTGGAAGAAGACTAATACCCCATCTGAATAATCCAAAGTCGCAGTTTTTTACTTTAATTATTCTGTGCAATTGGGTATCTCACCCCAGCTGCCAGCACTCTCTGCTGCTCTATCTGCGTCAAAACCGAGACATTTAAATATATTACATGTGTGAGTCTGAGACATTTCCACCAGAAAACAAGATAAGTCACAAAAAAGGTAAAGTATAATATATACATGGAACAGTTCATGCATCTTGTTCTTTAGATAGCAGTACTCGTGCTCTAGTAGCTCCAAAGCTCTCAGGCACCTGAAATCCACACAACTTCTAGTTATTCTCAAGTTCAATGATTCACATACAAGTATCTTAGATATCAGACAATTTTTTCACTGTTTATGCGTAATTTTTTTTCGTTGAACATTACGATGTGAACTTATATTTTTTTAAAAGCTATCACATCGTACAAATTCCACATTTTCGTGGTCACACCTCAGTACTTTAACTATGGAGAAAAGGAATTAACACTAGGGCATTGGCTTTTCTTAAACAATGAACTATGTAAATGCAAGGTCTGTCTCTGTGTCCAATTTCTAGACTACTGGTCCATTCCAGGGTGGTAAAAGCATTGATGAAAAGTGAAAAAGAGTGGAAGTTGATAAATGGAGCTCGAATAAAGAGGTGGGTGGTGAGTTTTTTTTTTTAATACCCTGCACGGTTGTTCTGCTCGGAAGCGGCGCGAAAGGCAACGCATACATTTCTGACTCTTTTGGCTCCAATGCTTGAGCTGCTTCCCATAAACTGATTCAAATGGATCCCCATTTTCTTGTAATCCGAGAACTCTTTGTCCATCCTGTCCCATCACGTACCATTGAACCCTTTTAGTCCATCAAAATCCTTGTTTTACAAATACAAAAAGGAAGGTTGTAGCCAAATCCTTGACTTATATTGCATATTCGATACCGAAAGAGACGAACTGATGAAATCCCATTAATGCAAAAAGTTTTCCAACACAAAAAGAGCACAAAGACTCATGAAACCTACAGCAACCAAAGTCGAAAAACGTGTGCTCGTGATATGGAACAGTGACAATTGAAATAAACGGCCATTCATTAATCGTGTGAACAAGAAAGTGAAACATTCCTGAATAGGGTGCAACAACGACGGTATTAAAAGTGAAGCTGTGATTAAGTTATAGAACCAATCTCTATCGTTCTCCTATGAAGTTGTTTACGTGCAAATCAGGAAAAAGAAACATGATGCATGAAAGGTCATGAGTGGAGGTATATAATTACAGTAAGGCTCGGAGATTTCTCAAGAGCTTCTCGGACTCGTAGAAGTATATGTTGACAACTTCAGATACGAAGTTTGGTGAACTCTCATCTTGAAGTTGCTGGAGCTGCAAGAATTGCTCATCTAGCACCCCCTGAACACAACCACCCAAAAAACATAGCTAACGAAGAAAAGAACATGCAAATCTTATTGTAATAAACTCATTATTCTGATGGTGATGATGATCACCTGGTGGAATAATAATGCGAGCAACCGGTTCATATCGACCCACAAACGGTCCGGGTCCAACCCAAGCATCCACAGAGGCAGACCCGTTTTGACTAAGTTACAGATATCAAACCACAGAGACTGAAATAGTAAGAACTTGGTATGCTTTCTTGGAAGATACTGTTGTGTCTATGTTAAGGTTTGAGAAGGTTTCATAGTCGGAGTTGCAAATGTGCTGAGTATTTAAAGAAAGCCGCAGGACGTGGACCCTACTTTAGAAGAATTTGCACACTCAGTTCGAGATTAGTGTTTGTACGCGCCTAAGTTTATTGTGTTATCGAATTTTAAAATGAAAATACAAAAAGGATGACGTTGAGATTAGAAAAAAAAAAGAAGAAGAAGAAGATTCCATTCAATCAGAATACTTTAGTTTGTTGAAGTCTATTGCATTTCTCGTTGAATGTTGCTTTAGAATTTAAGTTACCTCCATTTTATTTTTAAAAAATAAACTCTTACTACGTTGTTATTTTAAATTCATTTTACTTGTTTGCAAAGTGGCACGCGCCGCCGTTGAGGATGGAATAGGAATAAGGACCTCAGGCGTGCAGCGTGGGTCAAATCGAGAGGTAAATGTGGGGTATCAGCCCTACAAAACCACAGAGAGAAAAAAAAAATGGGTAAAAATACCTGCTGTCCCCGTACCCGGTCACCGCGCATGCTGTCTGTCTGATTTCGTCAGCCCAAGTGCGGCGTTTAACCCATCTGCCGACAACTGCCTGCAGCCGGTTACTTGTCAGTCACCTCACTCCCACATTTACCTCCTTAAAGTAAAAAATTGAAAACAAACGCATTACTTCTAAATTAATCAAAAAGAATTATTCTAATATTAGATTCACCCCTCCTCCTGACAAGCACATTCTTACCTTTTTACCTTACAACTTTTTCTCTGGTTTTCTGTCACTTTCTCGAGAAAAATGTTGGAATAATGGGAAGGTTGGATTGAAAAGGGCAAAAAAGGACTATGAAAAAGAGCGCCCGATAAACAAGTCTAGTAGGCGGGGTGAGGGACAAGTTGAGAAGTAATGGGGACACGTGGCAAACGGGGTAGTGCTTGATTCTGTCTTGTTGTGGTATGGATGATGAACTAATGAAGAAGATGACAAGACTTTTCAAAAAGGCCTTTGATTAGCTATTTGGACTAGAGGGAAGAGTCGTGGTATTTGAGAAAGCACAAGCAATTATAGGATTTCCTTTTGCATGATTGATCAGAACAACAAACTGTTTCTGTTCACAACCTTTTTCTTGTGAACTTTCGACTCCTTAGTGGGCGTGTATCTTTGAATCTCTTAATTACACATGACAATACGCGGGCCATAAGCCCATCGGGTTTTTAATTTGACTCGATTGGATCATATTTTAAAATAAAAATAAAATTATTTTTATAAAATAATTATTTATTAAAATATTAACATTATGTGAAGTTTTGAAAAAGATAAGTTTAGTAAAACAAAATTATTTTATTTTAAATCAGTTTAAGTTACTTTTAATTTAAATTTAACCTAAAATTTAATTAACTTAAATTTCAAAAATTACTTTAAGCTCAAATTCAACTGTCATTCCTCGTCATAAAAATTAAGAAATTTTTTAGAATTAAATAGTTCATGTTCTAAATTTTTTATGATTTTTTTATGTATAATTTTTATTGTGGTTTTGTATAATGTCTCACGTATTTATAAATACGTATTTAAAAACGTGACATTTATAAACATGTAACAGTTTCTTGATTATGACTTATCTTATATAAATAAAAAATATTTTCTATCAAATTAGTGAATAATATAATTTAATCTCTTATTCTATAAAAATAAAATTAGAAATTAACTTTATTACCATAGGGCTTTCAATAAAATTGTTATACTATTAATCAAGAGGACGCTCTATAAATTTATGAAAAAATTATAAACTGAAATACTATTAAAATATATTACAATTCTATACATAAAATAATTGACTCTTTACATATTTAAATTAATAGATTATTGATATATTCACGAACTTGTTATTACTATAGTTTAAAAATTTATATGAAAATATTCATATAGATGTCTCTTAATTAGAGATTTTCATTGTGATAATATTCTCCATATTTTGTTACAGATTGTGATTAGTTAGGAAGCCAAAACTCAAAGCTATGCTAACTTTGAGGTTAATACCGTACGTATCGTTTGCACAAAAAACGTTCCGTAATTAATAAAATATTGAACTAATCAACATTGATGATTGCGAGCATGTTCATCTTTGTTTGACTTGCACGTAACTCCACAAACTAACTTGAGACCCAAAGCATGCTTTAAGGTATAAATTGTATATCAAGCTATCTATTTTGGTAATATTTTATTCTTATACCCACCTTATCCCCATCCTTTGAAGTTGGTTTCCTATTTCAGTTGAATCCTTTAAATTTATTTTCCTATTTTATTTGAATCCTTCGAAATTATTTTTCCTATTTTATAGGAATCATTTGAAAGTAGTTTTCTTATTTTATTTTAGATCTTTGTAGTTTTTTTTCTAGTAAAGTCAAGTAAAGAAAGAGAAAAATCACGTATGTAAAAAAAGAATAAGAAAGATTGCAAACTTCACACATTATCTTTTAGGACTCTTAACCTACATCGGGAAATCCTTTGAAATAGTTTTCCTTTCACAAAATTCATTAGTCGTTATATATGTATACGTAAATTAGTTGGGTGGCTCAAAAGCTTCTCATTAGTAGTTTCACTTCTTGAAGAAACCGGAGAAGTTCTTCCCTGAGGCTTACCAACAATTGATTTGAAAATCATGAATTTTTGTCTTTATCAATGTTAGTATTGGTGTTATTCCAAAACTTGAAATATTACTACCTCCTTGTTTTGGTTTGTATCCTACGATGAAAGAGTAAGGGACTTTTCACCTAGTTTATATATTAGAGTATTTTGTGAGATTTTAAATCAAGTCTCTTAAGGAGGGTATGGATACCAGATGAGTGCATGCATCACCTAACCTAATATACCATAATGTGTAAAATAAACTTTTTAGAGGCCACTTGGTTTAATCTTATTTTCAATACGTTTGTAGTGTTAGTTTCAGTTACTAAAGGTTATAATTTGACCTAGTCTTTCCCACTTCTTTTAAAATCTCTCCAAATTCCCATTTATTCTCACCAATTAATGTTCTCTTTTTTTTTTTCTCCATAAGTCTTCCACCTGCATAGTGAAACATAATGTAGAAAATCGTCTCCATTCTTCGGTTGTTTCTAATCCTTAGAGACAGTTCTTACTCCGTCATTTGGAGTGCATCGAAACTCATGGAGATGGCGTTAAATTTAGGGTTGGATCCTATTGTCCTGCTACATCGTAGAAGGGAAATTTCTAACTTAACATAGTGATTTTCACAAAAACTTGTATTCAGATAAGTTGTTTCAATTCTATTGCTATTTCAGTAACCATAGAGTCGAAAATATTTGGTTTGCACTGTTATGTTAAACTAATGTATCTATGTAAACCAATTCCACTACACCTTCTGTCACTTATGTTTCCTACATAAGTTTGCCCCCTCTCATAATAGACTAGAGAATTATACCTGATCTTACTAAATTAGAGCCTCTAGATTGGAGAAACTTCAAAAGATGGTATGAGAAAATTCTGTTATATTTTTAACAATTCGAAATTGATTATGTGTTGTATCAAGATATTTCTAGTGATAATAATGACCCTAAAACTATTAAAGACAACCACACTATGAAGGTAGTGTTGCTTAATCATATGATAAACATGTTATTTGATATCTATTGCAAGTATAAGACTGCCAAGAAAATTTGGGATGCCTTAATAGTTAAATGTAAGACTGATGATGTTGGTACAAAGAAACACGCAGTTGCTAGGTGGTTAAAGATTACTATTGTTGATGATAAACTTGTTATAGACCAATTATATGAGTATGAAAACCTAATTGCTAAAATCCTTACTAACAGTATGGATATATGTGAATTGTTTCAAGCTAATGCTCTTATTGAAAAAATGTGTCTCGTGGAATGAATATAAAAATCAATTGAGGCATAAGAAGAAGGATATTAAACTACAGAAGTTGATAGGGCATATAAAGATTGAGGATGACAATCGTACACAGAACAAGGCCAAATCACTCACCCCTACCCCTACTGTTAAGGCTAATGTTATTAAATAAAAAAATGCAAGTAACTTCAAGAAGAATGGTGGACAAAACAAGTCTTTCAGCAACAATAAGCATATTCAGTTTAAGCACAAAATGATTGATGGTGACCGTTGGTGGTGTCACAAGTCAGATCATCTTGCTGCTCTTTTCTAAGCTATAATCAACCATGAGAGGAAGGATAGGACCAAGGACGGAAACCACGCTGGTTTGAGAAAGGAAACCAAAAGGCCTACCAATGCGAAAACTATAAGAGTTTTGGTAACTCTCAAGCTAATGTGGCCGAAGTTGTTGGTTGTGGTGACGAGGAGATAATTATGGTTGTAGTGTCCAAAGTCAACCTTGCTAGAAACTTGGTCGAGTGGATGGTTGACATAGGAGCTACATGCTACATCTGCACCAATAAGGACTTGTTTAAGGAGTTGAATGATGTTGCAAATGGTGAATTTGTGTACATAGGCAACTTCAGTAAAGTTTTTATCTAAGGAGTCGGGAAGGTTAATCTCAAATTCACTTTTGGAAAAGTTTTGGCTTTAGAAAATTTTTTATTTGTACCTAATGTTTGTAGAAACTTGATTTCTGGTATGTTACTTAACAAGACTGGTGTTAAACTTATTTTTGATTATGATAAGCTAGTTTTGGCTAGGAATGAGAGTGTTGTGAGTAAAGAGTTTTGTAATGAGGGTTTATTTGTACTTGATGTTGAAATTAATGCATCTACTTCTTCTTCTTATATGTTGAGTCTCTAAACTTATGGCACTCTAGACTTGTTGCCCAACTAGATTACCAACGAAATGGAAAATTTTCAAATTTGTATTGGGGCTAAACACTATAAGAAACCTTTTAAGTCAATAACTGAGAGAGAGTCATAATTTTTGGACTTGGCGCACACAAATTTGGCTGATTTTAAGAATTTTGTGAGTAAAGGAAGCGTGAGATATTATATTACTTTTATAGATGATTGTTCTCTATTTACTAAGGTTTACTTATTGAAAAGTAAAAGTGATGCAAAGGAAATGTTTACGAAATACAAAGATTAGGTTAAAAACCAATTGAAAATAAAAATTAAGATATTTAGGTTTTATCAATATAGTGAGTATAGTACTAATTTCCTTGTTGATTATTGTGAAAAATTTAGCATTATTCGTGAGCTTTCAGCGACTTATACATCTGAACAAAATGGAATTACTGAGAGGAAAAATTAAACACTTAATGATATGATGAATTCAATTTTTACTACTTAATTTTGCATGTATTTTGTATGAAATTTTAAATTAATTTAAAAATATATAATTGTTAAAAAATCATCTCTATCTTCATTTTATTATATATATCAAGAAATTCCAAATTTTATAAATAAAATTTCTAATAAAACTTAGGATTTATGTTGTATGTATTTCTTCAAAATTAGGACTAGTGGTAATACCCATTTTATCCCAATCCATCAAAGAGATTGATGGGAAAAGACATTATAGTAGCCATGCTAGTACCCAGCTCAACGAATCAGAAAAACACTACCACACCATCTATAGGGAAATGTTGGCATTAAAAAAATGCCTCAAAAAATTTAATTTCCATCTCAACCCTACCACTTTCTAATTGAAATGGACAATACATCATTTCCAAAGGTTATTAAGACTAACAAGAAGATATTGCCTAATAATCCATTATTTCACTGGTAAGATTGGTTTCCTAGCTAAAAATTCATCGTTCACCATATCAAAGTTCACTATAACATCCTTGCAGATTTTCTCTATCAACCTAAAAAATCAATTCAGTTGCTTTCCTCGATCCTTAGAAAACCAATTTCTCTTATTCTTCCCATCATGAAATTTCCAATATATGCTAGGATCAAGAAATCCTTTCCTCGAATCACCAAAACTCTTCAAAAAGTAATGGATGACATTGTTGTTTACCTTCAAAAAACTCATTTTTTACTAGCTCCTTCTAGTTCTCACTACCTTGAACATTCCTCCACACCCTTGTCAATTTGACACGTTAACACCTTCCTGAACCCTTCTCCATCTTTATGATTCTCTTTTTGAGCCAACAATGTGGCATTTAAGGGATTTATCCACCTGTATGCTTGTCCAATTGCCCTTTCTCCTTTACATGTCTACAACCATCTTGCTAACCCAGCCAATGTCAGTTCCCTACTATGGACATTCTTAAAATGATTCTAACTCCTACCTAAATGGCGTATTCAACTTGGCCAAATCCTTCATAAGTATCAACTATGGAGCATTCCTCTGTCTAAACAAAAAGGTCATCCTGTCTTCATTGTCCATTGTCAGTATAACTTGATTGAGAATGATTATATTTGCACCGTCAATCATTTTCAAAATTGGCAAACCTCCATTAACAGGCCCAACAATCAGAAAGATGATGCGTGATTTGTACCATTTTTTAGATCACCTAAGCCATCATCCTAAATTTTCTAAGCCAATTACTTACATCTCTGGGTTTATATCTTGGTAACTTTGCCTTTCAAGAGCCCATTTCACTAACAGCTAGATGTTAGTCTTCTATTGACTAATTTGCTGAGCCCAAACTTTGTAGTTATTTTCAAGATGTTCAAGATCCTTGCCTCTAGTTTGGACCTGACACAAAAATAGCTTGTGCTATTAAAGAAATTTAAAAAAATAGATGAGGCATGTTGATTATGATGACAGTAGTGAATTCCGATCTTTTTAGGCACCTCCTTTCTAATAGATTATACACACATATCCAATTTAATAATAACGCTTTCAACTCCCGTGCTTATTCTTAATTCGTTCTTTTCAGTTTTCACTTTGTTTTTTCAGTTCCCTTAATAGTTAATCACTTAATTGCGTTTAATAATTCAAAGAATGCAAGTGTGCTATATTTTATATACGTATTTA
The DNA here is from genome assembly GCA_027563595.1 of Erythroxylum suave. Classification (NCBI taxonomy): domain Eukaryota; kingdom Viridiplantae; phylum Streptophyta; class Magnoliopsida; order Malpighiales; family Erythroxylaceae; genus Erythroxylum; species Erythroxylum suave. Next base: position 5,437,805 of record JAOSBN010000005.1, on the reverse strand, counting down.
AATATCGACTAATTGGTCTATTGTTATTAATCTGAGTACTAGGCATTGAAGTTGGAGTTTAGTTAGTTAGATGGACAAATAAGTTAAGTCGTCTGCCCTCATCGTAAATAATTTTTTAAAAATAAAAGAATGTGTTAGAAAATATTGAATTATAGTAATATTAGCTCAGGTTGATTTCTAATAATTTTTATTCGGTTCTTTATATAAATAATATGATAATTCTTGTTATTTGATTTAAAAATAATATAACTGTTAAAAACTCATGACCATTTGCATTTTATTAGTTATATCGAGAAACTTTAAATTTTTATTAATAAAATTTATGTTAAAACTTGGGACTTCTGTTATATGTATTTCTTCAAAAATAGGAGTAGCAGTAGAGATGGCAATGGGTCAGCTCCCGCCAAATTTTTTAAAATAATTTTTTAAAATTAAAAATATAGAATATTTTATTTTTTAATTAAAATAGGGTCTGGGTTATCCAGACTTAAGTTTATCCGAGATTCAACATTTTTAAATATAAACCAGCCTATTAAAAATAACTAAACTTAAACCTGTGAATCAAAAATTGACATCACTAACTAGCAGTATTATCATCATATCCCAACCCTTTGAAAGCAGTTTCCTATTTTATTTGAATCCATTGAAGTTTATTTTTAAATCCTTTTGAAAGTACATTTCCTATTTTATTTGAATTCTTTGAAATTAGTTTTCCTATTTTATTCGAATCCTTTGGAAGTACTTTTCCTATTTTATTAGAAGCCCCTTGAAATTAGTTTTCGTATTTTATGTCAACCCTTTGAAAATAGTTTTCCTATGTTATTGGAATCCTTTGAATGACTCAAGAGCTTATCATTAGCAGTTTTACTTCCTGAAGAAACCGTTAAAGTTCTTGCTTCCTAAGGGTTACCGAAAATCATGAATCATCCTTACGATAGAATCCGAGAAATATGGAGTCACAACTTAAGAGGAGGAACTGATTATGCTGGACGCGTCATTGTTCAAGTTCTCGGTGGTTTTTGTTGATAAGGAGTTCCCAGGTTGTCTTTTGAAGACATCAAAAATCATGTCTAATGATTTCGTTACGCTAACTTGAAGTTCAACATCGAGAAATCCAGGTTGATCCAACTCAGAGGAACCTTGTCTAACGAAAGAGGCACTAGTTTCGCGACATGGCAGTTCAGCTTCCGATTCGATGTTGACGAGGACAGAAACTCTGAGGACTCCCTCAAGTTCCTGAAGCAACATGAGATTGAAGTTACCCGACTGAAAAATGACGGGATGTTGCAGAATAAAATGAGGAAGAGACGTTAGCGTGGGAAGCAATGGAAGCTGGCTTTGAATTTCTTTTAAGCATCGTTTAACTAAGGACTCATAATTGTAAGCGTATACAAGTGCATACCGAATAGTGAATCACGTGTGTTAAAGGAATTTGTAACGGATACACTAATATGCCAAAATAGAATGAAAATGTTTTCCTCTCTCTAAATCTCTGCGATTCTATGTGCTCTCTCTCTCTCTTTGTTCTTTGCGTCTTCTTCTGTTGAATTAACAGCTTATGACTTGAATAGTTTCTGTTATTCCAAAAAACTTATCAACAATTGGTATCAGTGCGGCGAACTTGGAAATAACGATGGCTGAAGGTACGAGGGGTGCAGAAATGCGACGCTTAGAAGAAAACTTGAAGGGATTAATAGAGGTGCAAATCTAAAACAAAAAAATGTTGCTCGAATCCCAAGATAGGAGTGAGTGCATGTTGTATGGAAATTCAAAATAGAACAAAGGGGCGAGCCATTAGGGAAAACTCAAATTGACAGAACCAACATCCTTGAGTAGCCATTCGCGACAACAGACAAAGGAGAATAACCCACCGGTGAGGTTGAGTAGAATTGAATTTCCTTTGTTTGACAGTGAAAATTTAAGTTGTGACTATACTGTTGCGAACAATTTTTCCAGCTAGATCACACTTCCGAAAGGATGAAGGTGAATATTGCAATTCTACACATGAATGGATGAGCACAGGAGTGGTATCGACTATATATTAGGAATCGTAATAAAACTGAGGTGGTTAATTGAGATGAGTTCATGAAGGCTATTAAATAGAGGTTCAATGTGAAGATGTTTGACGATCGAGTGGGGGATTTTAAGGATTTGAAGTAGATGGGAATGGTATTAGACTACTGCGCCTAGTTCGATCATCATTCTAACAGACTTTTGTTACAAAAAGAGTGCTTGGTTGGATTTTTTATTAAAGGATTGAACATTGAGATCAGGGTTATAGTGAAGTTGCATTAACCGTGTTCTCTGTACCATGCGTGTATATTAGCTCGGAAGCAAGAGGTGATCCTATTATTAACAAGCAATACGATGCTTAATTGAGCCAATGTAACCAGGAACAAGAGTATTAGAGGTCAATTGAATTGAACCCCAAAGCCATCACAACCAACCACCATTAACCAAAGTCCTAGCACAGAAGGAATCTTACCCACACCTTCTCCAACATTCTGTTTACCGTCAGTAAGATCCTTTAAGCCTTTAAAACCCGTCAATTGTAGGGATTTCGACGAGAAAAGAGCAAAAGGTCTATGTTTTTGGTGTAATGAGAAATATAGCTTGGGCCATAAACGAGAGAAGTGACAACTTCAATTTTATATAATATTGCGGGAGGATGACAATGGGAAGACATCATTGGAACTGGAGTTAGAAGAGAGTAAAGAAGGGTTTGGTGAAGAAGAATGTCTAATATGTCTATGTAAGTTATGTTAGGATTGTGGGGAGATTCGGAGTTTAAACAGATGAGGTTAGTAGGGATGCATCAACGGCGACAAATTCACATCTTGGTTGATAATAGAAGTATGCATAATTTTGTGGACACTGTCGTATTCAGGAAAGGGGGCTGTGATCTTCAAGAAATTGAGCCAGTTTCCATCACAGTAGGAGGGGGACTCTAGCTGGAATGTAGACGGTGTTGCAAGAATTTCGTTTGGACGATGCAAGGGACACAGTTCACCGAGGACGTGTTAGTGTTGTCACTAGGGGGTACAACATTGTCTTGGGAGTTCAGTGGTTGATTGGTGTAGACGATGTACTATGTAATTTTAAGGATAGAATTGAAAGCGATCTAGAAGGGGGGTTGAATAGATCGACTAAACTTTTTCGCAGAGTTCTACAAAAAACACGGAATTA
>JAOSBN010000005.1:5417464-5434519 GCA_027563595.1 Erythroxylum suave | reverse complement strand
CCAGAATGGGACAGTGAGGTACCTCTCCAAAGAAAAGCTGACAGTATGCTCTCAATGCGCCGAGTGATGCTAGCTGGTAGGATGAACATACCCGACCACTAAACCTATATAGAGAAGAGAACAGATCTGATCAACTGCAGACAACCCACATAAGTGAGAGAAGCAGAAGTCCACAACCGAATCCGAGAAAGAATCAACAAAATTGTTGCAAAAGAAGAAGAAAAGGCATTCTAGATCAATAGGAAGTCAGAGTCATCAAATCAACGTGCTAGAGGAAGAGGCAGAGTAGGTTTTTGAGGTTGAGGTTGAGGCTGAGGCCATAGAAGGAGTAGTTGCTTACATTGTTCCCATTGTAACAAAAATGGACACACATACAAATTTTTGTCAGTGCAAGCTAGAAAAAACTAATCATGTTGAGGAGGATGAATAGTAAGATGACTTCTTATTCATGGCTTGGTCAACACAAAGATTGTCGTTGGTGATAGATAATATGTTGATAGTGGCTACTCACATCACATTACTGGTGATATATCCAAATTCAAAGATCTTGATGAATTAATAAGGTCATATGTTCAGCTTGATGATGACAAGCAGCTCCAGATAGAAAGTCGAGGGACTGCAGTGGTATTTGTAGGTAACTAAAAGAAGTTTATTAAAGATGTTCAGTTTGCTCCATGCCTTGCATATAATTTACTAAGTGTAGGGTAACTAATCGAGTCAGGCTATTCAGTTGTGTTTGAAAATTCAAAATATTTGATTAAAAAAAGATGAACTTCTATCATGTGCTCATATGTCATCTAATAGGATGTTTCCCCTTGATATCTCTACAAATGTAGCCACAATAAACGATACAATAGAAGAAAGTAAGTTATTGCACCTTAGATACGGGCACTTAAATGTCAAGGGTCTGTAGCTATTGAAAAACAATTACATAGTTAGCAACTTGCCTTCTATTGTCCCTCTAAAGAAAGTGTGTGAACGATGTGTGATAGGGAAGCAAGCTAAAAAAACATTCCCTATTAGCAAGTCTAGACATACAGAAGATCTGTTAGAGCTGGTTCATGTCGATCTTTGTGGTCCTATAAGGGCTTAATCTTTGTTTAGAAGTAAATACCTTTTACTATTCACTGATGATTTCAGTAGAATAAGCTGAGTGTTTTTTTTCTACACCTCAAGTTCAAGACTTTTGAATACTTCAAGAAGTTTAAAGCAATGGCAGAAAACAAAGTGGAAAAGATTTTAAAGTGCTTCTACCCGATCGTGGAGGAGAGTTTCTGTCCAAAGAGTTTGTAATGTTTTATGAAGACCAAGGAATCAAAAGAGACTTGATGGCCCATACACTTTACAGCAAAAATGGGGTGGCTGAGCGTAAAATCAAATAGTGGTTGAGATGGCTCGATCAATGCTAAAATCGGGCTTCCTAATAGTTTCTAGGCTGAAGGTATATCAACGACAATGTATCTTCTCAACATATCTCCTATGAAGGTTGTATGGAATCAGACGACATATAAAGCTTGGGATGGCAATACAACTGATAGACACAAGCTAGAAGAGAAATCACAAAGATACATCTTCATCAATTACTGCTTACACTTTAAAGCTTACAGGTTATATGATCCCTTAAGTGGCAAGATTTCAGTATGTAGGAATATTGCATTTGACGAGTAAGGCTACTGGTCATGGGAAGAAAAAACCAAAAAGTCAAATACTCAAGTGTAAATGAACGAAAAAGAAGACACTGTAGTAAATAAAGAGGTAGCAATACCATCTCTTGACAACTCACAAAAGTCAACTCCAGCAAGGTCAAGTCTATTGTCAAGTGGAACTTCCTTATTTGAAGAGTCTTTACCCGATGAATCAACTCAGCTACACAGAAGTAATCGTGGCAGAATTCCTTGATACCTGTTTGACATTATAGGAGAGGTGACATCACCATTGGTTCTATTCACTTAGGATCTGATCACAGTGGAGGAAGCAATGAAATAGAAGGAATGGTAGAGAGCAATGGAAGAAGAACTTCTTGTTATTGAGAAAAATCAGACATGGGAATTCGTCGATCTTCCTAAAGGTAAAAGTGTTATTGGTCTAAAATGGATTTTTAAGATTAAATTCTTAGTAGATGGGAGTATTCAAAAGTATAAGGCAAAACTTGTAGTGAGAGGTTATGCTTAACAACAAAGCATCGATTATGAGGAAACGTTCTCGCCAGTAGCTCGATTTGAAAGAGTGAGAATTATTTTGGCACTTGCAACGTATAACAAATGGAAAATGTTCCAATTTGATGTAAAATCTGCCTCCTTAAATGGCAATTTACAAGAAAAAGTTTATATAACTCGACCCCTAGGTTTTGAAAATTCCAACAATCAAGGTAAGGTTTTTCGATTGAAAAAGGCACTCTATGTTTGAAACAAAACCCTAGAGCGTGGTACGGAAAGATCAATGAGTTCTTTCAAAATTACAAGTTCGAAAGGAGTATGCATGAGCCAACCTTGTATCTAAAAAAACAAGGTATGAATGATGTGGTGATAATAAGTATCTACTTTGATGATATGATATATACTGGTTCTTTGTTGCATCTTATATTTGAGCTTAAGAAGTCCACGAAAAGTATGTTCAAGATGACAAATTTTGGAGAACTACGGTACTTTTTGGGCTTAGAAATTGTTTAAACATATGTTGGGATTTTCATGTCACAGAAGAAGTATGTTGAAGATACCTTTAAGAAGTTTAACATGATGGGATGCAAAGTAGCCATCACACCTATGAATATTAACGATAAGCTTCAAGCAGAAGATGATACAGGAGCAGCAGAAGAAAGCTTGTTTAGAAGCTTAATTGAGAGATTGATTTATCTAACTCACTCTCATCCTGATATAAGTTTTTCAGTTGGTGTCCTTTCATAGTTTGTGCATAAACTATCCAAACATCACTTTGGTGTAGCCAAGAGAGTTCTTCATTATTTAATTGGCGTGATTCATATTCATTATCATTAGAAGTGCCTTTTCCTCCTTTGCCTCTTCCTCGACTGTTGTCATATGTCCTTCGACCATAACCTTGACTGCGATGACCACCTCTTCCTCTTCCTTGAACTGAACTTGATTCATTTTTCTCCTGTAAGTTTAGCTTTGTTTGAAGAACTTTAGCAATAGATTCTTGTTTCTTCTTCATCCTCTCTTCATGAGCTTGCAATGATCCCATTAGTTGATCTACATTAATCAAATATAAATCTTTTGATTCTTTTATTACAACCACCATATGATCAAATTTAGGATCCAACGAACAAAGACTTTTTTCGACAACACAAACATCCTCCATTTTTTCTCCATACCTCTTCATCTGATTGACAATCGCCAACAATTTTGAAAAATAATCTAATATTGATTCAGATTCTTTCATAATGAAGGTCTCAGACTCATGTCTCAAAATTTGAAGGCAAACTTTCACAACTTTATCAATGTCTTGAAATGAATTATTAAGAATCTCCCATACTTGCTTTGCAGTAACAACAGCAGCAACCTTTTCAAACATGCTCTCATCCAAACACGTATGAATGAGAGTAAAAACTTGCTGATCTTTCTTCCTTACCTTTTGCAATGTTTCCTTTTGTGTTTGACTCAAAGAGGCTTCATCCTCCAGTTGCTCATAGCTTTTGTCGACAACATCCAATGCATCTTGCGAGCACAACAATGCTTTTACTCGAATACACCAGTTATCATAGTTTTCTTTGATGAGTTTAGGAAATTGGAAAGGAAGCATATTATTGTTCATGGTTCAGATTGAACCAGTCTCTAATACCAATTTGTTGGAAAGGAAGGAAAAAAAAAAGGAAGAGAGGCTAGCTGAGGAGACTTGAATTGATAAAATTAACTCTTGAAATTTCATTAAATAGAAAACTAATAAATATAACAACTCATTAAATCATACTTCGCGATCTAATTAAATCAAAACAAACTATTCAACATCTAATAAGCAAAACTAAATTAAAACCGAATTAAATAAACAAATTTAGCTTCTAATAGTATATAGATTCGTTAATCTAGTTGAGTGCTGCCATTCTTTGCTTCTGCAACTGAGTAGGTAATTTTACTTCACTTGCCAAACCCACAACTTGAAGTAACCTCACAACATACCAAGTCACGTCAAGTTGCCACCATTCCAGGCCATGTCTAGCTGAGTATTCGAAAGCATGGTGATTATTATGCCAACCCTCTCCAAATGCAAGTATTGCAACCCACCTGAGAACGATTTCAGATTAGAATCAAACTTTAATTAGATTGTAAAAAAGGTTCTTCTTTTAAATATATATAAAAGAATTGGGTGATTACCAATTGTTCCTGGACAAGTCACCGGTATTCCAGGCTTGCTTTCCCCATACATGACAAGCTGAATTCACCAGCCAAGTGATGTGATAAACCCATATTGTTCTCACACCCTACAATGGAATTTAGCAGAATAAGGGAGTTAAAAAGTGGATGGCGATGAGAAAACATGACAACAACCTCATGGCCCTACACAATTTAAAGATAAGCCCTTTACACCTATAGTCCTCAAAACTCAATTACAAATAACCAGTGGAATAAGATGTGGCCTAGGTTGGAGTCTAATAGTGCGGCAGAAGCAGAAGGCCCGCCTGATAAACTTATGGCCTCATCTCAATTTTTTTCACATTAGATTAGACATGTACCCAAGAGGCCGACTGGTATATCAGTTTGCATTTCCAAGTGTATGAGACCCACCAACCGATGCGTTACATGCCAACGAATGAAAGAAGCTTAACACCGTAATCAAATGTAGTTCATACTTAAAAAGCAAGCATCTTTGTCAAAGGTATGTTTCGCATGGTAATACTGAGTCATTCATATACAGCAGAAACTTCGCGCATAACTTCTGTTTTCTTTTTTTTTTTTCCCTTTATTTCCGTCGATGAATTTGTGAAAATTACTGCTTACCATTCCCCAAACTAGGAAGGGAAATCCTCCACATGCATATAGCAGAACTGCCGAGGCAAATGGATGTAGAATGTACGTGTTTTGAATGAACTTGTAGAAGGGTTGTTTCTCCAAGTCACCAACATTGTTGGGTCCTCCGCACTGCCAATACTCCCAATACAAGAATCACAAACAGTATGTAATAACGAGAACAAGTGAGATGCAAAAAGAAAAGAGATCAAAGCCTACCCTTTCAACGACTGAATTCGTATCAAACAGCCAACTCATATGACTAAACCAAAAACCTTCAATGGGGCTATGAGGGTCTCGCTGAGAATCACAGAACTGATGGTGGTACCTATGGGTGCTAACCCAGTCAATTGGATTCCCCTACAATCACCGAAACAAGGGTACAATTGAAGTTGGAACCATAAGAAGTTTATAAACACAGACAGAGGTTTGGAGAATACAACTAACCTGAAGTGCAAGAACTCCACAATATGCAAAAAGGTACTCAAGCCATTTGGGAAGCTTGAAACTTCTATGAGAAAGGTTTCTGTGAAAAGAAAGAGTAATACCCAGAAGTCCTGTAATAACATAAAGCCCAAAAGCAACCCAAAATGCACTCCAATTGAAGCAAAAAGGTGCAAACAAACTAAGCAAATGCACTGCCAGAACAACACTGGCGGTTCCCACGTCCATAGGATTCCATTTCCTTCCCCAAAAAACTTTTCTCTCTCTCTTCACTATCACATCCGACAAAAGAATTCTCCGGCAATTCCATTCCTCTTGCTCTTGTTCAAGTGACGAACCACCGCCTTCAGCCATGGCTTGTGCTGTCCCGTTATATTTATCATTTCTTTTGTTAATTGGACCACCAAAAAAAGCAATCTTTACGTGTCTACCATAGGTCCTAAGTTCATATAATTTTGGGTGGCTGGAATGAACGTTGAGGGCTAAAGATACTCCATTCAGAATATTCAAGCGGCGAGTAGGTAAAAACGGGTAAGGTCTGGATTTTGCTAAAGGAGAAGTGATCAAAGCCATTGAAAAATACGTTCTTTGACGGTAACTTCGGGTTTTGGAGGGGCTTATGATGTCGGGTTGTTGCTTGGGAAGGCATTCACGGCTCATTTGTTGGTGACATCGTCCAAAGGTAAAATATTTATTATGATAAGAAAATGAGGGTGATAAGGCGGTTGTGGGGTCTAATGGGTTGCGTTTAGATTATGGATCTGTGAAACGTGAATGTGATCCAGATATTTGCCCCTTTGGAGGATATAGTCTGTCTTATTCTGGTATGTCTCTGTCTGTACTTTAGTTGTTTTTGTTAAATATCAAAGATATTTCGTCCTTGGTCTGTGTTTGCAATTGCCACTCCTTCCACATATCTGTCTCTGAGTTGGCTCTTCAATCAAAGCCTCTTGGAGTTGGATAGTTCTTTAGGTTCAACTGCCCCTTCTCTATTTCCTTTTCGTGGGTTGTTAAAGCATCAATAGTAGTGTGAACATGGCAGCTGCTAGTGCATCTATCTTTACCTCCCCAAGGCAATCCTATGGTACAAGGAGGTCGGTTGCTAGTACTAATGCAAACCAATGCGTCTCAAAAGCTCTTGGTAGGTCCCTTTTCTCTCCATTAATCTCCCTCTTATTGACTCTTTACCAACAACTTTGTTCATTCACTTCTTCCGAATTGCATTTGTAGTGTTAAACTGCAAGTGGGTTTTTGTTAAGATTGTAGTTCTTGTTCAAGTATGGTTTGACTATGTGGTTGGATAACTTTAAGACTAATGATTGATTACTCTTTTACCTTACCGCAGAACTTCCTTAGTTTCAAGAATGGTTGAGATATCTCCCTCTTCACTTTTTTCGTTTAAAGATTAGTCTTTAACATGTTAAACAATTCAAAGGTTGATAAGTTGCGTATGAGGCTCCGTCCCTCTTCCATTCTATTTAACTGATAGAATTCCAAGTGTAAGGGCTGAAAGCTGTTAAACTATCTAAGTGATAACATCTGTGTAATAACTGTTAAATTTCATAGAGCTACCTGTTTCTGTTAGCTGCAGATTTATTGTAGTCTACAAAGAAATAGGAAAAGAGGCACATGACGGATTAGTTCATATGTGTTATAAAACTCCCCTTGAATCTTCGGACTATCTTTGTTTGTTTCCTTAAATTTCTAAATTATATAAAACAGAAAAAGAAAGACTTCATATCTACGTCTTGGATAATTAAGCACTGAATATATCTAACATGACAATCTTATGAACATCTATAGAAATCTTACTCGGGTACAATATGTTTTTTGTTTTTCAACTTTTTTAATCTATGAATATCCATAAGCTGATGCAAGAACATTTGAACTTGATTGTACAATGATTTCCATATTTGATCTACTATGTAACAAAATTGAAGTGAAGCAAGAATTTAATTTTACGGATCAAACTACTTACACTTGATGCCTTTCTGCAGCTAGTACCTTTCTTGGTGCTTCAGTGCCAAGGAGATTCACAAAGACAAACAGAACAGTTAACATTAATAGGAAAGTAACTGCAGCAGCTGTTGTTGCCACAACTCCTTCGGAGGAAATTGATGTGTATGAATCACTTTCTTTAGTTTTTTCACTCTATTTTCTTCTTTCTGGTTCATTAGCACTACTGTTCTAGGACTGGAATGTTTATATATTATTGAAGGATGTTCTTCCCTAAAGCTTCTGCCTATAAAATTGGAAAAAGAAAAGAAACATCTCTGGTTTTGTAGTAAATGGAATCTTGCTTTATAATTGAAAGCATCAATATCTTTGGTCTTCCCTTCTAAAAACTGACGTTTTTTGGATGGTTGGTTCTTCCAGGATAAAACTTCCTACTTGGGCGACCTTTGAACGTGGGATATCCCCTGTGTACTGGAAAACCATGAATGGTCTACCCCCAACTTCTGTAAGTTGTTCACTTCAAGAGCATAATAAGCTCTGCTGTTTTCTTTCTTATGGCATTGTCTCTGACTGAACTGCTACTGATTGTCAATCTACAGGGTGAGAAGCTAAAGATTTTCTATAATCCATCTGCCAATAAGCTTGCTCCGAATGAAGAGTTTGGGATTGCTTTTAATGGTAATTTCTGATGCAAAATTATATCACTAATAAGTTGTATTATTTTTTCTTCCCTGTGTTCTTGATGAATGATGTGAATTTATGGTTCCTTTAAAATGAACTTTACTCATCTCAGCAAAGATTAGGAAAAGTTCCACATTACGTTTATATGATGAATCCTTGAAATTATTTAAGTTTTCAAAGTAGTTTGAACTCAAGTGGATTGTTTCAAATACCATGAAATTGTCTCATTCTGGTTGATCTCTGCAATAAGCAAATGACTGCTTCGTAGCTAAATGTTCCACCTCCAGACTAGGCTACTAGGTGACAGAACTCCACTTGTTGATGGCTTATTCTGCATCCTAACTCCATAGTTTACTTTTGGTCGTAATGGAGTGAAGGGCAATGTGAAACTGTCTTGTGTTTGTTCTCATGTTTAATAGCAATTCAACCTAGTAACTCTGTATGTCACAGGAGGTTTTAACCAGCCAATAATGTGTGGGGGTGAGCCAAGGGCAATGCTTATGCAGGCTCGAGGCAAAGCTGATGATCCTTTATATACCATCCAGATATGTGTTCCCAAGCATGGTTTGTAGAATTTCACCATTCCTATCGCGTTATGTACCCAGAATCCTCTCTTACTGATTTTAATCTTCTTGCAGCTGTGAACTTAATCTTCTCATTTACAAATGGGGTTGATTGGGACGGTCCTTACAGACTGAAGTTTCAAGTGCCAAAGCCTTGGCGCAATAGACCAATTGATTTTTTTAATGAGGTGATGAAACTCGAGAAACTTTATACTAATTTGATTCTTCTTCTCTAGTTTTAAATAACCACATGACAATCCAAATTCTGTTTTCTGGTTCATACACCAAGAAATTCAAAATTATTCACTGCAAACCTTGAGGATTTGTTCTCCGTTCAATTTTGGTATGGCACAGGGCCTGGCTGCGGAGCTGAGCAAAGAAGGAGCATGCGAGAAAGCAATTTTTCCAGACACAACTAGAGTTGTGACAAGATGTGCTATGATTGGTAACTTGTCCCTTGAAGGAGTAAGTCTTATTCCTTTTTCCTTTCACTTTCTTGTAATCTTGATATGGAAACGAGTTTCTTACATTAATTAACAAGTATCGATGTACTTGGTTGCAGGGTGATCGTTGCAATCTTGATCTAGTTCCGGGATGCATGGATCCAAGCTCCCCCCTGTACGACCCACTCGCCAATGTAGACGATGGATCCTGCGCTGTTGAAGACGAAGACTAGTGCTTATCCTTTCATGTCCCTTCTAGTTTGAGTACCATAGCTTACGACTACAATTTTAGCAAAAAAGGGTCAGTTCTTAACTTCTTATGGCTTAAATGTAGTGATCCCTGTAATCACTAGTTTCCAGTGGTTGCACTTGGATTGTAATAGAACAGATTGCAGGCTGCAATCTGGGCACATACATGTATAGATTCAAAGAAACAATCGTAAAGGAAGATTTAATTTAAATGCTTTGCATTAGAAGTTTCTAAAGAAAATTCTCGGCATTGTTAGATGTTTCTTCCTTGCAAAAATCATTGGATAATGAAAGAAAAAAAAAGCACTTGATAAAAAAAAAAGCACTTGATCTTCACTTATGAGTGCTTAAACTTGAGTTTATGTTATTTCGAAACTGCAGCAAGAGGTTGCTTTCTTCCCTGAATTCCTCTTTGTCCATAAGCATCTACAACTGTTTAAAAGTTTACTAAAACTACATAACTTTTCTCACAACCAGACAAAGGAAACCACCTGACCTTGGAAATTCACCATGTGAGTTTTAAGCTTTCTTTGACGTATATTATCTGCAAAGACTAGAGTGATCCACAATGCTTTTCACACTGTCTACACTTATTTTCACCTAAAAACAAAGCCTCTTTGGTAATGTTGCCAATTTCTTCATTTTTCTTGCTCTCTTCATATCTCCCACCAAGGGAATCAAAGATAAGGCCAGCACCTGCACCAGCTGCCAAGTCAATAGTGTAGTGACCTCTAGTGCCCAGCAACCTAATGGCATGAAGAACATTAAGCAAATCAAACGTCCGGATTCCTGGTAAAGCCAACTCACACAAGAGATAAAAGACGGGGCCTGTAAAGTTTAAAACAATAGGAGTTGTCAGAAAATGGAGGCTAGTTAAATAATAGGAGCTTGTTGTTAGACAATAAGAGCATGTTACACCAGAAATCATGTCAAAATAATTTAAAACAGAGGCATATGTTAAAACTGAAAGGAACCGTTGCAAGTTGAAAACAGGAGCCTATTATAAAAGTAAAGAAGCCTTTTGCTAAAATGAACATACAATATATAATGCGAAAATATAAAAGTTAAAAGGAAGAGAGAGAAGGACACAATCGATTTATACTGGTTCGACTTATAATCCAAACTTACCTCTAGTCCCTAAGTATCCAACTTGAGTGTTTCACTATGAAAATCCAAGTAGTAATTTGACGAGCTTCTTTAAGCTCACGAGTACATATTTTTCAAGGTTCTTCAACCTTCCACACCAGTAGTATTTATCGAGCCTATACAAGCTCACGAGTACACATTTTTTCGTTAAGAAACTAAACAGATAGAAGCACAATATTATCTCAACAATGGCTGAATCATCTTTATTGAATGACAGACGAACTGGTTTTATAGCCAATACAAAACAGAAATTCAAAGTTGCATAAAAACGCGTCTCAACATCCCTAAGATCGTGCTAAAGAGATAGTCTTTGACTAATTCTCTGACTGACTCTCTAACTCTCCTAAAACATAGGAGTTTATTTTGACTAAGTAAAACAGACCTAGACCAACAAGAACACATCTCAACAATCCTTCCCCTAAACTATATTGCTGAAGGCAGTTCAGTTTACTTCCTTCTTGTCCAGAATTCCAAGCATCCCTCGAAGTCTTTCAAAGGCTTCCAGTTTCAGAGGCTTTGTCAATATGTCTGTCGGCTGCTCACTACTCCTATAGAACTCAAGTTTCACAACACCATCCTTTGTTAAATCTCGAACGAAATGAAATCTTACGTGGATGTGTTTACTACGACCATGAAAAACCGAATTCTTAGCTAATTTAATTGTTGAAGTATTGTCACAAAATAAAGTAACACACTTACACTTATAATAACCAAGACTGGTAAAAACTCTTTGCATCCACACACACTGACAGGCATAAGTTGCAGCAGCCACATATTCCGCCTCTGTAGTTGATAGAGTTACAATAGGTTGTTTTCATCATGACCAAGAGACTGCTCCTGCACTCAATATAAACACAAAATCGGTTGTGCTTCGAGAATCATCAATATTCCCAGCATAATCACTATCACAAAAACCCACCAAGTCATCAAGCACTTCTCTTCTATAGTATATCCCCATATCAACAATCCCTCTGAGATATCGTAGAACCCTTTTAGCTGCTACCCAATGTGTTTCTTTAGGATGAGCCATGAATCGACTGATGAGGCAAACTACATACATAAGATCTGGTCTAGTGACAGTTAGATATATGAGATTGCCAATGAGTTGCTTGTATCGGGTTCCATCAACCTCTGCTCCACCTCCTTCTTTTGACAACTTTGAGCCAGGGACAATTGGATTTCTCACTGGATTTCTATCTGCAATTCCAAATCTGTCGAGTACTTCCTTGGCATAATTACTTTGGCACAAATGTATACCTTTCTTGCTTTGCCTCACTTCTACTCCTAAGAAATATTTCATCTCTCCCAAATTGGTCATCCCAAACTCACTCATCATGGAACTCTTAAATTGTTCAATTCAAACATCATCATTACTGGTAAAAGTAAGATCATCAACATAGAGACTAACGATCAGAATTTTACCTTCTTTTGTAACCTTCGCGAACAGTGTATATTCATAGCTGCATTTTTCAAAGCCTGCTTTGATGAAGTATCCCTTAATTCTACTAAACCAAGCCCTTGACGCCTGCTTTAGACCATACAACGCCCTCTTTAACTTGTAAACCTTTTTTTCTTCTCTTTTCTTTATGTAGCCAAGGGGCTGATCCACAAACACCGGCTCACTTAATTTACCCTGCAAGAATGCGCTTTTGACATCAAGCTGAAATACGGTCCAACCCTTTTGAGCAGCCAAAGCTATCGCCATTCTTATTGTGTCCCAACGAGCCATAGGAGCATAGACTTCATTGTAGTCAATGCTTCTAGGGCATAACCCTTAGCTACTAGGCGCACTCTACACTTGTCAAGCTCTCCCTTTTCATTGAACTTAGTTTTAAATACCCACTTTACTCCAATTTTCTTTGCCCCTGTAGATAGATCAATAAGTTCCCATGTATCATTCTTGACTATAGAATCTATTTCCAGGTCCATTGCCTTTCTCCATTTGGCACTCTTAGCCGCTTCCTCATAACTCTTAGGATCTTCATTAGGGCCCACAGGTTTTGAATTCACCGCTGGGGAATGAACAATAAAGGGAATGAGGAATTTTCAACGAAAAAAGTGCTCTCTAAATCGAACGTCAAAGTCATTTTCCATCAGACTACAGTTCCCGTAACTACACTCTTGACTTGGATTATATATCCAAAAAGGTCTGCTCTAATTATTATTGCAAAATTACAATCTCTTTGACAAGATTTGAAACTGCAATTATAATGTTTGATGAGTTTGTGTAGGATTTTTTATCTAGAGTTTATGCCAGTGTCAACAATATAAGATCCTTCAGTTAGCAATGTAGGGATCAAACAGTGGTTGTAAAAGTCCTACGAAGCCTGACATAAAGTATGATCATGTTGTGGCTGCAGTAAAAGAATCAAAGGATTTTGATGTTTTTTCATTTGAAGAACTTATGGGTTCGTTGCAAGCCCACGAAACATAAGTAAATCACACAATGAAGTTGAGTGAGGAGAAAACTTTTCATGTAAAGGAAGATGCCTCATATCAACAGGAAGTCCTTTGTTACAACAACGAATAGTCTTGAAGCTGAGAAAGAGGAGGCTATCATGGCAGAGGCACTCCAGGACATTGATGTAATTGTTATGTTTGCTCAATTTGGTATGTTAGCCTTCATCCTACATTGTTTTTGAAATAGGCTTTAAGTCTTCAGTCTTTTATGTATATGATCCTTGTCCCATATTGGCTAGATAACATAAGCCTTTCGTATTTAACTCCTATATAAGGAGTCTAGTGGTGGCTTTTAGAAGATAAGTTACTACTTGGTAAAGCCTAATAATATAAGTGTTTAACCACCCTATTTGTAAAAGAGTTTTTGTACTCCTTCATAGTGAAGATTTTTCTAGCTTGTCACCTGAGGTTTTTTCCCTTGTTGGGGTTTTCCTCGTAAGTTCTTGTGTCCTTTTAATTTGTGCTTGCATTTAAAAATCTTGCTTCCATTAGGTGTTATTTGGTGTTGTTTTCTATCAATGTTGTTTGTCAATATAATTCCTTTAGGCTATAGCTGTCATAACAAATTGGTATCAGAATAGTGATGGCTTCAGCATCGGCAAAGTTAGATATTCCATCACTCACGTATCACACAAAGTTTTCTATGTTGCAAATCAAGATGAAAGCAATACTTATTAGTCTTGATTTGGATGAGGCACTACTTGCGGTGGAAAAGATGTTTGGTTTAGACCTAAAGAAGAGGGGAAGAATTTGAAGGCACTCACTCAAATTCAACTGCACTTGTCGATAAAGATTCTTTAAGAAGTAAGGAGACAATCGCTGCTGGTTTATGGTCGAAGCTTGAATGACTTCTCATGACAAAGAGTCCAACAAATCGCTTATACACTAAATCCAGGCCGTACTCGCATAAATTACTAGAAGGTAAGTCTGTTAAACTACATGTTGAAGAATTCAGGGAGATTATCAATGATCTAGAAAATCTTAATGTTAAAATCAATGATGAGGATTTGGCTATGCTTTTGTTATCTTATATTCCACCATCATATAATAGTTGCCATGACACTATGCTTTATAGAAAGGATACTATTACCTAGGATGAAGTTTGTTCTAGTTTGTTGGCTAGAGAAAGATTGGACATTTCAAAGCATGAGGAAAATGGAGAAAGTTTATATACAGGAGGCAAATTGATTAAAAGGAACAATGAAAGAAGTTCACAAGCAAGGTCCAAGTCAAAACATTGGAATCTCCACTGCAACTATTGTAAGAAGCAAGGTCATATTAAGGATGATTATCTCAAATTGAAGAAAAAGAATCAGAAAGGAGACAATGGAGGCAAGAACAAGCAGAAATTGTCAGATGAGGCTAGTGTTGCCACCCATGAAGATGACTTTGCTCTAGTGGTTGATACCACAAAGAAGAGTTCAGAAGTTCATGTGATAGCTCATGTGGATAATGACCGAAGTAGTGAATGAACCATGGATTCAGCTTACTCATTAGAGGATCACTAGTAGTCATGAAGGGCTATTGGAAAGGGAAACTCTACATTTTGATAGGCAAGATTGTTGAAGGTCAATCTGTAGTTGTTGAGTCATCTATGTTTAATGAAGACATAAAAAAGTTATGGCACATGCGATTAGGCCATGTGAGTGAGAAAGCCCTTTCTGAATTGAACGAGCAAGGACTATTTGGAGATCAAAAGGTTAGTAAACTAGATTTTTATGAACATTTCTTATTTGGTAAACAAAAGAAATTTTCTTTATTACTATGGAAAAACACAATACTAATGCAACTCTTGATTACATCCATGCTGATGTTTGGGGGTCGTCTCGTAAGGCATCTCTTGGTGGAACTCATTATATGGTCACTTTCATTGGTGATTTTTCAAAGAAAGTTTGGGCATATTTCTTAAAGCATAAAAGTGAATCCTTTATTGCTTTTAAGGAATGGAAGACTATGATTAAGAAGCAAACTGGGAAGTAAGTGAAACAGTTAAGAACAGATAATGGCTTGGAATTTTGTTCAGGAGAGTTCAATCAGTATTGTAAAGATTAGGGAATTGTGCGTCATTTGATCGTTCCAAGTACCCTACAACAAAATGGTATGGATGAATGGATGAACATAACCTTATTAGAAAGGGCAAAGTGTATGCTTTAAAACTCTAGACTCAAAAAAAAGTTTTGGGTAGAGGCAATCTCAACAGCTTGTTGTTGACATTAAAGTATTTGGATGTCCAGCTTATGCACATGAAAGTGAAGGGAAGTTATAACCCAGATCAATTAAGTGTGTCTTTCTTGGATACACTTCAAGAGTTAAAAGGTATAGATTATGGAATCGACAAACTTCCAAAGTTTTCATTTCCAGAAATTTTGTGTTTGATGAGGCATCTATGCTACATCAAAAGGAGGAGTTGACTATTCCCAATGTTATTGACAATAACATTGAAAAGAATGAGACTGGAAGTAAGGTGAAGCTCCAAATAAATATTGAGAGCCATGATCAGGATGTTAAAGATACTAAAGTTGAGGTGGAGCGATAAGCTAATATGAATAACGTTCAGCCATCTCGTTCTATTGTTATTGATCGTCCCCGTCGTTTCAATTAAGGTGTACCTCGATAGAGGTCGATTGAGGAAGCAAACTTTTTTGGGTGCTTTTGAAGTTGTTGAGGGGACAGAGAGTTGTTTTAAGTTTGCTAGTTATAAGGATGCAACTACCTGTCTAAATTCTAATAAATAGGTTATGACTATGCAAGAAGAAATGGAATCACTTTAAAAGAATGACACTTGGATTCTAGCAAAATTACCAAAAGGTAAAAAAGCAATTAAGTGTAAATGGGTGTTCAAGAAAAAAGATGAAATTCTCGAAATTAAAGAACCGAGGTATAAAGTTAGACTTTTTGCTAAAGGATTTAATCAGGTACGCGGAGTTGACTTTAATGACATTTATTCACCAGTTGTGAAACATAGATCCATTAAGTTGTTTCTTGGTCTTGTTTCATCTAATGACCTTGAATTGGAGAAACTAGATGTTAAAACAACATTTTTGCATGGTGATTTAGAAGAAGATATTTACATGCTACAACCCGAAGGTTTTCGGGTCGAGGGTAAGGAGGACCATATTTGTAAACTCCAAAAGTTGTTATATGGTCTCAAGCAATTGCCTTGATAGTGGTATAAATGTTTTGATACATTTATTTTAAATCTTGGTTTCAAGAGAAGAAGTTATGACTCTTGTGTTTACTTGAGATTAGTCAGCGGTGGTTCCTTCATGTATTTACTGATTTATGTGGGATGACATGCTTATTGTAGTTATGACCAAGTTAGAAATTACCAAAATTAAGACATAATTAAGTGCAGAATTTGAAATGAAGGATTTAGGAGCAACAAAGTGCATCTTAGGTATAGAGATCAGGCATGATTGTAAGGCTAAGAAGCTTTATCTTTCTTAGGAGGGTATATACATAAAGTTTTGGAGAGGTTTGGTATATGCAAAGCCAAACCAGTTACTACACCTCTTGCTACACACTTTAAGTTGTCGTCACGACAATATTCGACCTCAGATAAACAAATTGAGAAACTGAAGGAGACACCATATGCTAGTGTTGTTGGGAGCATTATGTATGCAATGGTTTGCGCATGCCCCAACTTAGCACATGCTGTTAGCATGGTGAGTCGTTACATGGCTAATCCAGGGAAGGAGCATTGGCAGGCAGTGAAATGGATATTAAGGTATCTCAAAGGTACATCTGCAACTTGTCTTGAGTTTGGAAATTCTATAGCTAAATTGGTTGGATATGTAGATTTAGATTTTGCGGATGGTCTTGATACTCGACGATCCACATCTAGATACATTTTTACTTTGGGTGGTTCAGCTATAAGTTGGAAAGCTTGTTTGTAAGCAACAGTAGCTCTTTTTAACTACGGAAGTTGAATATATGGCAATCATTGAAGCAATGAAGGAAGCAATTTAGCTGAGAAGTATTTATGCAGAGCTTACTCAAGATGATCATAGATTGGAGGAATATTGTGACAGCTAGAGTGTTATTTTCTTAACAAAAAAATAAAATATTCCACCAATGCTGTAACATCCCATCACCGATGGGAAGGGTAAATTGGTCAATTGGGACGGGTTAGGCGTGTATAAATATTTCTCGGTA
>JAOSBN010000005.1:5381720-5417364 GCA_027563595.1 Erythroxylum suave | reverse complement strand
GATTTTTCATATAAAAGGAAAAATTAGAAAAATTGAGGCTAGCACTTCTTACAATTTTTCCTCTCAAATTTTGATTTGAGTATTTCTCTGAAGAGATCTGTAGATACCGTTAGAGGCCGGATGATTAAACGGCTCGTGGGATTGACAGATTCAACCGAAGGGAAAAATCACAACGGAAAATCAAAACATGTGTGATTTTTGTTAAACTTCTTGTTTTATGTTTTAGATTTAATTCTGATAAAGTTGATTCTTTGGAAAAAAATTTAAATTATTCCACTGTGCTTATATTCGATCTTGCATAATTTTTCTAACACCAACTTCTGAAAGTTGTTCAATTCAAGAGCATAATGAGCTCTGTTGTTTTCTTTCGCATGGCGTAGTCTCGGATTGAACTGCTACTAATTGTCAATCTATAGGTTGAGAAGCTAAAGATTTTCTATAATCCATCTGCCAATAAGCTTGCTTCGAATGAAGAATGTGGGATTGTTTTTAATGGTAATTTCTGATGCAAAATTAAGATGTCTAATAAGTTGAATTATGTTTGCTCCCCTGTGTTCTTGATGAATGATGTGAATTTAAGGTTCCCTTAAAATGAACTTTACTCGTCTCAGCAAAGATTAGTAAACTTTCCACATTATGTTTATATGACGAATCCTTGAAACTATTTAAGTTGCCAAGTAGTCTAAACTCAAGTACAAGTTAGATTGTTTCAAATACCATGAAACTGTCTCATTCAGATTGATCTCTGCAATAAGCAAATGACTCCTTCGTAGCTACATATTCCACCTCCAGATTAGGCTACTAGGTGATATAACTCCACTTGTCGATGGCTTATTGTGCATCGTAACTCCATAGTTTACTTTTAGTGGTAATGAAGTGAAGGGCAATGTGAAACTAATCTTATGTTTCATCTGATGTTCAATCGCAATTCAACCTAGTAACTCTGAGGTTTTATAGGCCCGGGGCGAAAGAGAAAATATGAGCCCCCTGACTTTACCTTTATGTGCAGAAAAACAGCTAGTTCCTACAAGGAGCTAGAGGCTTGGAAGAACAGAGCAAATTAGGGGGCCCTGGGCACAGGCCCAGCTCGCCCCTGCCCAGGGCCGGGCCAACCAGCCAATAATGTGTGGGGATAAGCCAAGGGTAATGCTTGTGCATTCTCAAGGAGAAGCTAATGATCCCTTATATACCATCAAGATATGTGTTCCCAAGCATGGCACCATTCTCATCACGTCATGTACACAGAATCCTCTTTTACTGATTTTAATCTTCTTGCAGCTGTGAACTCGATCTTTTCATTTACAAATGGGGTTGATTGTGACGGTCCTTACAGACTGCAGTTTTAAGTGCTAAAGCCTTGATGCAACAGACCAATTGAATTTTTCAATCAGGAGATAAAACTCAAGAAACTTTATACCAACTTGATTCTTCTTCTCTAGCTTGAAATAACCACATGACACTCCAAATTCTGTCTTCTGGCCATTGGGCAAGGTTGGGCAAGCCATTGGCCAACCCATGACCCAATCGTTACTTAAAAAATGATGTCATTTTTTATGTTTTTCTTAAAAGATATATATGGTGGCCAGGCCATAGGCCACCCTAGCACTAGGCCGGGCCAAGAGTAGCCCAGACCTGGCTTGACCCATTGACATTTCTATTTTTGGTTGCAAAAGGTTCAGTGCTGGACTTAGAATTAAAATTCACTATAAATTTTAATTTAATTAAATTTTGAATTAAAATCAAATTCATAATCATGATATTATTCCTCATGAAATTTTAGGCTTCAGAAAAGTCTTATTGGCAGGACAGTTTGTTCTTCAAATATTGGTGCATTGGAAAGGTCAACCCACCTCCAATGCTACTTAGGAAATCCTGTCTGTTTTTAAGGTTGACTTTCCTTTATTCAACCTTGTGGATAAGGTTCCGAAAGAAGGGGAAGGTAATGATACACCTCAATAGTCATCAGCTAGGTAGCCCACATCAGCTAACAAGAAGAGTTCTAGAGTGTCCTGTAAACTAGCCAAGCTTGATATATAACAAAATCTATGGAGAACAAGAATTTGACAACCAACATATGGTTATTATATTGTTAGGTCGTTTCTTTAGTAAAGGAATCTAACAACAGAATTGGCTAGAAATGTAATCGATTGATTGGCTAGAATAACAAGAGCTATTTTCTAAATTCTCCTTTCTTCCTTTCTAAATCCTTCCTTCCTTCTTTCCTTATTATGTTACTTCTTTCTACTTATCTTGCACCAAGGCATTGTTACTATTTCGTACCTTTTAATCTATCCCACATCGTGAGTTTATGTATTTTTAGGGGAGGGGCGGGGGGATAGGTTGGTAGTTATAAAAGAAACTCCTCCCCTCCCATTGTATATCATCCCAAAAATTTGCTCTTCTTCCACATAAGTAAAACGAGCTGCTTAAGTGGTGCTCCAGAGACGTACGCACATTTGGCCAAACTTCGTTATCAAATATCCAGGTGTGTCCTTTCCTTATCGCTTTTATTATTCCGCATTTATTGTCCTATTTCTTTTCAAGTTGTAGTATAGTATTCAATATTATTTGTCGAGTATATTTGTAGTGTTGTGTTCAATTTATTTTGGTGTATTTACTATTCGTGTGTATACATGGGTTAGGTTGTGATAAATACACCGTGCACGTAATTAGGAGGCTGGGTTTTAAGTAGGACTGTTTGTGATCCCTCCGCCCTTTCTTGGGACTTTACGTGGAATGGTAATATTGTCTAGGAGGTCATTGTGATCTTGCCTGGGTATTTCCAAATTGGTTCACTTCACTAGTTGTTTGGTTTAGAGGAAAAATTACCCGATTTTCCTAACAAATGGTACCAAAGCTAAAGGTTCGTTCTTGGTTTGTCTGTAATTTTTTATATATTGAATACTATATTTTGAGCCTAAAATGGTACTTAATGATCAAGAAATATTGGAGACATCGGTTTCTTCATCATCATGGTCGAGGTTTCCGTTGTAAAGTTTGAAATTGGCAATGGAGATATTTGACGGTACTGGCTATTTCGGCATGCGGCAAGGAGAGGTTTTAGACTCCCTTTTCCAACAGGGTCTTGATATTGCCATTGACGAAAAGAAACCAAAAGATGTTGAGGATAAGGATTGGAGTATCATAAATTGGTTGGCATGCAGAACAATTCAATCGTGTTTGTCTAGAGAGCAAAATTATGCTTTCAAGAACGAGACTTCTACACACAAATTATGGAAGGCATTGGAGGACAAATTTTTGAAAAATAGTGGTCAGAATAAGCTCGTTATGAAGAAAAGGTTGTTTTGATTTAATTACCGACCAGGTACTACTATGAATGAACACATCACTATATTTAATCAGTTAGTAGCAGACCTATTGAATTTAGATGTTAAATTTAAGGATGAAGATTTGGCTTTGATGTTGTTATCAACTCTTCCCAATGAATTTGAACACTTAGAGACTATGCTACTTCATGGGAAGGAGAATGTGTCTTTAGATACTGTATGTTCTGCTTTGTATAGTCATGAATTAAGAAAGAAGGATAAAATGAAAAACAAAACAGCTACAACAAATGAAACATTGGAAGCAAGAGGTCATCAACAAAGCTAGTCAAAGAGGAGAAGAGGAAGATCTAAATAAAAAAGCCAAGTTGCTAAAGATGAGTGTGCTTTATGTTATGAGAAGGGATACTGGAAGAAAGATTGTCCAAAATTGAAGAAGAAAGGGAAGGCTCTGCAAGATGTAAATGTTGCAGAGTGTAAAAGAAACGCGGAATCAGACATCTCTTTGGTAGTTTCACCTTCAACATCGCATCAAGATGAGTGGATTTTAGATTCAGGTTGTTCCTACCATATGTCTCCTATCTGGGAATGGTTCTTTGATTTTGAATAACTCGATGGTAGGGTTGTATACATGGGTAATGATAATCTATGTAAAATAGCCAGGATAGGTTCAATCAAGCTGCGAAATCACAATGGATCCACCAGAAGTTTGAGGGATGTGCGGTACGTGCCAAAGTTGAAGAAGAATCTCATCTCTTTAGGGATTTTAGAATCAAAAGGCCTGGTAGTAATGATACGAGATGGAATTCTTAAAGCAACTTTAGGAGTAATGGTAATGTTGAACAATCTGTATTATTACCAAGGTAATATAGTGGTTGGGATGGTAGCAATAGCAACTTCAAGTAGCAAGAAAGATGTAGAGGCAACAAAGCTATGGCATATGCGATTGGGAGATGCTGGTGAAAAATCCTTGCAAACTCTTGCCAAGCAAGGATTGTTAGAAGGTACAAAGACTTGCAAATTAAAATTTTATGAGCATTGTGTTCTGGGAAAACAACAAAGAGTGAAATTTGGCATTGCTATCCATAATACCAAGGGGATTTTGGATTATGTGCACTTAGATGTGTGGGGGCCTTCCAAGACTTCGTCGCTTAGAGGTGGGCATTATTTTATCACTTTTGTTGATGATTTTTTTAGAAGAGTGTGGGTGTTTACTATGTAGAACAAAGATTATGTGCTTGGGGTTTTCCTTAAGTGGAAAGATCAAGTTGAAAACCAGACGGGAAGGAAGATCAAAGTTCTTCGAACAGACAACGGTGGAGAATACAAGAGTGATGCTTTTCTGGAAGTATGCCAAGAATGTCGCATAGTTCGGCACTTCATAGTTAGAAAAACACCACAATAGAATAGGGTGTCGAAGCGTATAACCAAGAGACACTAGTGGAGAAAGTTCATTGCATGTTGTCTAATGCTGGGTTAGGCAGAAAATTTTGGGCTCAGGCTGTGACATACGCTTAGCATCTCGTCAACAGCTTGCCTTCATTTGTTATAGGTGGCAAGACTCTTTTAGAGGTATGGTCTGGGAAACTTGCAACAGATTACCATTCTTTGCTTATTTTTGGTTCTACCATATATTATCATGTGAATGAATCAAAGTTGGACCCATGAGCAAAGAAGGCTCTATTTATAAGCTTCAATGCTGGAATTAAGGGATACTGTTTGTGATGTCTAGAGTCAAAGAAGACAATTGTCAACAAGGACATTACCTTTGATGAATCTACTATGTTAAATAAGGTAACTTCAAAAGGGGCTGATGGTACTTCGCAGCAGGTGGAGTGTATGTCGAAGCAGGTGGAGTTAGAACAGACAGTGGTGATCCCAGCAAAAAGCACTAGTAATGACTCTCCTATGGCAGAGGAAGAGTTAGATGAGGAAGAGGTTCCGACCTAAGAACCTCCGCAGCAATCAGAGTCAATTGCTACTAGAAGGACGAGACGAGAAATTCAAAAACCTACTTGTTTTACTGACACGGTAGCTTATGCACTTCCAGTTGTTGATGATATTCCATCTACCTTCCCAGAAGCAATCCAAAGTTCAGAAAGTGGCAAATGGGCAGGTGTAATGGAAGAGGAAATGCAATCTCTTGAGAAGATTCTTGGCATGGAGATAAGCAGGGACAAAGAGAGAGGCAAGCTTTGGTTGTCACAAAAGCATTATTTGAAAAAGGTATTACAATGTTTTGGTATACATGAAGATTCAAAACATGTAAGTGCCCTACTTGCTTCTCATTTGAAACTAAGTAGCCAGTTATCTCCAAAGTTAGATGTAGAGCGAGAATACATGACAAAAGACCCATATGCTAATGCAGTTGGAAGCTTGATGTATGCAATGGTATGTACAAGACCACATATTTCACAGACTATTAGTGTTGTAAGCAAATACATGCATGATCTGGGCAAGGTTCATTAGCAAGCTGTGAAATGGATTCTACGGTATATCCAAGATACTGTAGATGTTGGTTTAGCATTTGAACGTGATGAATTTCTTGGTCAATGCGTAGTTGGATATTGTGATTCTGACTATGTGGGAGACTTAGATAAGCGACGGTCTACAATTGGCTATTTGTTCTCTTTAGCAAAGGCGCCAGTTAGTTGAAAGTCTACTTTGCAGTCAATGGTGGCTTTGTCTACAACAGAGGCAAAGTATATGACTATTACAGAAGCTGCAAAAGAGGCAATTTGGCTTCATAGGTTGCTTAAAGACTTGGGAGTTGGTCAGAAATAACTTGAGGTATATTTTGACAGTTAGAGTGCTATTCATTTAGCAAAGAATCAAGTCTTTCATGCAAAGACGAAGCATGATGTTCACTACCACTTTGTGCAGGAAATTCTGGAAGAAGAGGAGATACTTCTCTAGAAGATTCAAACTACGGAGAATCATGCAGATAAGCTGACTAAGGTGGTTACAAAAGCCAAGTTTGAACATTGTTTGGACTTGGTTAATATCCTACACATTTGAGTTGGCGCCTAATGGCGCAAATTTTGAAAGCACTACAAAGATCGTTTTATTTTTTTTTTATTGAGAAGATTTGTATTTGGTAGCACCAAAAATTGTGCTAAGGTGGAGATTTGTTACTATTTGGCACCTTTTCATCTATCCCACATCATGAGTTTATGTGTTTGCGAGGGGAGGTTGGTATATTGTATATCATCCCAAAAATTTGCTCTTTTTCCACATAAGTAAAACGGGCTGCTTAAGTGGTGCTTCGGAGACATACACACATTTAATCGAACTCCATTATCAAATTTTCGGGTGTGACTTTTCCTTATCGCTTTTATTATTCCGCATTTATTATCTTGTTTCTTTTCAAGTTGTAGTATACTATTCAATATTATTTGTCGGGTATATTTGTAGTGTTATGTTCAATTTATTTGGGTGTGTTTACTATTCGTGTGTATACATAGGTTACATTGTGATAAATATACTATGCATGTAATTTCTACCTAGGAGACCGAGTTTTAAGTAAAACCGTTTATGACCCCTCCACCCTTTCTTGGGATTTTACATGGAATGGTAATACTATCTAAGAGTTCATTGTGATCTTTCCTGGGCATTACCGAATTGGTTCACTTCACTAGTTGTTTGGTTTAGAGGGAAAATTACCCGGTTTTCCCAACAAACATGCCCCCACCATCCTACAGCACCTTCACCACCAACATCTCCCTCACCATCTTCTGACAACATTTTGGTAGATTGTGCTCCTAACCCATCACCCCCCACCAATGGATCAACTACTCAAAGACCTTCGACCTCCACCACACCACCTCCTCCTGGTTCATCAGCTTCTAACGCCTTGGCTAGTACCTTGGTGTCTATGTTGGCTATGACTGCGGGGTTATCGCTCTAAAATAATAGTTGAAAATGCATAAATATTCCTATTTATTTATTATGTTTGATAGAAATTTACTTTGTTTATGGAGAGATCATTGATCTTTGTATGATCATAATACTGAGAAACGAGGATTGAATTTAAGAAAGAACTTCATTGTTTGAGATGTAAAAGGCAATGTATCATAAACATATCATCTTTACTAACAGGAAATTGCTATGATTCTGAACTGTACGCTACAAATATCTCAAAGCCGACAAAAGAGTGTCCCATAATCACTATATGCAAATTAAGTGTTTGATTTCTTTTAGATTTAGGTGGATTATAATATAAAAAAATTCAATAAGAAAAGCCCTTGTCTGGCTTAACTTGAAATAAAAATATCCAATTGTAAGACTATTGATCTTCACGTTAACTAATCTTTGCTCATCCCACCAAAAATGATGAAATTACCATCTGATGTTTCTCTATTCAGTCCTTTGAGTCGAAAGAGCAAAATGATCATTTACATCCATTCATTTGGTCTTAATTTGATATATCTCATGAGAAAATCTGCACTGTTGATTCTGATCTGTCTATTTTCTTTTTTTTTTGTATACAAATGAGGAAAACACACGAAAATTACTACATTAAATCAGGCCTCGGTGGTACAAATGGCCTTGTCAATCTAACTGGATAAGCAGACTCATTTCTGGTGGAGGATCCTGCAGAATATGCATACCGGGATGTACTCTAACGACGTAAGAAGCCAGACTATCGGTACTTTGATTCCCCTCCTGGTAGATGTGCCGGAACCGCGTCTCCCACTCTCAACTCAGCAGTGCTTTTATTTCCTACACCACAAAACAGTTAGTTGTAAGCAAAAGGTCAGAAAAAGAAAGAATATTTATGACTTCTAATGAATTCACTTCCAGAATGATACGCCGATATCCCCAATCCCAGGCCCATGTAAGCCCCTCCATAACTCCACTCAATTCGGCTCGCAAGGGCGAACAGGTCTCAAACTTGTAAAGAAAGCCACCCTTCCATTGGCCAGTACTGTCCCGAAGGAGACCCCCAGCCGTGGCACCCGGCCATCTCTGTTGGGTGGCACCATCGGTATTCACCTTGATCCAACCCTCTGGAGGTTTTTGCCAACCGACAGGCTGCTCAATTGGCATGCCCATTCTAGGCACGACACGATTAGTCACCCGTTGCGCTTGGCGGACCCAGTGTGCATATTCGAGCATGAGTCGTTGACCAGCCACTGGCCACTCAAACCCAGCTTAAAAAATGCACTTGTTCCGCCACTGCCAAATATACCAGCACGAGATTCCAAAATTTATCGTCCACCCATTGGTCTGCTAGATTAGGTTTGATTGTAACCAGTTCGCTTCAGGGAACTGGAAAAATGCAGTCGCTAGACCGGTGGAACTATTCGCCTCCAGAACTCTTAGACTCTGCGACAGTCCCGGATCGCATGAAGTGTTGTTTCTGCCTAACCACAGGCTTGGCAACTATTGTCCGCTGTGAGGTTACGACGAGCCCGCTGTACGTTTGTCAATAGTTTACCGTTAGCTAATATCCAGAGGAATGATCGTATGCGCTGTGGTCCTGGCCATGCCCAAATCACTTTCCAGATTGTCGCTGAATTCCCCAGCTTGAAATATGTTATTAACTCATACGCCGAAGCTACTGTGAACTGCCCCTTGGTGCCTGATCCCCACCAAATTTGGTCCTCCCCCATGATTTCTGAAGGAGTACGAATAGTTGCCAGGGTAGCACAAACTTGTGGAGGAAGGTATGGTGTAATCAAATTCCAATTCTAGGTTTCGTCCACTTGCACAAAGTCGATTACACTTGCGGAGAGCAATGCGTCAGGAATTGGAGATATGGTCTCTTACACTAGGGGTCCCAAATTTCCCGCCCAACGGTCCAGCCAAAAATATATTCTACTCCCATTCCCTATTTTCCAGCTTGCCCCGCGACATACATACTCCTAAGTAGTGGAAATCCCCCGCCAAATAATTGAACCACCTTGATTCGGCATTGTAGAAGGGATATGGTGAAAATTCATATGGTATTTGGCACGCAGGCATTAGACCCACAGCGCTGAATGATTAGTTAGCAGCGCCCAACCCAACCTGATAAGGAGAGCATCGTTGGTAGCTCTAATTCGTTTGAGCCCTAGGCCTCCATCTTTTCTCGGGCGGTAGACTGTTTCCCAGTTAACTAGATGAGGGTTCCGATGCTCATCGTGGGATCCCCATATGAAGTTCTGCATGATTTTTCGATCTGATCGCACACATCTCTAGGTAGCCTCACTGTTTGCATTGTATAAATGGGTAGGGAGGCAATCACCGCTTGTGTTAAAGTAACACGTCCTGTCAGTGATAACTCCTTTGCACGCCAACTCGCTAACTTTTGCCGGACTTTATCGAGTAGGTATTGATAAGTGTTTCGCGTAATACGTTCATGGATTAGCGGAACTCCCAAATATTTCCCCAGATTTGTAGTAGGCTGAATGTGGAGTTCATTGCTAATCTGGCGTGCTTCGGATGGCCCCACATTCTTCAAAAAAAAGATGTGTGTCTTGCTTAAATTAACTTTTTGTCCGGAAGCACCACAGAAGGTCGCTAATATCGTCGAAATTTCTTTGGCCTAATCTACGTTGGCTTCCCTAAACAGGACTAGGTCATCCGCAAAAAAGAGATGTGAGATGGCAAGCCCTGGGCCGCTCCAGCGGAATGGTTTCCACCATCCTTGACCTATTGTGTGGTCAATAAGATGGCCTAACCGTTCGAGACAAATGACAAATATATAGGGCGACAGCGGGTCACCCTGGCGAATACCTCTGGTGGGTTCAAAGGGATCGAACAATTGACCATTCCACGCAACTTGCATTGACACCGTCGTGATACACTTCATAATCATATTAAGTAAAAACGGTGGGATGCTAACCGCTAGGAGAGTATCGTGTATGAAATCCCATTTAAGAAAAGCATAGGCTTTTTCTAAATCCACCTTTAGAGCATAGTATCCACGCTTTCCTTTCTTCTTGCACAAGGTATGAATGATCTCCTGGGCTATTATTATATTATCGATGATTTGCCGACTCGGGATAAAACTACATTGGGTAGGTGCCACAACATGTGCCAGATAGGGCTTCAATCTGTTTGCGATTACCTTTGAGATGGTCTTGTACAGTACTGTACAGAGACTAATTGGTCGAAATTGGGTAATATAGGTTGGGGATGGAATTTTCGGGATGAGGACTAAAATGGTTTGGTTCAACGTCTTGTCCCATCCTTCCGTCGTGAAAAGTTGCTGTAGAAAAGAGACCACATAAGGACCCACTGTATCCCACTGGGATTGGAAAAAAAGAGCCGTAAAGCTATCAATTTTCGGCGCTTTTTTTGGGTTCATCCCCATAATCGCTGATTTGATTTCATTCTCTTGGACCGGAGATGCTAAGTCTTGTATAGTAGCCAAGGTGAGCCTCTGGAAAGCACTCAAGCTATAGACACCATGAACTGACACATCGTCCACGGTATATAGCTGTGCAAAATAATTACGAGCTATACCACGCAATTGTTCCTGATCCGTAATTTCTGTATCATTATGGTCAATTAATCAAGCAATTAACAAAGACTTCCTTTTAGTTCTCCTCACTATGTGATAATACCGCATATTTCGATCCCCATGAGAGATCCAGTCACACCATGCCTACTGATGTCAGTAAAGTTCCTCTTCACAAAGCACCTGAACTAACTCTTTGCTTAAGATATCCTCCAAATCCAGTAAATAAGAGTGGGCATTATTCAAGTGTTGCCGAATACCCTCTAATTGAGCCATCAATTGTCGCTTCCGCTGAAAAATAGTGCCAAACACAGTCTTATTCCATTGCTGTAAATGGCTCAAAAATTGGGGAAAAATTGCACTAATGATTCGGGTTGGGAATGCCAATGGTCCGTAACTAGGTTCAAGAAGTCGGTGTGTGCGAGTCATGCTGATTGGAATCGAAAGGGGGCGGTTCCCCGGTGTCTCCGAGGGGTCCTACCAAAAGTAACTAAAAAAGGTTGATGGTCAGAACCCAGAAAAAGGAGGTGTTGATTAACCGTATGCGGGAAGACTTCCAGCCAAGCTGTCGATCCCAGGACCCTATCGAGATGAGCTTGAATATTTCCCCTTTTCTAGGTCAATCTGGACCCCACGTAGCCCAGATCGTTAGTCCACTCTCATGGAACTAGGTGCTAAAAGCTTTGTGAACCACAAAGGTGTGCTGGGATCCTCCCCGTTTATCTCCCATGGTCAATTTGGCATTAAAATCCCCCCCAATCATCCAAGACCGCTTAACAGTTTATCCGAGTCCTCGCAGGATATGCCAAAGATACTTTTGGGCTTGCGGCTGGGGGCTGGCATATACAGCCGAAAACTCGAAGGAATTAGTCTCATACTAAATAAGCGTATGAATAATTTGTTTATGAGTCAGCAGAACCCTTATAGTAAACGCCTTGTTCCACATCATCCATATCCCTCCTTTAAAGCCTTCAGCTTTGACCTGAAAAGAAAAATCAAAACCCAGGCATTCAATTGCAGCGTTCGCCCGTAATCCACTAATCCTTGTTTCAACTAAGATCAAAAGTCCAACACTATAATGCCGGATGTAATTTCGTATAATCGTCTGGAATCGGATAGTTCCAGCGCCTTGGCAATTCCAAATTAGGAACGACATAATTGATGGACGAATTTAATGCCCCTCACTTTGGGGGATGTCCGGGACCATGTCCGGTGGGATACTCATCTCGCCTTCTGGTGACTGTGGTACCGTCTCATCAGTCAGTTCCGGGTCATTCGGACAATCACACATTTTTGAATCCCTAGCCCCTGCATCTAGGGGCTCAGAGGGGGATAATGTATCAACTGGCCTTTGAATAATTTCGGGTGGCCCGAGACCCTCGATGTTCATCATAGGTTGCTCCGTGTGTTCTCGGCCCCCGTCGCTGACTATCTCAAGCCTATCGCACAGGATGTCTTGATGTGTGTCGAAGCTCACTGCTTGGTGTTGTTCGTCTACTGTGGGTTGGAGCTTATGTAGTCCTTCGGGGCTCGCCATCTATAGTCGCGGTTGGGCTCTGTTGGTGCTCCCTTTGGCCTGTTGAGCCACAGCCTTCCCCTTCTTTTGTTTTAGCCCATTTGGTGACCGGTTGATGCTTGGGCCTGCGTTAAATGTGTTCAGCCCAAGTTGTAGACTTGGTCCTGCATGAAACTCCAATCCGTCTTCTTGAAATGACGCTGCTGGCTGTTTATATTTAAACACGGGATGTTCAGTATTTTCCAGCTCTGTGTGAGGTTCGGTGGAGTCTTCGACAGGTGATAGGGCCTCAAATCTCGAGTCGGGTCTTCCTGTACGGTTGCTGCGCTATATGTCGGGGTTTGCAGGTTGTCGTTGGGTGGTGATGCACCTGGAGGACCGTTGGACCTAGATCCACGATCCTAAGCTGTTGGCTGTCCCATCAGGCTGTGGCAGGGCAGATGCAGCTCTCTAAACCGTGTTCATCCGTTGCTGAGATGTGCCGGTCGCCGGAGGCTCTCCATCAAGTCCTGAAGATGAATTCGGTTTTTGCTGGGGGTTGAGATGGGAGGGTTGCTTCGCCAGACAACTATCGATATCATGACCCACTTTGCCGCAACAGTAGCAGATTTGGGTCAGTCCCTCATAAGCGATATGGATTGTCTCTCTGTCAAGTTCTACAGATGGCCTTAGAGGTAAGCTAATGTCAATGTCGATAGCTAGTATCACAAATTTACCTCTTTGCGCATATTGGGTAGCTGCGTCTAATTTGATGGTTTGTCCTAATAGGTTGCCTAACGCTATTAGGATTTCGGGATGAAAGCGCGTAATCGGAATGCCGTGGAACCGTACCCATATCACAGCCCTATTGATCTGGTCATGGGTCGGCCGGAATGCGGGCGTCCATCTCTGGATGGACAGGGCATGGCCAAATATTAGCCACGGGCCATTCGTTAAGGCGTTAAGGTAGTCGTCTTCCTCAATGAAGTTAATAAGGTAAAAGTCGTAATCTAGGTCAATGATCTTTAAAGGTCCGTGTGGTTTCCATAGCTGTTTGAGTTGTTGGCATAGAAGGCGGTAGCCAATTTTCCGTCCTAACAGCTTCACCACCACTGCTTGAGACCAGTGGCTATCAAGTTTTTCTTTTAATTGGAGTGATAGCATTATGCCTGCATCTTTGCCTTCTGATATCACTTTGATGTCCTCGTCTTCAATTTCTATAGGGCTTTCTTTGGGCCAGGGTAGTTCCTCAACCTCAGTACCTCCCTGATTGCCTTCGACTACCACTGCTCGATACGACAGTTTGGGTAAGGATTGTGGTTCTTCCTCACGATGCCGGACGCAGACCTTCTTGGATGGCTGGCCATCGGGTTCAAGAACATCCGGTTCTGGAGCTTGGGACATTCTGAGTAGTTGGTTTATGTCTGGTATACTGGGAAAGCAATTGTATCTGGAATTTGGATTTCTGGGAGAATGGTAATTCGGATGTGAATTCGCAATTTTGGATTCAGATGAACAGTAACTTTAGAGCATTTCAGAGATATGATATTATAATGCCAACTAGTTTCGTACCATTGTAGCAGTAGCTTAATGAAAACAGCTAGCCTGCTTCTCCTCTTTGACTTTTTAGATTGTACTTATAGTAATATATATGTAGGTAACCCCAAGGGGTGGTGGTCCAGTTAATAGAATTGATCCCTCATCTGCCTAGTAAATCCAAGCCACTTGTCTTTTAAGTCTCAATTTCGAATCATATATGGAAATTGCCTCTCGTTTTGATAACTTAAAAGGATCAGCAGCTAAGAATTAAACATACTCAACCTATAAGTTGGATTAAGTTTATTATTTAACTTTGAATCATAGAATCATCAAATGGGTTATTAAAAACACGTGATTTGACGATGTATCTATAATGTTTTATCCAATATACATTGGAAGAGTATATGTGACGATTTATCCAATATACATTGAAAGAGTAAATATTGATACAAATTTCACCATTATAAAAATGGATTCAACTGTGTGACCATCTTTTTAGTGGCCTTTATACTCATTATTTTTGAAGCATCCGTATTTTTTGCTTAGTTGGTTACACTTTCTGTTAATAATGCCCAGTTTAAAGGGTAATTTGTTATTTGAATTGGTCTTAGACCCACTGACATGTTCTTAGGAGTTGTAAACATGGAGTTTGTTTTTCAGTTAATTTCATTGTAACAGGCTTGTATAAAGTCGTTGTTTTACGTTTCAATAAACAGTCTTTTGTTTTAAGTCTAAACACTTTGTCCCGATATCTAACATTTGCTATCAGAGCCTTATCACAAAGGCCTGATTGAGCGTTCCAAGAAATTGCAGTTTCTTAAGAAAGTAGAAAGAGTAAGAGATCAGCTAACGAGAGAAGAGTCAAAGAATTATGGCTACAGAGAATAGTAGCTTTGTTTAGCCAGCAATTCTACGGTTTGATGGTCATTATGACGATTGGGCTATGCTCATGGAGAACTTCTTCAGATCAAAGGAGTATTGGGGCTTGATAGAAAATGGGATTCCTGCAGCAGCAGAAGGAGTAGAGTCAACAGAGGCGGAACAAAAGAGAAACGAAGATCAGAAACTAAAAGATTTAAAGGTCAAGAACTATCTATTCCAAGCTATAGATAGGACTATTATTGAGACCATACTCAATAAGGAGACTGAAAAGGCTATATGGGATTCAATGAGATTGAAGTATCAAGGCTCTACCAAGGTGAAAAGTGCTCAACTACAGGCATTAAGGAGAGAGTTTGAGATTCTTGCCATGAAGGAGGGTGAAAAAGTAGATGAGTATTTTGCCAGAACATTGACCATTGCTAATAAGATGAAGGCGCGCGGAGAAAGGATGGAGCAGAGTGTGATCGTTGAGAAAATCTTGAGGTTAATGACTCTCAAGTTCAATTATGTTGTCTGTTCAATAGAAGAGTCCAATGACATCTCTACCATGACCATAGATGAGCTTCAAAGCAGTTTGTTAGTTCATGAACAGAGGATGCAAGGACAAAAGGAGGAGGAGCATGCTTTGAACATCACCAATTCAGAGAAAAGTGGAGGAAGAGATGAGCACAAAGTTGAAGGGAGAGGAAGAGCTCGTGGAAGTTTCAGAGGAAGGGGCCGAGGAAGGGGTAGGCAATCTTTCAACAAAGCCTTGGTCTAGTGCTATAATTGCCAGAAACTAGGGCATTTTCAGCATGAATGCCCTGGTAGGGAGAAAGGTGCAAATTACGTAGAATTAGATGAGGAAGAAGAAATGCTTCTGATGGCGTATATGGAGATAAATCAATAAAAAAGGGAGAATGTGTGGTTTCTTGACTTA
Organism: Erythroxylum suave; assembly: GCA_027563595.1. Taxonomy (NCBI): domain Eukaryota; kingdom Viridiplantae; phylum Streptophyta; class Magnoliopsida; order Malpighiales; family Erythroxylaceae; genus Erythroxylum; species Erythroxylum suave. The sequence continues at coordinate 5,401,798 of JAOSBN010000005.1, read as the reverse complement.
GGCTGTAGCAATCACATGTGTGGTAACAAGGAGTGGTTCTTTGATCTTGATGAAAATTTCAAACAATTGGTGAAGCTCGGAGATAACTCAAGGATGATGGCTATGGGAAAAGGAAATGTCAAGCTTCATGTCAATAGGTTAACTCAGGTTATCACAGAGGTTTGTTTTATACCTGAGCTAAGAAATAATCTTTTAAGCATTGGCCAGCTTCAAGAGAAAAATTTAGCTATTCTCATCCAGCATGGCATGTGTAAGATTTACCATCCAAGAAGAGGTGTAATTATACAAACGCAGATGTCAGCCAACAGGATGTTTGTTGTGTTTGCTTCTATGATTTGCCTAACCTCAACCTGCTTTCAAGCCACATCCGAAGACAACACACAATTGTGGCACTGCCGATATGGACATCTAAGTTTCAAGGGGTTGAGAACTTTGATCGATAGGGATATGGTTAGAGGATTGCTGATGCTCAGAGTTCCATCAAAAGTGTGTGGTGACTGTATGGTTGGGAAGCAACACCGAGAAGCAATGCCGAAGAAAAGCTTGTGGAGGGCATCTACGAAGCTTTAGCTGGTCCATGCAGATATTTGTGGACCTATCTCACCGAAATCAAACAGTGGCAAAAGGTATGTAATCACCTTCATTAATGATTACAGTAGAAAAATCTGGGCATATTTTTTATCTGAAAAATCTGAAGCATTAGCTATGTTTAAGAAGTATAAGTTGTTTGTGGAAAAGGAGATTAGTGATGCGATTTGCTGCTTAAGGACTGATAGAGGTGGGGAGTTCACCTCACTGGAGTTCAATAATTTTTGTAGCGTGAATGAGGTTAACAGAGAGCTTATACCCCGCAGCAAAATGGGGTTGCTTAGAGAAAAAATCGCACCATAATGAACATGGTGCGTAGCATGCTATCAGGAAAAGAAGTACCAAAAGAGTTTTGGCCGGAAGCAGTGAATTGGTATGTCTATGTGCTAAATCGGAGTCCCACTCTTACTGTCAAAGATATTACTCCCGAAGAGGCTTGGAGTGGTATAAAGCCTTGTGTTGATCATTTCCGTGTATTTGGGTGTGTGGCTTATGTCCATGTGCCTGACAGTCAAAGAAAGAAGCTTGACAATAAGAGTTTCAAATGTGTTCTTTTGGGTGTGAGTGAGGAATCAAAAGCCTATAGGCTTTATGATCCAATTTCGAATAAGATAGTGATTAGCAAAGATATAGTGTGTGTTGAGGATGAGAAGTGGAATTGGGGTAGAAGTACAGATGAGGAGAAACGTAATGTGTTAGAATGGGAAGGTGACAATGAAGATGATGATGCTAGTAAGGAAGGAGAAGATTTGGAAGATGAACAAACTGAAGAAACAAATAACTCATCACCGAGTGAGTTGATAGAGGAAGCATCACTGAGTCCAAATCTAAGGAGGAGTCGAAGGCAATCAGCTTGGTTGAGGGATTATGTAACCGGTGAAGGATTGTCTGATGAAGAAGAGAGGCATGGTTTGGTAATGTTTAATTCAGTTGAGGATCCAGTAACATTTGAGGAAGCATACAAAAGTGTGAAATGGAGAGAGGCAATGGATAAAGAGATGAGAGCTGTTAAAAGAAATGAGACATGGGAATTAACTACATTGCCGGCTGGAGCTAAAAGAATAGGAGTAAAGTGGGTGTTTAAGACAAAACTTAATGAAAAGGGAGATGTCGACAAGCATAAGGCCCGACTTGTGGAAAAGGGGTACTCTTAAAGGCAAGGGATTGATTATAAGGAAGTATTTGCACCGGTGCTAGGTGGGATACAATCAGAACAATTTTAGCTCTTGCAGCTCACAAAGGTTGGAGTGTTTTTCAGTTGGATGTAAAAAGTACGTTCTTGCATGGAGAATTGAATGAGGCAGTGTTCATTGATCAACCTCAAGGATACGTGAAACAAGGAGAGGAGCACAAGGTTTATAGGCTGAAGAAGGCATTTCAGAATTGAAGCATACTTTGCGAAGGAAGGGTTTGAAAAATGCTTTTGTGAACACACACTGTTTATAAAATCTGGTGATGCAAGGAAGTTGCTGATTGTGAGTCTCTACTTGGACGATCTCATCTTTATAGGAAATGATGAGGATATGTTCAAGAGTTTCAAAGAATCAATGAAGAAGGAGTTTGATATGTCTGATCTTAGCAGAATGAAGTACTTTCTAGGTGTAGAGGTGGTACAAAATTCAGATGAAATTTTCATATGTCTACGGAAGTATGCCAAAGCGGTGCTTGAAAGGTTTGGCATGGAAAGGAGCAATCCTATGAATAATCCAGTCGTTCCTGGATGTAAGCTATCAAAAGGTGGAGATGGTGCAGTGAAAGTGGATGCTACAGAGTACAAGCAACTGGTTGGGAGCTTATTGTACTTAACAGCCACGAGATTGGATATCATGTATGCGGTTGGCTTAATTAGTAGATACATGGAGAAACCAATAGAGATGCACTTAGCAAGCTGCCAGGAGGATATTAAGGTACTTGAAGGGAACTATGGAGCTTGGAATTGCTTACAGGAAAGGTGGAAAAGGGAGTTTAATAGCATTTGCTGATAGTGACTATGCGGGGGATGTTGATGATCGGAAAAGTACCTCTGGGTATGTGTTTATGCTAGGAGCAGGGGCTGTTTCATGGTCTTCAAAAAAACAACCGGCAGTGACTTTATCTACGACGGAGGCAGAGTTCATAGCAGCAGCCTCGTGCGCATGTCAAGGGGTCTGGTTAAGAAGAGTTCTTGAAAAACTTGGCCATGTTCAAGGTTCATGCACCACTATTTATTGTGATAATAGTTCTGCGATTAAACTGTCAAATAATCCAATTTTACAAGGGCGAAGTAAGCATATCTGCGTAAGGTTTCATTTTTTACGTGAGCTTACAAGAGATGGAATAGTAAAGTTGGTGCACTGCAGTACACCAGAGCAAGTGTCTGACATCATGACTAAGCCTCTCAAACTGGAGATCTTTCTGAAGCTATGAGATAGGTTTGGCATGTGTATGATGTTTGAAGTAAACTGAATGCACTGGTGTAGTTCAGTTTAAGGGAGGATGTTGAAGCATCCGTATTTGTTGCTTAGTTGGTTACGCTTTCTGTTAATAATGCCCAGTTTAAAGGGTAATTTTTTATTTGAATTGGTCTTAGACCCACTGACACGTTCTTAGGAGTTGTAAACGTGGAGTTGTAAACGTGGAGTTTGTTTTTCAGTTAATTTCATTATAACAGGCTTGTATAAAGTCGTTGTTTTACGTTTCAATAAACAGTCTTTTGTTTTAAGCCTAAACACTTTGTCCCGATATCTAACAATTATGACTCATATTAGGTAAATTATCGTTTAATATACTATAAATTATTTATTGATGTATAAAAGTAATTTAATTAATGGTAATTATGATAGCCATATGTATTATTAATAGTGTGATCAATAGGAAAAAGAAAAGATATTTTAGAATACCTTATTTGTGTGCATATAATCCACCATCATCATTGTCACTAAAAAGATGTTCTATTATATTTTTATTCGACTTTGTTGATTTCTTTAGATTAAATTTAATTAGATTTAAAAATCGATAAAGTTTGAGCTCAAATATAATTTATTCTCAACCTTATTTAATATTTTAAAAAAAAGTTTATCAACTAATGAGTCTAATATTTGTAATTAATAAGTTATTACAATTCTAAATGAAAACGGTTTTTGTACTTTATTTCAATCCTAATTGAAAAGAGTTTTCCTTTTTTTTTTTGAATCCTACCTGAAAATAATTTTCCTTTTCTTTATTTGAATCCTTTGTAAATTGTTTTCCTTTCACAAAATGGATTATTCGATTATATAATTAATTGACTCAACAGCTTATCAATTTTAGTTTCGAAGCCGTTGAAGTTCTTGCTTCTTACCAGCAATTGATCATTTGGAATCATGAAGCACCCTTACTTTAAAATCAGAGAAGTGTGGAGTCACAACTTGGAGGAGGAACTCATTATGCTGGACGCGTCATTGTTCAAGTTTCCAGTGCTTTCCGTTGATACGGAGTTCCCAGGTTGTCTCTTGAAGACATCAAAAACCGCCTCCGATGATGTTCGTTACGCCAACTTGAAGTTCAACATCGAGAAATCCAAGACGATCCAACTTGGAGTAACCTTGTCTAACAAAAGAGGCACTATTTTCGCGACATGGGAGTTCAACTTCCGGTTCGATGTTGACGAGGACAGACACTCGGAGGACTCCATCGAGTTCCTGAAACAACATGTGATTGACTTCACCCGCCTGAAAAACGACGGGATAGAGATGGAGAGGTTTTCGGCGGCTGTGTCCAATATGCTGAGTCGGCATAGGAATATTCATTGGGTTACGTTTCAGGGTTTGTACGATTTGGCGTATATTCTGCATGGCGTGACGCTCACCCCTCTGCCGGAGTCTGCCGCCGAGTTTGCCATTCTTACACAACGTGTCCTGGGTCCGGTGATCGACGTGAAGTATATGGCCAAGTTCTGTGAAGGGCTTCATGGCGGTGAGTTGGGGCTACAGAGGATGGGAGATGTTCTTGGTATCAAAAGGACTGGAGGGTCGCATAATGCAGGATCGGATAGTTTACTCACTGCCATGGTTCTTGCAACGATGATGATGGAGTTTGATATGAATCCATCAATTTATGAAGGTTGTTTGTATGGACTTGATATTACAACCCAGATTAGAAGCAGAAGGTATTCCTGCCACTTCGTCCCTCAGTACTGTTACGGAGTTTTTGAACCAGTTATGTTGCCTAGAACAGTTTAGTTCAGTGGTTGAAACAAACAGTGTATTTTTTGCACATTAATTCTTCTGTAATGATTTTTTGTTATCAATAAGAAAGTAATGTTGAAATTTTAACTGCATAAACAACTGATGAAATTACAACTACGTATATACATTAGTTAATATTAGTTGAGCGCCGCTCCGATTCTTTGCTTCTGCAACTGAATCGTAGGTAATTTTACTTCAGTTGTCAAGCCCACAAACTTGAAGTAACCTCACAACATACCAAGTCATGTCAAGTTGCCACCATTCCAGGCCATGTCTAACCGAGTATTCGAATGCATGTTGTTGATTATTATGCCAACCCTCTCCAAATGCAAGTATGGCAACCCACCCGAGAACGATTTCAGATTAGAATCAAACTTAACTAGACTGTAAAAAAGGTTCTTCTTTTAAATATATATGAAAGAATTGGGCGAAATACCAATTGTTCCTGGACAAGTCACCGGTACTCCAGGCTTGGTTTCCCCGTACATGACAAGCTGAATTCACCAGCCAACTGATGTGATAAACCCATATTGTTCTCACACCCTACGTTTACCGTTGGTCCAAAGTTCATATAATTTTGGGTAGCTGGAATGAACATTCAGGGCTGAAAATACTCCATTCAGAATATTCAAGCTGCGAGTAGGTAAAAATGGGTAAGGTCTAGATTTTGCTAAAGGAGAAGTGATCAAAGCCATTGAAAAATACGTTATTTGACGGAACTTCGGGTTTTGGAGGGGCTTATGTTAGGTGAAATGTTTACGTCTAATGTTTCTGTAGAAAAGGAAAGCGAGAGAACACACGTGAAGGACGAGGACAAGGAAAGATGTACGTTGATTCAGTGATTTGAGTGATTTTTTGCCCCAGTACAACGTGATTCTGACAGATATGTAACAGCGATACAGAGTATACGATGACGACACGATAGCTGTTATAATTGCGGTGTGTTTTATTCTTTTAGGATGCTACGTCGTTTGTGTCATCTTTTAGCTTCCTTCTTCTGGCAGTACTAAGGCATTCACGGCTCATTTGTTGGTGGCATCGTCAAAAGGTAAAATATTTATTATGATAAGAAATTGAGGGTGATAAGGCGTTTTTGGGGTCTAATGGGTTGCGTTTAGATTATGGATTTGTGAAACGCGAATGTGATCCTGTTATTTGCCCTTTAGAGGATATAGTCTGTCTTCTTCTTGGTATGTCTCTGTCTGTCCTTTAGTTGTTTTGTGTTAAAGTATCAAAGATATTTCGCACTTGTCCGTGTTTGCAATTGCCTCTCCTTACAGATTGCAGTTTCAAGTGCCAAAGCCTTGGCTCAACAGACCGATTGAATTTTTCAATGAGGTGATGAAACTCAAGAAACTTTATACTAATCTGATTCTTCTTCTCTAGCTTGAAATAACCCCATGAAACTCCAAATTCTGTCTTCTGGTTCATATACCAAGAAATTCAGAATTATTCACTGTAAACCTTGAAAATTTGTTCTCCGCTCGGTTTCGGTGTGGCACAGGGCCTGGATGCGGAGCTGAGCAAAGATGGGAGCATGCGAGAGAGCAATTTTTCCAGACACAACTGGAGTTGTGACAAGATGTGCTATGATTTGTAACTTGTCCCTCGAAGGAGCAAGTCTTATTGCTTTTTCCTTTCACTTCTTGTAATCCTGAGATGGAAACGAGTTTGTTTGGTTGCAGGGTGATCGTTGCAATCTTGATCTAGTTCCAGGATGCATGGATCCAAGCTCGCCCCTGTACGACCCCCTCGCCAATGTAGACGATGGATCCTGCTCTATCGATTTGGAAGACGAAGACTAGTGTTTATATATTCATGGCCTTCTAGTTCAAGTAACCATAGCTTATGATAACAATTTTGGCACAAAAAGGGTCAATTCTTATGGCTTAAATGTAGGAATGCTGTAATCACTACTCTCCAGGTGTTGCACTTGGATTGTAATAGAACAGATTGCACTCTGCAATCTGGATAAATACATGTATAGATTCAAAGAAACTAAGGTAAAGGAAGTTTCTAATTTAAATGCTTTGCATTAGAAAAGTTTCTAAAGAAATTTCTCAACATTGTTACAAGCTTCTTCCTTGCAGAAAAAAAAGCACTTGATCTTCACTTATGAGTGGTTAAACTTGAGTTTATGTTATTTCGTGAAAAGGATTCAAACGTCTTTTTTGTTTGGACTCGAATCTCCAGCGAGACGTTTATTGCTTCCCTGAACTCCTCTTTATCCACAAGCATCTACAACTGTTTAAAAGTTTACCAAAACTACTATACTTTTCTCACAACCAGACAAAGGAAACCACCTACCGTTGGAAATTCACCAAAATGTGAGTTTTAAGCTTTCTTTGACATTATTATCTACAAAGACGAGAGTGATCCACAATTTTTTTAACACTGTCTAACCTTATTTTCACCTAAAACACAAAGCCGCTTTGGTAATGTTGCCAATCTGTTTATTTTTCTTGCTCTCTTCATATTTCCCACCAAGGGAATCAAAGATAAGGCCAGCACCGGCACCAGCAGCTAAGTCAATAGTATAGTGACCCCTTGTTCCCAGCAACCTAATGGCTTGAAGAACATTGAGCAAATCAAACGTCCAAGCCAATTCCCACCTCTGCTTTCTTCTCATGTCAAGTGATGCAATCACTGCTCCAGCAACATGGCCGGAGAAGAACAGAAAGAACGAAACGTTCCCCACCGGGAAGTCCACTCCTGACCCTACAAATTCCTGAACATATGCAAAACAACACCGCCTGATAAAGGGGATTCAAATTCAACTATTTTCTTTTCTTCTCAACGCTTATGGCTGTTTCTGAGTTAGATTTGGTTAGAGTTTATGGGATGTAACGACGTACCTCAGGAACTGGAAGCTGAGTGGAGCAACCAAGAATTCCACGGCAAGTGAACATGAACAAGGTTGAGATTGTAGCTCGTGGCCTGCCCTCAACAAGCCATGCCCAAAGGATATATACTGCTTGCATCGCGACGAACACCTTACCACGAAAGGCAAAATCCAAAAATAAAAATAAAAAACTCGAGTTATGAACATACTACACATATCCATGAGCTTGCCTACTACCAACTAACAGAAGTAATAGCTCCAAATTAATTATTATATCCTCTCTTTTCTTTTTATATGTTTTTCTGCACCAATTCCATATCCAAGTACATAACTACAATTATATATATGCATAAACACAAAGGTTGAACCTTGTATAATGAATATACCAATCATACGAACATGCAAATATACAATGTACCGTATTTAAACCGGCCAACCAAGAATTAAGCTCCGGCGACGACGACAACAGCCGGTGAAGATCTCGAGTTGCAATGAAACCCAAGTCGAAGGGTGGGGAGTCGGCGGGGATCATCCTGAGCGTGTACTCCACGGCCATGAAAAGCAGCAATCCAAGAGCGGAAAAGCACGGTAACCGATGACACTTGACCACTTTCACCACATCACCCGACGTCCACGTCATGAACGCAGGAGTAACGCCGTAGTACGACGCAGGAACCCCGCCTTCATTGACGTCGTCAACTCTCTTGGGCGCGCCGTTAACGGCATTGGCGGCTTTGATCTTTTTACGGATGTTGGGGGTGGAGATGGCGGCAACTGCGGTGGTTAGGGTGGTGGCAGTCATTGTCTGTGGCTCTGTGGGTCTCGTTGCCGTTGAAAAATAAACAAAGGGTCTGTGGGTCTCGTTGCTGTTGAAAAATAAACACAGGGTTCAGACTTCAGACAAGGACGTGAAATAATGGTGGCAAAAGACTTGATTATAAAAGGAAGAGGCCAAAAGGCGGAGAAAACGAAGAAATGGGTGGGTGAGAAATGAGAATCAGAGGTTTGAGTTTTCTTGTTGGTGTTTGATTGTTGAGGCTTATTGGTTTGTGACAAGACTTGAGTAATGGCGTTTGTAAGAATCTTTCTACGTGTGTCTTTTTGAGCTTAGAGGATTGTCGCTTTTGAGAATGATCATAACGTTAGGATCCGATGTTTCGTGGTCGGTGCAACGCAATTTAGGGTAAAATGAAGGTATATTTACACATTACTCTTATGATGCGAGATCTCGTCATTTAGCTAATTAATACTAGTGCTGGTGTAAAAGCAATATTAAACATGTGAAATAATATTATAAAAGCATAAAAAATAATGATAGAAAGAACCAAAAAAAGATAATATCTTTGTCTTGCAATCCCAATTATAATCATAATTTGCAATTTAAAATCTTAACATAATAAACAAAAAAGGGAATCGTTGTAAATCACAATAATTTATATTAAAATCTTAACATAATAAACAAAAAAGGGAATCGTTGTAAATCACAATATTTTAAAATATAAATTATTTGATTAAAACCAATAACTAAAAAACTCAATTGATCTACAATAAACTAATTCATTTTCAGATTTAATATTTTTATTTTTCAGTTTGATTTATTTTAATAATTTTTATTATTAAAAATTAACTAATTTATCGATTAATCAATTAATTTTTATTTCAAAATTTTTCAATTTTTAATTAAATTTTAAATTTTTTAATAAGTAAAGACAACTTTTTCTGATTATATTTTAACATTTTTAATTTTAATTATTTTTATGAAAATATTTTTAAAGTGTGAGGTTGCTTCTTCTTTTGCAAGCTATTGACTGACTTCAAATCAGTATTCACTTTTCTAGTACAGGGTGATGCAAGTTTTCTTCTCATAGAAGAGTGAAGTATCATCCAACTTTCTTCCCTCTCAAGTAAAAGAGATACTAAGCAACTAGAACAGTACAATATTCTCCATCTGTACCAATCGATTAGTTAAATTCATGAAAGACAAGCTCACTTAATATTGGGACTTTGTGTCCACGAGCTGAGGCTCACCGCCCATGGCCGAGTTTAGTTCTGCTCTTCAAAGCAGGAGCTGACATGGTTTTGTTGTTTAATAAACGGACAGAAATTGAATGCACTTTTGGTTTATTATCTCATGCCCATAAACCCTTTGTTTGGTCCAAAAGTCACTTTTGCCTACAACACTCTCATCAGACATCATGCATCCTCAAAACCCTCTCTCGCTCTCTCCCTCTTCCTCAACATGCGCCTCGCCGGCGTGGCCTCCGATCACTTCACTTTTCCTTTTGTCCTCAAAGCCTGCTCTCGCCTCCAAATGGGTGTTGAACTCCATTCCCTTTTGGTCAAAATTGGTTTGGTTTCCAGTATCTATGTGCAAAACGCTTTGATCAGTGTTTATGGGTCTTCAGGGTTGCTTCCTAAAGCTCTTCAGGTGTTCGATGAAATGGGGGAAAGGGACGTGGTCTCGTGGTCTTCGGTGATTTCGTCTTTCGTTAATAATGGTTTTGCGCAAGAAGCTTTGTCTTTGTTTCGTGATATGCAATTTGATGGGAATGTCAAACCGGATGAGGTCACGATGCTCAGCGTGGTTTCGGCAGTTTCGAGTTTGGGGGCGCTAGAATTGGGTAGGTGGGTCGATGCTTACATTCGCAGAAATGCGTTGGGGCTTAGTCCATCGTTGGGTACGTCATTGATTGATATGTACTCGAGGTGTGGGTCTGTTTATGATTCAATAAGAGTGTTCGACGAAATGTCTGAACGAAATGTGTTGACTTGGACTGCAATGATCAATGGGCTTGCAGTTCATGGACGCAGTGTGGAAGCGTTGAAGATGTTTGATGAGATGAAGAAAGCTGGATTACCGCCGGACCATATTACATTAAAGGGTGTTTTAATAGCTTGTAGTCATGGATGTCTTGTGGAAGATGGCTGGCGAGTTTTTAAAAGCATTAAGAATGAATATCGTATGGAACCGACACTTGAGCATTATGGTTGTATGGTTGATATCCTAGGACGTGCAGGGTTACTATATGATGCTTTTGAGTTTGTGGAAAGAATGCCCCGAAAGCCCAGTGCGGTTATCTGGAGGACTCTGCTTGGAGCTTGTGTGAGTCATAATGATCTCATTTTGGCAGGGAAAGTCAAGGAGAAGATCCATCAGCTAGACCCTTTTCATGATGGTGACTATGTGCTTCTATCAAATGCCTATGGAGTAGTTGGAAGATACATCGAAAAGGCGAAATTGAGACGTTCCATGCAAGAGAAAGGAATTAGCAAGACGCCTGCCTATAGTTTGCTCGTTGTGGATGAGGAAATTCATGAATTTTTATCAGGAGATATTTCTCATCCTAAATCAGAGGAAGTTACCAAGTTCTTGGTGAACATGATTGATTCTCTCAGAGTGGATGGTTATACTCCCAATACATGTGCTGTGTTTCATGACATCGAAGCGGAGGAGAAGGAGAATAGTGTCAGCTACCATAGTGAAAAGTTGGCAGTTGCCTTTGCAGTACTCTGTTTTTGTGAGAGAAGAACCATACGGATCATGAAAAATCTTAGAATTTGTCATGATTGCCATCGTTTCATGAAACATGTTTCAAGAAAGTTCAACAAAGAAATTGTTGTCCGGGATCGGAATCGCTTCCATCATTTCATTAATGGGCAATGTTCTTGCAAAGACTTTTGGTAAAAAGAAGCTGCACTATCATTTTTCAATCTTGTTCACCACTTTCGTTAACTGTTCATTTTGCTGTAGTTCTTATTGGATTTTCTGCTAGAAAAGAGTGGGCCTAGCCAATTGTCAGCCAGGGAGAGCCTTGGGTGACAAGTTATCAACAGCTTTTTGTTTCAACCTATTGATTGATCCTACATCAAGCCATAAATACATATCTGAACCAGACATTGTTAGTACTATAATGTTTCAATGTATATGTTATCATTCTGTCAATAGTATCATTACTTTTGAGTCTATTATTTAAGTCAGTCCTAGAGTCTCGTACTAGTATTGCTTGTACATCATGTCTTTAAAGTAAATGTTTTCATCTTTAGCTTATTCGCTGTGATATTTGGAAAGCCATCACCTTCCTTATTAATTTCTGGTTCACGATATATATATTTTTTAATTAATGATTATAGTCGTTACACCTGAATTTTTCTTCTAGTTAATAAGTCTTGAGCCTTAAAAAATTTCAATTTTTCAAAAACATTACTAAGAATTTATTTTCAACTAAAATTAAAATGTTCCGGCATGATGGGAGTTTTGAACTAATCAAAGGATCTTTTGCTACTTTTCTTACCAATCATGGCATTATTTTTCATATTTTTTGTCCTTATATCCCACAATAGAATGGCATCACTGAACATAAACTTTGTCTTATAACTGAAATAGGAATCACCATTCTTCTTTATAGCTCTCTTGTGAAGCTCTTTTGGTTTGACGCTTTTTCCACAGTTGTTTAGTTTATAAATCTTATAACATCATCTGTCTTACAGTTTAAATCTCCTCGTGAACTATTGTTCAATGCACCTTATAAAGTTGATCATCTTTGTGTTTTCTATTGTACTTTCTTTTGCTTTCTTGCTCAAACTAGAACTCATAAACTCACACCAAAATTCGTTCCATGTGTATTTCTCAACTAAACTACTAATTATAAAGGATATAAATGATTTGATCTCTCCGTATATAAAATATATATGTCTCGACATATATAGGATTTCCTGAAACTTAATTCCTTAATCGCCTACCCAATTCCCCTTCTTCTCCTCCCACCTCTCCATCTTTACCCCTACAGTTCCAATTACTATCTACTACTCCTCCAAATTCAAATCCTTATTACTGGTTTCAATTACTCTTGAATGACTTATTCCTTATGCGCCTTTCTTTTCATCAACCACTGTCATCATCTTTTTATCCAATGGTTACTCGCACTCAGGACCGTACTCGAACATTAAGAACTTTTCCTAATCACATTACATACCACACTAATGTTACACCAACTATTGATTTAGACCCTACTTCCTTTACTCATATCAACACATTTCCTCACTGACATTAAATACTGCTTGATAAGTTCAAAGCTTTCTGTTATAACAATACTTTTTCACTTGTCCCTCCTCCTCTAAGTGTAAACATTGTTGCTTGTAAGTAGATTTTCAAACAAAATTTAATCATAATGGTTCCCTAAATCGCTATAATGCTTACCTAGTTATTAAAGGTTATCATCAATCACCCGACCTTGATTATATTGACACTTATAGTTAAATTGCTAAGCAACCATTATTTGCCTCATTCTTACACTTCCTTTGTTAAAAATTGGTTCATTTGTCAGCTTGATGTTTAAAATGTTTTTCTCCATTGGTCACTTACAAGAACCTATTTTTTATGCATCAACCACCTAGCTTTACTAATCCTCATCATCCTTATTATTTGTGATGTCTTCATAAAGTGCTTTATGATCTCAAATAGGATCTTGGAGCCTAATGTCACAGATTAAGTCATAAACTTGTTGAATTTGTGTTCACTTCATCGAAAGCAGATATTTACTATTTATTCACACCACACCTACTCATATTAGTGTCTTTCTTGTTTATGTGAATGATATCTTGGTGGCATGTTCTTTATAATAATTCATTCAAACTAGCCTTGATGCCCTTCATTCTACCTTTACCTTCAAAAATCTAGGTATCCTTCACTGCTTTCTTGGCATTGAAGCCATATTTACACCCATAGGTCTTTATTTCACACAATTTAAATACATTTGTGATCTTTTTCGATACACAAATCTCGAATCTTCCAAACTTGTCTCCACTCTCATTACCCTTCCATACCACTTCAAAAAATCACAACCTACCTTTTTCTTATCCCACTAAATACTGTAGGACTGTCAAAGTACTTCAATACCTTTGTCTACCAAAAACAGACATACAATTTGTCATCAACAAAGTTTCCAATTCTTGTATTGTCCCACTAATGTCCATTTGACAACTGTTAAATGCATTCTTTGGTATCTTCACTCTATCCCCTCCCATGGTCTTCACTTAACTAAACCCACCTCTTTAGCCATAATGACTTACTCTGATTCTAATCAGGTTAGGTGTCCTATGATCACTATTCTACATCTAGTTACTGTATTTTTCATGGATCCTCTTTCATTTCTTGTAGCTCAAAAAAACAACCTATTGTTATCAGGTCCAGCATTGAAGTAGAAGGCAGTTGCATTGCTCTAGATGTCGCTGAATTATGTTGGATCTATTCTCTACTTGGATAAATTGGACTCTTTGACATTAAGTCACTCTTATGTTGTGACAGTATATGAGCCACCTTTCTTATTACAGCTCTCATATCTTATGCTCATACTAAACATATGGAAATTGATATCCACCTAAGTTGTAATTTAGTTGCAAAGGATTTCTTTTCATACATCATGTACTGGCATCTCAACAAATTGCTAACATATTTACAAAGCCCTTAGGTTCTAGTTCCTTTCTACATTTATGTCATAAGCTCAATGTTCTTACAAACATTAGCTTGGAAGTGGCTATTAATATAAATTCATCCTCATTTTAATCAAATATTTTTGTTATAATTATTTTAGATAAAACTCTCGTCTTATCTTATCATTATGTTTAGATACGATCAAATACAAAATGTATAATGTACCTATTGTATAATGTTGGTGTTATCTTATCTCTAAAAGTGTGTTGCCTGCTAACCCCAATGGAGGTGTTGCCCACTGGGCCCTCCATTGTACGCTAGGCGTTGCCTACTAACCCCCTTAGAAGGAGTTTCCCTCATACTCTAAATAAAAAGTATATTTAATTTAAATAAAATAACTTAATTTTTTTAATTCTCTAAAAATTTTATTCTGATTTTTAATTTTTTAAAAAATTCCTTTATTTAGACTTCGATGATAAAATATATGTGACGTGAACTTCATACTTTAACTAATCAAATAATTTGTATATGACAATTTAATCCATGTCTTAAATTAAAACCAAACTAATTAAATTTAACTTAAACTAATAATTTACTAAAATTATCATAAGTTATTAACTTAAGTCAAGTTTAATTGATTTAGAACCGATTTAAGAGTTGAATTATTATATTATTAACATTTGATTAGTCAATATTTAAAAATATAACAAGTGCATTTTGTTGTTATTTTTAATCGAAGTTTAAGTGAATGAATTTTTCTAGAAAACTAATAATTAGAAGATAAGTTGTGAATTCATTTTAAATTCAATTAGATTAAGTTCATCCTTGTTACCTTGCAATAAAAGAAAAAAACGAAAAATGAGGTATTTTGAAATACCTCTTATTTTTTGTTCTTTTTCTTCCCTTCTCTTCTTCTTCTCTACCATCCTTCGAACACATGACCACGGGCAAGCCCAAATGGTCCGGTTCACAGCCATCGGAGCAGCTGTAAAGATGGTATGACCGGTAGTGTGCTTTTACTAATATTACATTTCAATTGTCTACTCACCATCAAAGCAGTTTCTTCTCTGTGTCAAAAGGATCAAATCTACCCATTTTTCTAAATAGTGGATCTCATCCCGTGGCTCCCAAGAGCCTTAGGATGGAGAGAAGATGAGACAGCTAATCAACAGCTTTTTGTTTAAAGTCATTGACTGCTCCAGCATCAAAGCCATGCCAATGTGGACTTGGAACTTCAAAACTGTTGTCTTGTGCTATCACTCTGTCGATGATTTTTCAGTTTTACTTAACCTTGCATTTTGTACTATCAGTAGTGTGATCGATCGGAAAAAGAAAAGAAAGGTATTTTAAAATACCTTATTTGTGTGAATTTAATTCACCATCATCATCATCGTCGTCGCAATATGGGGTTTCTGTTTTTACCATTCCTTGAACCCTTGTCCTCATGGTAGGATCTCCGACCGATCCTACCACAAAGCCAAGGAAAGGATTGGTGTTTGAATAGTTTATAAAGCTATATTTATCTTGCTGTCTTGGTTTAAAGTAAAGCATGACTAATTAATAAAATAGTTTTGAGTATTTATATTTGATCAAATTTAAAATTTAAAATTTAATTGAATAAAATTAATTAACTAGTTAGAATTAAATCAATATAAATTAATAATATAATATATTTAAATGTCAATATGATTTGGATTCAAACACAACTGAATCTCAACTTTACAAATAATGCCTGTTTGAATGAGCTTATATCAATAGAATTTTTATCAGTAGAGCTTTTTTGAGAAAAGTTTTTTTGAAAAGCTCCAAATTTGAGTTTCTTAAAAAACTGTATTTTAGTTTTTAAAAAAGTTATTTCTATTAAAAGAGTACTTTTAGATTTTACGACAAAACACTTATTTTTATACTTTTAGATTTTACAACCAAACAGTCAATTTTTTTAAAAATAACTTTAGCAGTAGAACAAAATGCTTATTCACTATCCAAAAATTTAACCATACGGACGCTTAGACTCATTGATTGATAAATAATAATGTGTTTTTTAAATTATTAATTATATAATTAATACATAAAATTTAGGCCACTAATCTGTAGTTATAAAAGTGTTGGTGTCCCTGTTAATAGGTGTACACTTCGCAATCAGATATTTGTTAGCCTGTTATGTCACGAAATTAAGTGGTGTCATGTCCCCGTTAAGTGTTACTGATTATTATATTGTACACACTCATTAAAAGGGAAAAGGGCGATTACTATATTAGAATAATCAATCAAACTAGCTTAGTCACCACCTAACTGATTGCCATTTCTGATCTAGAGATAAAGCATTAATTTTTTACTGCTGATGTACCCTTTTTTCCTTTCTAAAAATGTACCGTCACTCAGTCAATGCACAACGGCGGAAGGATTTATGTCTCCTACTTTAGATTTGTTTTGTTAGAGGTTTTCAAAAGTATGGTGTCATTAATATCACAATGATAAGAATTGAAGTTGGGAACATATGGGACAGATCAACTGCTACCGACTTTTTGAATAGGAAAATCTAGAACAAAATTTTGGGTTGAACATTTGGACAATAAATTTGACCATGCAAAAATTGGGATTAATATTATAAAAATTGGACCACAAGTTAAAATGATAAAATAAGACTATATTAAACTGTCTTAAAATCGACTAAAGATTAAATAAAGTCAAATAATTTAAAATATGAATGAAAAATATTTTCTTTATTTATCGAACAATTTGAAATTCAATTCAAAAAAAAGATATTGATAAATAAATTTTAATTTATAAGAACTTATTAATTTACAAAAATTAGTTAATTAATTAATAAACTAATCAATTTGTAATAACGACAGCTATTAGAGTGAATGAAACCGAAAATTTGAAAATCTAATAAAAAAATTAAACAGTTCAAAGTTTTTACGATTAAATCAGCCGAGCTGATTGAATTTTAAATGTGAATTTTGTTTTTTAATTTATGAGAAGGTATATAGTGCCACGTTCTATTGGATTGATGTTCCTTTTTCTTGTTAATTGATTCCTTTCAAAAGTACTAAAGAGATGCTCCGTTGTATTTGTAATCGACTTTAATGATTTATTTTGATTTGAGAACACTGATTTTTCTGAATCATGACCATTTCAATATGTTTTAATACCAACATAGAATGGAACAGCTCGAACGTTTTGAAGAGTCAAAACAGTGCGCTTTTGAAAAATTGAAGATAATAATTGTATACAAAAAGACAGAATAACCCAAATTTTCTATCAATTTATTAAAGGACCCCTCCAAGCAAAACTCAACTTTTACCTTTAGCATGGAAGCATCCAACTCTAGTATTTTAAATTAGGCAAATGTAATCAGAATAATTCTTTTAGTTTTATTTATTTCTAAAATATTTTCATTTATTTTAAATCATTTAAAATAACAACTCGTAGTATTAAAAATAATTTTCTAATTTTTCCCAATTATTTTATTATATATTATTATGTGACTGATTATTATTTGCCTGATAAAATTAAAATAATTATTTTAATATGACTTTACTAATGAATTTTATTAATGAAAATTTTAAAAATATTTCTAATATCATAAGTTGATTAAAAAATAAATAAATTATTTGACAGATTTTATCTTTTACTTATTATTCAATTTAAAGCTACAAATAAGATAAAGATTTTTTTATTTAAATTAAATAATAAAAATTCTTTCTAAATACTTTTAAAAATACAAATTTGAGACATCAATTATAGCAGCCTCAAATTCTGGAGATTTAATATGGAAAGATTCCAAGATAAGTAACACAAACAAAAGGCACACTCTAGATATTAAATATATAAAGTATTTATCATCGTCATTCTTTAGAATAAATATTCCCTTATTTTAATTACTTGATATCTAGTCTCACATCCCCTACAGGCCTGTGGTTCTCTCCTTGTCCAAGAACCCTATATATCTTCCCTTCAACGCCTGCATTTTCTTTAACGTTCACATATTTCTCACAAAGAGATCACTACGCAAAAGAGAGCGTTTTGTTCTCATCTCTTCTCAAGGGTGTGTGAAGAAATAGGAAAGAGAGGAAAATTATGAAGGCAGGTTTGGTTGTGGATGATGGGTTCATTTATGGAGAGGAGACGAATCTAACAGTGCTCAAGACCTCTTTGTTCTTTGCAAATGATGGGTTCACTGTTTATGATTGTACCGGCCAGTTGGTTCTCAGGGTTGACTTTTATGGTCCTGAGATGAGGCGCAAAGATGAGGTTGTTCTGATGGATGCCAATGGACGGTGTCTCCTTACTGTGAGCAAAAAGGTACGTGTTATGTACTTGGATTGTTATTTATAAGCTTAACGAACGAGTCGAGCTTGTGATTGGACTCGCTGTTGGGGTCTATCTGGGTGGCAGTAGAAAGAAGAATGAATGAATCAGGTTAGAGAATAAAGATGTGTGTTGAATTTGGTTTGGTGATTTGGTGTGTTTCTTTTTTCATGAAAAAAGTCTGCGCCTTTTTTGTTCACTGGATCTGAATCAACTCGTTAAGTTGTTGTCTTGCTGTAAAATGTGCTACAAAGGTGGACTCCAAGCGGGTTTGCTTTAGTTTGCGATTTTTATTGATGGGTTTCTATCGGATTTGTTTGTTTTAACCCAGTCAATCCACCAATTATTTATCAATTGTATCAAACAAGCACTCACCTTCATGGAAAGCGATTGAATTTTACCAAATATAGATCCAATTCTGTGTCGGAATCTTTCCTAGACGTCATTTCGGTGCAAACTATGGATTGCAAAATTTCCGAGTTACAATCACTTGTTGGATACCTGGAATCACTTGTCTCAGAGACACTTGTTTTTTGCAGAGGCCGAGTCTACACCACCGGTGGGAAGGTTACACGGGGGAAAGAACAGAAGGAAAGAAACCCATATTCAGCGTCCGAAGGTCGTCGATAATAGGACGGTGCAGCGTGACAGTCGAAGTTTATGGGACCCAAGGACAAGAGTACTACCAGATCGAAGGGTCATACGCAAATAGATCATGTTTGATCTTGAATGCAGGAAAGGAGCCGGTGGCTGAGATTAGGCGCAAAGTGGATGCTTCCACTAACGTGGTACTCGGGAAGGATGTATTCACTCTGTGCCTAAAGCCTGGGTTTGATGGAGCATTTGCCATGGGATTGGTTCTGATTCTTGACCAGATAAATGGTTATGATTTTCCAGAGGATGAGGCAGTACAGTCCACCACAGTGAATTGATTCTTTCTGGAAATCTATGTTAATGTATGTATTTTAGTTGTAAGTGGTCTCCTGACAGGGAACCTTTCGTGTTGGTTCCTGTTTTGTGGATCATGTTGTTGATGTAATCTTACTTTCAACCTCGTTAATCTAAAGTATCTTTGAAGAGATCTCAACATATTTAATATATTTTCCCACGGCACAAGACATGCCTAGACTAAAATGTACTACAAAAAGAAACGGAAATTTTTGACGACATTGGAGAAGTAAAGTAATTGAGTATGCATACAATCAAATTAGATTGACCACGAACATCCTAGTACTTGAGGATATGCATACAATCAAATTAGATTGACCACGAACATCCTAGTACTCAGAGCCGTGTTTCTATCACAGCACTCGTTAAGTGGAGACTATGCAAAAGCCTCATAATCGTATGTCTTATCTTATGTTAAATGGGCGGTTGTTAAGGACTTGTCACCTGGGACTTCTAGTGATAGACGACTGACGTTGAATTAGGCCCCTCAGATATACGATTTTTTTGCATTTTAAGCCACAATTTTTGGTATCAAATTAGTGGGTCTCACTTCATAATAGAGTTTAGAAAAGTCGGCAAGGTTTCAAGATTAATGTTTTGTCAGTACTTTCATGGTCTTATTATGTCGAATCTATCCTATTAATTACTGCTTTAAAATAGTATGTATAGAATGTAGAAAAATAATGTTCAGATAAAAACTACATGACTATATCCTGGTTGTTTATATTTTAAAATTCTCTTTAAAAATATA
>JAOSBN010000005.1:5362034-5375081 GCA_027563595.1 Erythroxylum suave | reverse complement strand
CAGAAATTATTGTGATTGATATTGTGTTTAGAAATGATTTGAAATAAAGTGGGCCCAATTTGACTCAATTTTATTATTGTTTTCCGCAATTGATTATGCCTCGTTTCAATTAAAGAATTTTTGAAATGAGATCGAAAATTGTTAGTGCTCTAGCACACCACTCTTGCGAGGTGCAGACTCGGATATCACCATCGATGTCGGGTTTGGGTCTTGCAGGAGTGGGGTGCTACAATACATGATGTCTATTATGTTCCTAACATGAAGTGCAATATTCTTAGTATTGGCCAATTCATTGAGAAGGGATATAGTGTTTATATAAGAGAAAGAAGTTTATATTTGTGGAATGAGTTTATATTTACGAAATGAGCATGATAAATTGATTGCTCATGTTCATATGATAAAGAATCGTTTTTACTTAATGTGAATGATTTTAGGGCTAAGTGCTTAAAGGCCAATGAGGAAGATGATTCATTGATGTGGCTTCGTCGGTTTGGGCATCTTTATTTTGATGGAATTAATTAATTGTCATCCAAGAAGATGGCGAGAGGTCTTCCTTCTATGGTATACAAGAATCATTTTTGTGAAGGATGTGTTATTGGCAAGCACACTTGTAATAGCTTTCCAAAGGAGGCTTCGTATTGTGCAAGAAGTCCACTTAAGCTTATACATACCGACATATGTGGACCAATTACTCCATCATATTTTGGTGAGCATCGCTATTTGCTCACATTCATTGATGATTTTTCTCAGAAAACATGGGTTTACTTCTTGAAGGAATCTGAAGCCTTTGGAGTTTTTAAGAAATTCAAAGCTCTTGTTGAGAAGGAAAGTAGCAATTATATGAAGGCATTAAGATCAGATCGTGGTGGTGAATTTATCTCAAAGGAGTTTGAAGCTTTTTGTGAATATCATGGTATTTGAAGTCTTTTGACGGCTCCATATTCACCCCAACAAAATGGCATTGTGGAATGAAGAAATAGATCCATTCTTGATATGGTTCGTAGTATGTTGAAGATGAAGAATATATCAAAAGAGTTTTGGGCTGAAGCGGTGACGTGTGCAATCTATTTGCAAAAGATGCCCTGCGATGAGTTTGAAGGACAAAACTCCACAAGAAGCTTGGACAGGTATGAAACTAAATGTTTCTCATTTGAAGGTGTTTGGAAGTATTACTTACGCTTATGTTCCGGACCAAAAAAGAAGCAAACTTGATAACAAGAGTTCCAAGCTTATCTTCATTGGCTATGATACAAGGTCAAAGGCATATAGATTATATGATCCTTTAACCAAGAAGGTGCATGTGAGTAGAGATGTAATTTTCCATGAAGATGCTACGTGGAATTGGAATTCTCAAAATTGGTATTCTCATGTTGATGAAGAAGAAGATGCTCAACCTATGGTACATGATGTTGCGTTTATGTCACCAAGTTCATCTTCCACTTCAAGATCCACAACTTCCAACAATGATACTCTATGAAACCTAAGATAAGGAGTTTGCATGAACTTGATGAGGTAACAACTGAAGTTCATCTTGTATGACTTATGGTCAATGGTGAAAACATTTCGTTTGAACAAGCCCAAAGCGATAACAAATGGAGAAATCCCATGAATGAACAAATCCATGCCATCAACAAGAATGACACATGGGAACTTGTGTCACTACCGATAGGTCATGAACCCATTGATGTAAAGTGGGTTTATAAGAAAAAGAAGAATGCCCAAGGAGATGTTGAGAATTACAAGGCGCGGCTAGTAGCCAAAGGCTATAAACAAAAGGCGGGAATCAATTATAAGGAGATATTTGCTCCCGTTGCTCAAATGGAATCTAATCATTTACTTGTTTCTTTGGCAACTCAACATAAATGGAACTTGTTTCAAATGGATGTCAAGTCTTCATTTTTAAATGGTTTTCTTAATGAAGAAGTGTACATTAAGCAACCCCCCGGCTATGTGAAGGAAGGTGAAGAAAGAAAAGTGCTAAAGTTGAAGAAAGTACTTTACGGTTTGAAGCAAGCCCCTGCATGGAATAGCCGCATTGATGCATACTTCAAATCAAATGGATTTGTTCAATGTCCATATGAGCATGCATTGTATGTGAAGAAAAAGAATGAAGACATCTTGTATGTTGCTTTATATGTGGATGATCTCATATTCACAGGGAGCAATCCAAATACGTTTAAAGAGTTCAAACAAGCCATGAAGCATGAGTTTGAGATGACCGATCTAGGTCTTATGTCATATGAAGCAAAGTGAAAAGGGAAGTTTTGTCTCTCAAGAATCTTATGCCAAGGAGATTTAAAGAAGATTCAAGATGGAGGATTGCAATCACATAAACACACTTGTTCAGTGTGGCTTGAAACTATCAAAGTTTGATGAAGGTAAAGATGTTGATGCAACTATGTACAAAAGTTTGGTGGGAAGCTTGTGCTATCTCACATGTACAAGGCCAAAAATTTTGTATGGTGTTGGTCTAATAATTCGCTACATGGAGGCACCAAGGTCGACGCATTGGAAGGCCGCAAAGCGGATTCTTTGTTATATCAAAGATACACTTGATCATAAAATATTCTATGCTCCCTCCAATAATTTCAAATTGTTTGGATATTCGGATAGTGATTGAGGAGGTAATATTGGTGATAGAAAGAGCACAACTGGCTTTGTGTTTTTTATGGGAGATACAACTTTTACATGGGTTTCAAAGAAGCAACCTATTGTTACTTTATTCACTTGTGAAGCTGAATATGTTGCGACATATCTTGTGTTTATCATGCAATGTGGTTAAGAAGATTGTTTAAAGAATTGCATTTCTCTCAAGATACTGAAACAAAGATTTTAGTGGATAATAAGTCGGCGATTTGTTTGGCCAAAAAACCTGTTTTTCATAAGAGAAGCAAGCATACTAATGTTCACTTTCATTTTATGAGGGAGCATCTAAAGGAGAAGCATATCAAGCGAATACATGTCAAGAGCCATGATCAAGTTGCAGATATTTTTACAGTGTCACTTGGAGCTGAAATTTTCAACCATCTCAAACGTTTTGGAATGAAGAGTGAAAGAGCATTAAGTTTAAGGGAGATGTTGAAAATAAATAACCTTAATTCTATAGATGAATAGGTGCTTGCACACTTGTTCGTATGTCTAAGAGATCTCTTATATTTTCTAAGAGGTGTGATGTTTTTGAAGAGATGTGTCATTGATGTAAGGTGTGAAAGGGTGTGACATATGTGAATGGGTGTCATATGAATAGTCTTTTCGATCTCTATATAGATATGGTTGATAGTTGTATGAAAGTGCAGTAACAAAGAAATAAAGAAAATATGTTAGTTCTCCTTTGAGAGTTTCTCCCCATTTTTGTTCGTGTCTTTTACACCTCCTTTATCAAGGTGTGTTAGAGTTTTTATATCATACAGTTGACACTCACAGCAATTTCCTGTTAGTAAAGAAGATATAAACCAATTTCCTGTTAGTAAAGAAGATATGTTTATGATACATTGCCTTTTACATCTTAAACAATGAAGTTCTTTCTTAAATTCAATCCTCATTTCTCAGTATTATCATAAAAGATCAATGATTTCTTCACAAACAAAAGTATATTTCTATCAAACAAAATAAATAAATAGGAATATTTATGCATTTTCAACTATTCTATTAGAGCAGCAACCTCGTGGTTATAGCCAACATAGACACCAAGGTACTAGCCAAGGCATTAGAAGCTAATGAGCCAAGAGGAGGTGGTGTAGTGGAGGTCGAAGGTCTTAAGTAGTCGATCCTGTAGGTCCATTGGTGGGTGTTAGACCCCCTAAACTTCAGAGCACATCTTAGCGATCTTCTGGAGGAGCCTTAAGGGGGAGGTTTGCTGGATTCGCGCATGAGGGAGGCATGCGAAAATTCTAAGGCAAACGTGGGCGAGTGAGATCGGACTTGGTGCGAATTTTGGTAGAGTCTCAGACCTCATGGAGATTGACTTGACCCAGGCTAAGGTTTTGACGGACTAAGGACTTAGCACATGCTCGGATGGACAGACCACGACTAACGGGCTTGTTGTGGGAAGCATTGGCTCAAGCTAGGGTGCTACGCGGGCTTCGGTGAGATCACATTGCATCATCAACGGATAGAGATTACGGAGAAATCTTCGATGATTTGGCGATGACAAAGAGTTAGAGCTATAGTGGGATTCAACATCTGAAGATATTACAAATCTTCGCAGATAAGGATGCTAGTTTCCTAGTGGAATGTAAACTCTATCTTTTTGTTATCTTGTAGATTCTATCTTATCAGTTAGAGTCCTATTTAGATGGGGGTGTCATCTAATTGGCCCGTGTGATGTAATCTGACACAGATAGATATGATCTTAGCTCGATCCTAGGTAGATCAGTTTGAGTGGGATTAGGTAGTTCAGATTGTGTGGGATTCTGAATGTAACTTGACTTCCCAGTCAAGAGGCCTATATATAGCTCCTTCGAGCTTTGCTCTCAACTCATTTCAGAGAGAGAGCGTTCCTTGTATTCTTTTGAGGGAAAGTAATATAAAGGTTGGTTTAAGCCGTATCTCTGTAGGTTCAAGTTGTCTTTACTTTCTTATTGCTTTCTTAAGCATTGTTTCTTCGAGTACATGAGTGAAACACTTCGAGGGTTTGTTGAGGGCTGAGTCTTGCTTAAAGCGGGCTAAGTGAGACTATCGTACAAGGGTGTTGGTGATAGAATTCAGTAGAAGTTTGAGTCCCAAGGAGACCTTTGTATCAACTGGTATTAGAGCCTAATTTCGAGATGGCTGTAGGCAACTTGACAGAACGAGTGTCTAGGGTGGAGGCACTCATTGGGCCTATTCCTCAAGGGGAGGAAGAGGTCACATCTCACAATGTTCGGTTCGAGATGTTGGAGATGCGAATCCAACTATTGCAATAACAGTTGGCAGAATTGTTGAAGGCACATGAGGAGGCCCGTTAGAGATCACTGTGCTAAGGTGTGCCGTTGCAACACTAGATGTCGGTCGTGTGGAAAGCTCAGCACCAAAACCTTCAACGGTGAGGGTACGAGAACCTAAGGTGTTCAAAGGCGTGCGGGATGCCAAGGTGCTTGAGAATTTCTTATGGGATTGGAGCAGTACTTTGCAGCTACAAGGGTGCTCGATACTGAGAAGGTCAGTGTGACGGCTATGTACTTAGATGAGGATGCCAAGCTCTGGTGGAGGATAAGAACCTTTGCGGAGATCAGTGCGGGTCGAACTCCCGTGGATACATGGGAACTTATGAAGAAGGAGTTGAAGGATCAATTTCTTCCGTTGAATACTTCATGGCTTGCGAGGGATGCCTTGAAGAATCTGAAACAAGAAGGTTCAGTAAGAGACTATGTTAAGTCTTTTAGCTCTTTGTTACTTGATATTGAAAACATGTCAGACGAGGACAAACTCTTCAACTTTTTGTCCGGGTTACAACCGTGGGCGCAAATGGAGTTGCGGAGGCAAAATGTGAAGGACGTGATTAGTGCAATCGCGGCCGCTGATGCTTTGGTAGACTTTCGAGCAATGAAGGAAACTAAGGCAAACTCCTCTAATTCTTCGAAGGGCAATGGCCATGCTCAACAGGAGAATACCGAGGGGAAGAAGAAGAAGAAATCCAAAAGGGAGACTTCGATGGGAAAAGCAAGTAAGATAGTGGCTCGGAAAGTGGGGAGATGTCCTCTAGAAAGGACAATATTGCTTGTTATCTATGCGGTGGACCACATTATGTAAGAGAGTGTCTGAGGAAAGAGAAGCTAAACGCCCTGATAGCCGAAGAAGAGAAAGGATCTTCGGAGGAGGCGGCGATAAATCCGATTGTGTTGTTGAATGCGGTTAGTAAAGAACCTAATCCTTATGATGAACTAATTTATATGGGAATACAGGTCAATGGGATAGAGGTGACCGTGTTGGTAGATACGGGTGCGTCACATTCCTTCATGGCGGAAAGGATGGTGCGCAAGTTGGGGCTTAGAGTGTCTACGACCCCAATAAAGTCAAGAACCCCAATGGGTAAGGAGCAATCGTTGATGGGAGCTGCTTACAACGTCCCAGAAAACATCGGGAGCTGGGGTGCCAAGATGAATTGCTTGGTCGTACCACTTAAGGATTTCGAAATGATATTGGGGATCGACTTCCTTAAGGTAGCAAAGATGGTGCTGTACCCAAGTTTGGGAGGTATGATAGTTATGCATGACGAAAAATCTTTCTTTGTTAATTGTTGTAGATTCATTCGTGGGATGAAGGAGACTACAACATTAGTAGCACAAGTGTCAGCTATGGTCCTTGAAAAGGAGCCAAACTATGCTCAAGGAAGCCTGAAACAAAAGGCTGGTAAGGAGCATATTGTTGCCAAGATCGCAGAGGATCAAGGTGACAGAGAAAGCTCAACAGATGGAGTTCTTCTCAGCATGTCTTTGGTGGGCGAGGTGAGCCTTGAGAAGGTGAGTCCAAGTGGAGGCAAAGACAACCCCGATGGATTGGGAAAATGGTACATGGTTGAAGTGCCAACGGATGTGAAGGCTTGCGACAGTCTTCGAGAGCTAACCGAGGAATCTTCGAAGAAACCACTCATGGAGGACTGCCAACAAACTAATTCGACGAGGGCATCGAATCCATCTAGTGGGGGTGGTTTGTTAGACCCCAAAACTTCGGAGCACATCTTAGCAACCTTCTGGAGGAGCCTTAAGGGGGAGGTTCACTGGATTCGCGCATGAAGGAGGCATGAGAAAACTCTAAGCCAACGTGGGCGAGTAGGATCGGACTTGGTGCGAATTTTGGTAGAGTCTCAGATCTCGTGGAGATTGACTCTTCCTAGGCTAAGGTCTTGACGGACTAAGGACTTAGCACATGCTCGGATGGATAGACCACGACTAACGGGCTTATTGTGGGAAGCATTGGCTCAAGCTAAGGTGCTACGCGGGCTTCGGTGAGATCACATTGCATCATCAACGGATAGAGATTACGGAGAAATCTTGGATGATGTGGTGATGACAAAGAGTTAGAGCTACAGTGGGATTCAACATCTGAAGATATTACAAATCTTCGCAGATAAGGATGCTAGTTTCCTAGTGGAATGTAAACTCTATCTTTTTGTTGTCTTGTAGATTCTATCTTATCAGTTAGAGTCCTATTTAGATAGGGGTGTCATCTAATTGGTTCGTGTGATGTAATTTGATAAAGATAGACGTGATCTTAGCTCGATCCTAGGTAGATCAGTTTGAGTGGGATTAGGTAGTTCAGATTGTGTGGGATTCTGAATGTAACTTGACTTCCCAGTCAAGAGGCCTATATATAGCTCATTCGAGCTTTGCTCTTAACTCACTACAGAGAGAGAGCGTTCCTTGTATTCTTTTGAGGGAAAGTAATATAAAGGTTGGTTTAAGCCGTATCTTTTTGAGTTCAAGTTGTCTTTACTTTCTTATTGCTTTCTTAAGCATTGTGTCTTCGAGTGCGTTAGTGAAACACTTCGAGGGTTTGTTAAGGGCTGAGTCTTGCTTAAAGTGGGCTAAGTGAGACTGTCGTACAATGGTGTTGGTGATAGAATTCGGTAGAAGTTCGACTCCCAAGGAGACCTTTGTATCAACTTTTCCTGTCACAGTCTCGTTGGCATGTGATGTCCCACATCGGATGTGTACTAGGGAGGTCTTGGGTTTATAAACGTGGGAACTGCACACCCCACTAGGTGCATCTTTTGGGGAGAGGGTGACAAGTGGTATCAGAGCCACCCTGGGGGTACTATCATGTGGTACGGGGACACTGCATCGGGTGGTCCACTGTGACCCTTGACGAGGATGTCAGGGATTGGGCTGGTGGAGCCTGTCACGGTCTTGTTGGCATGTGTTGTCCCACATCGAATGTGTACTAGGGAGGTCTTGGATTTATAAACGTGGGCGCTGCATACCGCACTAGGTGTATCTTTTGGGGAGAGGTTAATGAACCCATGACCACTGGTGGGGGTGATAGGTTAGGAGCACAATGTACCAAAATGTTGTTGGAAGATGGTGAGGGAGATGTTGGTGGTGAAGGTGTTGTAGATGGTGGAGGTATGCCTCCTGAAGTTCCAGATGAGACTGTAAAGGCAAGCTTCTGCCCGAATTGACTGTGACGACCAATGGTTCAAATGTATTAATGCTCCCCAGAGGATGTAAGAGTGATGTTTGTAAGGCCGGTCATTATTGCGTCTCCGATGGCTTTCGTGGAACTGCATGCAACGAAAGACATTTTCTAGACTCTGTGTACATCGTGCTCATTACTTCAGAAGTTGAACCTTGAAAAGAATGGAACCATGCATTGCATAAGAACCTGAATATGAACATTAGAGACATGACCTACCAAGAGAAGCATATATAGCTAGACTTACTTAAGAAGTCACCTACTGCAAAAGTTTTTCCATAAGCCCAATTTGGGTATACAGTTGCTCCCCCTTGTGGGACGGCCCAACCAAGGCCATCCCTGACCACATGCACCATTTGCTCCGCCACACACCACAGCAACTTGGCCGCCATTATTGAGATGAAAGCTATAGCCAGAAATCTTGCCACCTTTCTTTTTTTCTGTCTTTTCTCTATTTTTCGCTTGCTTTTGTATGTCTTTTGGATGTTGTTGTTTAATACTTGCGTTAATCTCTATATAAAGTTATGGAAGCATGCTAGAGTCGATCGGGTCTGACTATATACTATTTCAAGGAAGCAAATTGTCCCAGACGATCAGCAAGAGTGCTGGGTCCTGTATATCAATCATACAGACTTGAATTAAATGCTTAATAGCCAGTTGAAATCCTAGAGATGCAAACTAATCAACAGTCTCTTTTGGCCCAACTCTCTCCAAATGGGCAAATATGCAAGTATCTGTTGTCATAAAGCTAAGTGCCTAAATTTGGATTAAACATTTTTTGTTTGATCAATTTAAGGTCTAACATTATAACATGCTCAATTGAAGTCTAAATATTATCGAATTTGCTCAATGTTAGGTTATTTTGAATGAAAATTTGGAAGTGTCATACACACATCGTTATTATATATAAAAAGAGCTCAGAGAGGTTAGGTGATTCCATTTGGATTTTCATAAAAGAAAAAAAAAAGAAAATCATTTGTTTTTTTCAACCCTTTCCTTTCCATTCCTTTGTGACATCCCCATGAACCCCTTTTCTGTTACTATTCCTTTAAGCCCCCTCTTGTTTCTCTCTTTCTCTCTCTCTGACTATAGGTTTCAGGCTTCTGCTAACTACATCTTTGGCCTTTGTTTGATTTTCATGCAAACCAAAGATTTTCCATTCTTGTTGCTTAACCTTTTTTCTTTGATTTTTGAGTACCTGTTTGTTTAGTGTATGGTTTTTGACTTTTTGATTAATTTAGCATGTTGTATCTGTTGGAGATTTCATGATTAACAAAACTCACCATTTGGGTTCTCTTTCCTTTTTGTTGTTTTGGTTAGAAATTCACATGGGTACTCAACGAAAGAAATGTTTTTTTTTGGATAGATTCTAACCAGAAAAATCGAACCATAAACTTAAATGAATGATTCTAATTATGCTATTACAATTAAAGCTTAGTAATACCATGATTAGCCCATTCTAGTTTGATGTGCATCTTTTCTGGCTAAAACCAATGTTGACTATATATATTCTACCCAAATGCATTACTATGGCACTAGCCCTCAGTATAGTCTCATTCTTTGAAGTTATGTTGTAGATATTCTATATATGCCTACTAGTTTATTGCTAACTCTAAACATACTAGTCCAATAATTTTCCTTGTAGGTGCCAATGCATCTCTCACTGCTACCATAATTGTAGTAATTGGTTTCATTGGAGCAAATTTTATGCAAGTAACAATTGATAAGTTACAGTTTCGAGATCCTATTGCTCGAGGGATAGTAACTACTTCCATGTACTTAATATTTCTTACAGTTAAATGAAATGACACAACAAGATCTAAATTTAACCTTAATTGAGCTTGAGCATGAGATTAGCCTTAAGAGTGCTTTGGAAGTGATAACAATGGATTATTCTTGCTATGCAAAATGTCTAACATAAATTTAGATAACATCACTTGCAATTTCTATTTCCTAAGAACATCTATCTATTGTTATAATGCTTATTCTTATCTTGAACCACAAGGTTATGACCATATTAGCATCCAATCTTCTTGATTTCTTGTGTTCATAGACTTGGAACAACAAAACTGTCAGTAAAAGAACCAGAGGCACTTCCTTTTTGCGTCAGTTATTGGATTGAATTTTTGTATCAATATTTGCATTTTTCTTAGGTACTTGATTTATGACATAATGTGAAAGGCAATTGAATGATGGAATTTTGACTTTTTAAAAACAGTTTCATGATCCTAACTTACAATTCGTGTCGAGGCATCAAGTAAATAGTTCTGTAGGAAGATAGGGATATATTCAAATAGAAATAATCTGCCACTAAAAGTTAGTTTAAGGGCATCTATAATGCACTTCACCTGGTTCTATCTAGGAAGTTTCTCATCTACTCCAAAAAACCATTTACGGCTATTTATCTAGTTTGTACATATAGTGTTTCTAGTGCTTACCAAATGTTTGGACCCATTTCCTAGTATAAACTATGGATGCATATTCCTATGACCATGAAGGGTGTTTACTATCTTGTAAGGGTCCCGTTTTTGGTAGCTTTCTGCTTTACTTTTGAGGCGTTAATGATATTTAGCTCATGATGAATGCATTAACTAGCTTTTGATTACAACTCATCTAGATTCAACTAATTATGGTGTTGATGCATTGGGAATGGTAATTATAATAATTCTTGTTCTTTTATTTTACTTTTTGATGTACTTGTGATGATGATGGTTTTAACTTGGAAAAATCAGTGTATACAATTGAGACAATTGTTATTCTTTCTTGCTTCAAGCAAATCAAAACACTAATGAGGCATTTTTGCATCAAGTACATCCATAATCATTCACGTGATAAGATCTTATCTTGACATATTATTTTGATGTTATCTTCTTTGTTTTGAATTTAAATATTAAAATTAATGTTTGTTTTGTTTTAGGAGATGAAAAGTAGAGATTGTATAAAATTGAGACCTTAATGATGATGATCACGAATTTCGAATGAAGTGAAGAGATTGTTGTAATAGATAAAGTCGATCATTCGAAGAATTGAAGTTTAACTAGGAAACTTCCATTTATCCTTATCATGTGGAGATTTCAATTCATTTAGGATACAAATCTTTACAAGTTAGAGCTAGGTTAGGATTAGATTAGAAAACCCTATAAAAGGGATATTTCTTATAATAGAAAAAGGTTCTCTCTTCTTTTGTTTTTAGCAATTCTGTATCTTTCTTTTATTTTTGTTATTGGAGTGAAAGTCATGTGTGGCTAAACTCAATCGTTCTAATTCAAGGGGATTCGTTATTCTAATTGCAACTTTGTGAGGTTTTGTGTTCCAAACTTTTATTCACATTTTAATTCAAGTATTTCTTGTTTTAAGTTCTCATATTTCATGAATGATTAATATTCGATTAATCTAACAATTTAATTTAATATTGATTATTCTATCATTATGTCCAGGAATTCAGTGATCCGTAATTGTCATGAAGGATTGGTACAAGTAGCAAATAGGTTATTTATGAATTTCCATATATAGCTTACGATAAACAAGAAAACTAAATTGAATAGTTGCAGCTATCTCGATTATTTAATTTAAAGTTTAGTATTTTTTACAAAGTTTATTGCTTTCATTTATTTGATATGGAATGCTATCACATCCAATCAATAGATGATAAATTTTGGTTTACATGTTGCGTTTGAACTAATTAATTTAGGAAAATTTGAGACTTATTACGACTATCCTAATATGTTTCGAACTAACTACTTGAATCGTGAAAATATTCATTTTAGATCAATGATTAATGCTATAATTGTATGAGATCTTTCCCTTAAATCGGAATCTGGTAATCTTGACTTTCTTATTTTTAAATTTAGTTAATTTAATTTTTCTTTTATTAATTTTAATTAATCAATTATTTAATCAAACCCCCCCCCCCCCCCTATTTACTTTTGTTAATTGAAATTAGGAAGCTAGCATTTAGTTTTCTATGGATTCGACCTGGTTCTATGACTACAACAAAAGTTTGGAGAATCAAAATTATTTTAGGAGTTTCAACAGCTCGACCAAAATTTGGAGCTGTTAGCAGGAAACTATTTTAAGTTATTTAGTTTCTTTGTGTTTTTACTTTTATAGTTACTATTGACCTTTTGTCTTGTATGACTCGTGCTTCTTAGACAGGTAAATTACAATATATTCTAGAAATTCAGGAGACAACGCATCGTTTGAGAAAAGAGACTAAGCAAGGAAGTGGATATTCATCTTCAGAAGTGAAAGTTGAAGTAGATCTAACAATTGGTGAAGAATTTAATTTTCAAAAAGAGGACTAAAAGATGGCTAATCTAAACCCTAGAACGTTAAGGGAGTTTGTGGCACCGAATTTAAATCAACAACCTTTATGAATTCAATTTCTAGATGTTAAGGTAGATTTTGAATTGAATTTTGGTTTGATTTACTTACTGCCTATTTTTCATTGTCTTACAGGTGAAGATCCGTATAAACACATGAAAGAACTTCATATTGTCTATTTTGGAATGAAACCATAAGGGGTGACAGAAGAACAAATTAATCTCAGGGCCTTTCCATTCTCATTGAAAGATAAGGCAAAAGATTGGCCATATTATCTTTCTCCTAGCTCAGTAACAATAAGGAACTAAATGAAAAGAATGTGTCTAGAGAAGTTCTTTCCTGTATCAAGAGCAGCGAATATAAAAAAGGAGATAGGTGGGATAGTGTTGGGCCCTGCTTCCGAAGCCCAACATTCGGAGGTCAAACGGCCTGGAGGGCCCACCGCTCCTAACTTTCGGGGTACATTTGGGAAACTTCCGATTTGGAATTTCATTTGGATTCTTCACATCTTTTGTCCCCTCATCATCTGAAGTTCCTAAAGATACCAAAAACACTCAACTTGGTTCCGAAGTAAAGGAGTTTTAGCTAAAATGCTTTCAGCTCTTAGTAATC
>JAOSBN010000005.1:5334253-5361934 GCA_027563595.1 Erythroxylum suave | reverse complement strand
AATGTATATTTATACAAGATGATTGCTTTTCTAGATTATTCTTTGTATAGCTAGAATAACAAAATTTGTTATGTATGTTGATAGTCTGTTGAGAGGGAGTCAGCATTGTGTGTGGTCAGGTGTAGAATAGTCTTCTGGAACTCTTTGTTATCAGGCCCATTACAATTGTTCAGGTCCAAGGGCATTTGTCGCTGATCCAAGTCTTTTACAAGGAGAAGGGTATATAGCGAAACTTACTTAAGATGTCACCGACTGCAAAAGTTTTGCCATTAGCCCAATTTGAGTATACAGCTGCTCCACCTTGTGGGACGGCCCAGCCAAGGCCATCCCCGACCATATGCGCCGTTTGCGCCGCGCCCACACATCCCAACAACCTGGCCGCCATTATTGAGATGAAAGCTATACCCTGAAATCTTGCCATCTCTCTTTTTCTCAGTCTCTTCTCTACTTTTCGCTTGCTTTTGTATGTCTTTTGGATGTTGTTGTTTAATACTTGTGTTAAGACTCTATATATAGTTACGAAAGCATGCTAGCGTTGATTGGGTCTGACTAGATACTGTTTCAAGGAAGCAAACTGTCCCACACGGACAGCAAGAATGCTGGTTCGCGTATACAAGTCATGGAAATTAACTTAAATTAAATGCTTAATAGCCAAAGTTGAAATCCTGGAGATACTGACTAATCAACCATCTCTTTTAGCCCAACTCTCAGCAAGTGTCATCAATTGATTATTGTCTTAAATTTCTACCTATTAAATGATGTCCTTCAAATGCTCTTTTCATGTGGAGTATCAAACAGTATTAAAACACATTTCAAGGTTTTAACACATGTCCTGAATGATTCCATAAGTTAACTAGCATTTCAATTCATCATGTATATGCCATAAACCACAATCTATGCATCATGGTTAGGAATACTAGCTTGAGGTTGTTACCCAAGCTGTTATACTCTTTTGAAATAAGAATGTCAAATAACTTACCATTCATACACCTTATTGAGATAATTCTTTCATAAATATGTCATATTTTATACTCTCATTGTTGCAACAAGAGAATGTACATTTTTGTACAACCTAATTTCACATTTGTTGTCATCTTGCTTAACTATTCAAAACATGGTGTATCCTCATAAGTATCACTTTACTTGGAATTAAATCATGGTTATGCATATCTTTAAAATTAATTATGATCTAAATACCTTCAACCACATGACAAAAAACCTAAGCGTTGTTATTTTCAGTACCACGTTCATCTTAATGTTCTCTACGTGACTACATCGAGTTATGGAAGCATGATAGTGTTGATTGGATCTGACTAGAAACTGTTTCAAGGAAGCAAAATGTCCCACATGGTCAGCCAGAATTCTGGGTCGTGTAGACAAGTCATTAAAGGTTTAATAGCCGAAATTGGAATCCTCCAGCCACACTAATCAACCATTTCTTTTGGGCCATCTCCCACCAAATATGCAAGTATCTTCGTCAATTGATTATTGTCATAAATTTCTACGTACTAAACGAAGTACCTCAAATGCTCTTTTTGTGCACTACTATTAAATAGTGTTTTAAAAAACCCAAGTAAAAGGATAAACGTTTGATTCGCCAAATTAAATCTAAGAGTCAGGATCAAGTTGAGACGTTAAAAATGGTCGAGAAGTAGGGTTGAGAATCAATATATTTTAGGAACACATGGACCTATGATTTGAAGTTTAGATTGTGGAAATCTACTTAAGTTATTATCATTTCTAAAATTAAAAGTGTTATATGAAAATTTTAATACTCTATATTATCAATTTGTATTTTTTATTCAAAAATTTCTTATTCTAAGTTTTTATACATTTAAATTTATCCAATACTTTTCCTTGTTAATAGAAGTAGGTTCATAATTAAAACCAATGCTATATATGAGGCACATATGATAAAATGGAACCAATTAAATTTAATACTTTTTTATTCCTTTTAAAATTTCAAATACGAGAGAATTGTCCTTCAACTTTATTTTTATTACCAATTTAGTAAGAATATTTTAGAAGTTAAGTGTTAACTAATCATCTTTTTTTTTAATGGTCACTTAAAAAACAATAATAGTATTTTGTTCTCTTAAATCCTTATTATAGGTAGCTTGGATCCCCGCCCTTCTATTAGAAAAGTTGAATCTAGCTTGTTCTGTATTCAAGAAGCTAAATATGTGGTTTTGCCTTACAAATTTGCAAGCCAACAAGCATTCTTAAGACTTTCAAAGTTTATGTTTTTATGTTATTGCAGCATCAAAAAGAAAGTCTGAAATTTTCACCTCACTAGATTTTTTACGATGGAAGAAAAATGATGCATGGTCAAGGCATGGGTCAAGAAAGGGTGATATTCTGAAACACCATATCAACTTTGTTGAGATATTACTTTGCTTTACTGTTGTTCTTTAAACACAAGACTAATAGGAGATTGTGAACTTTGCAGATATAAAACTTGCAGAAAATTAAAAAAGACCAAAATTTACTTAGTTCGATAGTATGAAACTATCTACATCTAAGGTTCCCACCTATGGTGGTAAAGACTTCACTAATATGAAGAAGAAGAAGTGAACAAAGATACAGAGATTGAGTGTTCTGTAGAACACCTGCAAAAGGAGTCCCCCAAAACTCACCAGTACCCAAAACGATGGTACTCTAGCACTCTCTGATAGTTTTTCACTTTGATTGTTTCTCACTTACTGGTACAATGAAATGAATATAAAAGTTTCTTGTGTTGTTGTGCTCCTCTGATACTTGATTTGCATCTTTATATTGCTGAGGAAGATGAAGGCTTTCGGATGGAACTTGGGAATATCTGCTGATGCTCCTCACGTGACCAAGAATAAGTGATGCACTGCGTTTTGTTCACGTGACTCATTAATCCTTTGCTATGCGTTGTGGTCTGCGTTTTTGGCTTGTAACCTGCATTTTATCATCAGTTGTAATAGTATGACATAGAATGAAGACTTGAGCAATGAACGACTGTGTTTTGAGTTGTGACTTAAGTGATACGACACTGTTTTGATTTGAAGGCATCAGACATGTTTTTGCTTATGTCCCTCACGTGATTTATGCTTTGGTTTCAATTTGCAGCTCATAATAACTTCAAACACATTTCTCCCTCTTCTCTCTTCGATGCCTCTCAGACACAAACACACATACAGCTTCGTTCTTCAATCTTTCTTGTTTTCTGTTGAATGTGAGTGTAGTTTGGTGGAGTAAACGTGATTTCCATCACACTTTCCCCCCTACTCCATCAATCTTCACTCAGATAAAAAACCTAGAGAAATCCCCAAAAAACCTGAAACCCTAATCTTCACCCCCTTCGGTGAAATTCATCAGATTTGCCTTCGGAGTCAAGATGCTTCCATTATTTATAAGCGGTCCCTGCAAAAATTAAATTTCTTTTGTGTTAATATTTTTGTTCCGAAATCAGAAGGATTTTTCTCACCTTGTATTTTCTTCAGATTGAAGGTTCCCTTGGTGATTTGGTCTCTGAAAAAATATAGACGCATGTCTATGTGCTTGGATCGTTCATGGAGGACTGGATCTTTACTGAGGTACCACGCACTCTGACTGTCTGTGAATAGTACTGGTGTTGTGATTTCTATGTTGATTTCCTTTAATAATCCTGACAGTCATGCTAGTTCCTTTACTCCTTCTATTATTGCATAATACTCTGCCTCTGTTGTTGATAAACTCACCACTGATTGTTGCTGTGATTTCCAACTTATTGTGTTTGCTGATAATGTGAATATGTATGCTGAAATTGACTTTCTTGAGTCTTTATCTGTTGCATAATCAGCATCCACATAGTCATGTAGAGATAGATAGTTGCATTTTATTAGGTCCCTTTTAGAGAAGCATAATCCATAGTTGACTGTTTCAGATATATATCTGAGAACATTTTGAGCCATTGCCAGTGTTTTAGACCTGGATACTTATAGCATAGGCTAGATCAGGCCTTGTGCATAGCATAAGGTACATTAAGCTTCCAACACCTACATCATAGGGATAGTGAGCCATAGCCTTCTGTTCTTCTTTTGTCTTAGGAAACTTGTCAGAAACCATCTGTAAGTGTGATCCTAAGGGTATTGTAGTAGGTTTAGCTTGCTCCATATTGAATTGAGCTAGGATTTTCCTTATGTAATTCCTCTGGATAAGCCACAATTTTCCTTCCCTCCTAGATTTGATTATCTGCATTCCTAAAAGCTTTTGAGCTTCCCCTAGATCTTTCATTTCAAAATGATAGCACAATTCAGCCATAACCTCTTGAATTTTATTTAAGTCATTCCCTGTGATGATTAGATCATCTACATATACTAACATAAACACTGCTTTAGTCATTCCTAGATCCTTGTAATATAGGCAGTAGTCATATGAGCTTCTAATGAAGTTCATACTAGCAGCAACCTCATAGAACTTCTTGTTCCATTGTCTAGGTGCCTGCTTAAGCCTATATAGGGATTTTTGCAATAGGCAAACATAGTCTAGCTTAGTTTTGTCCTCAAATCTAATTGGTTTCTTTATGTATATAGTTTCTTCTAGCTTTCCATATAGGAAAGCTGTTGTAACATCCATTTGATGGATTTCCCAACCATAAAGAGTTGTTAGGACTAGTATAAGCCTAATTGTCTTGAATTTGACTTTTGGAGAGAATATATCCTTGTAGTCTATTCCTTCCTTCTACCTAAGTCCCTTAACTACAAGCCTAGCTTTATAGATTCTAGGTTCTGCTTCAATTACTCCTTCCTTTAACTTGAACAACCAATTATTCTCAATTAATTTGGCTTTGTAAGATCTAGGGACTAAAGTCCAAGTCTTGTTCTTCATTAATGAAGAATATTCCTTCTCACAAGATTCTTTCCAATTTTTAGTATCTTTGCTTCTCATGGCTTCATCATTTGTTTTTGAAGCCTTATTTTTCACATTTTCAGTTATGAAACATCCAAATTCAGCCATGTCTAGTTCAGTATACCTTCTGTTAGGAATTCTGATTCTTGGTTGCCTATCCCTTGTGAGTTGGTAGTCTTGTAGATTTTCATGTACATCATCTGAAGGTGGCTGTAAAGCTTCTCCTTCACCCTCATCTTCTGCCTCTTCTCTCCTTTCTTCATACTGTGTTGTGCCTTCTGTAGGCTCCATAGTTTCTGATTGTGTAGCACCACCTTCTTCAGGTTCTGGTGGTACATAAAATGGGATTGAATCGTTTGATGTCCCTAAATTCTCCTAAATTTCACCTTGGAGGTCAGAATTTTGTGAATTCTTGTTCAGCAAAGGGAATTCATCTTCCTTAAAGATGACATCTCTGCTAATGATTGTTTTGTAGGCTCCGTTTTGGAGCAATAAGAGTTTATAACCCTTTACACCTTCTGGATATCCTAGGAACACTTCTTTGACTACTCTAGACTCTAATTTTCCCTCTTTTTGATGTGCATAGGCTACACATCCGAAAGTCCTTAGGTGTGTGAGTTTTGGCTTCTTACCACTCTAAATTTCCTGAGGAGTCTTATAGTCATTAGCAGAGGTTGGAAGCCTATTGATTAAATAGGCCGCTGTCCTAATTGTCTCCCCCCATAGAGAGTGTTAGCAACCCGATGAGAAAAGCATGCACCTAGTCTTTTCTAGGAGGGTTCTATTCAATCTTTCAGCTACTCCATTCTGTTGTGGAGTAGCTCTAACTGTCTTATGCCTAGGAATTTCATTTTTACTGCAGTATTCCTCAAATTCCTTGTTGCAATACTCCAACCCATTATTAGTCCTTAGGCATTTCAATTTCCTCCCAGTTTGATTTTCCATAAGAGTATGCCACCTTATGAAAATTTCTAGAGCTTCATCCTTCCTCTTCATAAGGTAAACCCAACACTTTCTAGATCTATCATCAATTATGGATATAAAATATAGGTTCCCTCCTGCTGTGGGGACTTGGGCTGGCCCCCAGAGATCACCGTGAGCATACTCCATGATCTCTGTGGCTCTCTTAGCTCCCCTTTGAAAAGCTGACCTGTGGTGCTTTCCTAGCATATAGGATTCACAAAATTCTAACTTCTGAAGGTTTTCTTTAGGGATTAGACCTTGCCTAGAGAGATGGAGCAGGCTTTTGTTGCCTATATAACCCAACCTTGCATGTCATTGCTTGGTTGGTTCAAGGTTTGCACTTTCATCTTGTAGTTAGCAAGATTGTGAAGAAGTGTCATCTTGTTAGGAAGACACTTTTTGGCATACAACTCATCAAGTTTCACCCAAAGCTTATGTGCAATGTTACAATTCTGTACTTTCTTATCACTGTTGGTGATAAGTGAAGCATTAACTTGCAATGTGCAAGTCTCTGCATTTTTAGTTTCTTTATAGGATCAGTCTCTAGGTCATACTGATCATCTATAGCACCATAACAATCATATGATTCAAGAAGAGCTTGCATCTGGAGTTTCCAGATGGTAAAGTCTTCTTTACCAGAAAATATGTCCATTTCCTTGCCTACCATGATTGCTGTATAATGAAGAATCTAAAGACTTTCACTTACTAACTTTCTTGATGAATCTTTGATGCTTGAAGTGTCCAAGAATTACCCCAGGAGGTCTTGAATGCTCTGATACCACTTCTGTTGGGATATTACTTTGCTTTGTTGCTATTCTTTAAACACAAGACTAATAAGAGATTGTGAACTTTGCAGATATAAAACTTGCAGAAAATTAAGGAAGACCGGATTTTACTTGATTCGATAGTATGAAACTATCTATATCCAAGGATTCCACCTATGGTGGTAAAGTCTCCACTAATATGAAGAAGAAGAAGTGAACAAAGATACAGAGATTGAGTGTTCTGTAGAGCACCTGCAAAAGGAGTCTCCCAAAACTCACCAGTACCCAAAACAATGGTACTCTAGCACTCTCTGATAGTTTTTCACTCTGATTGTTTCTCACTTATTGGTACAATGAAATGAATATAGAAGTTTCTTGTGTTGTTGTGCTCCTCTGATACTTGATTTGCGTCTTTATATTGCTGAGGAAGATGAAGGCTTTCGGATGGAACTTGGGAATATCTGCTGATGCTCCTCACGTGACCAAGAATAAGTGATAAATTGCGTTTTGTTCACGTGACTCATTAATCCTCTACTGTGTGTTGTGGTATGCGTTTTTGACTTGTAACTTGCGTTTTATCATCAGTTGTAATAGTATGACATAGAATGAAGACTTGAGCAATGAACGGTTGTGTTTTGAGTTGAAGGCATAAGACATGTTTTTGCTTATGTCCCTCACGTGATTTATGCTTTGGTTTCAATCTGCAGCTCACAATAACTTCAAATACATTTCTCCCTCTTCTCTCTTCGACGCCTCTCAGACACAAACACACATACACCTTCATTCTTCAATCTTTCTTGTTTTCTGTCGAATGGGAGTGTAGTTTGGTGGAGTAAATGTGATTTCCATTACAAACTCTAGAAGTAGAGCTTTGTGAGCGATATGGTCAGACAAGTTGTTGATATCATGTGTAAATAT
Source organism: Erythroxylum suave (assembly GCA_027563595.1). Taxonomy (NCBI): domain Eukaryota; kingdom Viridiplantae; phylum Streptophyta; class Magnoliopsida; order Malpighiales; family Erythroxylaceae; genus Erythroxylum; species Erythroxylum suave. The sequence goes on along the minus strand of JAOSBN010000005.1, from coordinate 5,354,432 downwards.
TTTGTAAATATTCTCTCCATGTTTAGTCCCTTATTTTTAGGAAGTTAGGTTGGCATTGATATCTTTAAGGAGTCCTTTTCTTTTTAGGAGTGAATAATGAGCTATAATGATTGTATAGATAATTACCGATGGAACGAGAAAGGGGAGGAAAAATTGAACCCTACAAAAATTGATACAAGTGCACCTTAAAAAGGTATAATCTAATCTTGTAGAAGATGAAAATTAGTCTATTACTCACTATTTCACTACCTTCAAAAGTTTATGGTAAGAAATGTATGTTTGTGATCCTTTATCGTTATGCACAGACACTACTGTCGAAGATACTCAGCAGCACCAAGAACGGGATAAAGCAATTCAATTTTTGCTTGGACTTGATTCCAATTTTAACCGATTGAGATGTCAAGTTCTTTGGTTTATGCTTTGTAGCAAATAGTTTTGGTTGTAGTTTAGTAACAAAATATTTAAATACATTCTTTATCTTTGTATATATTTAGATGTATATGATAAAGCTTGTATGATAATTATAAATTATACATGAAATTATGATGAATTTATAATTATAAGATTCACATTGTAATAAAGCTTGTATGATAATTATACATTATAAATGAAATTATGATGAATTTATAATTATAAGATTCACATTGTATTTATGTATTATCTCTAAATTGTTCCTAGTTATTTTTCTATTAAAATTGGACATTAATAAAATATAGAAAGAAGTACTAGCATATATTTTGTTTTTTCTTATGAAATAAGTGGTCTATCTTATAAATTAAAATATGGAGATACTTAAACAAACGTGTGAGTACTTATTAGAGAATGAATTCATTGAATTGAACCGATATGAGAATTTATTTGAAGCAGTATTTATATATCTATGAAAATTCTCATTGTAATGATTGCATATTAAAGAATGCTAAAAATGAAACTCTTAATTTATATTCATACAAACAAGGCATTCTAAAATACCTTTTCTTTTTCCTACTGGTTACACTACTAATGATACATAGTGCCAGCTTAGTATAACTAAAAAATCACCGACAGAATAATAGCACAAAACAACAGTTTTGAAGTTCCAAGTTCCAAGTGTAAACTGGTATGGCTTTGATGCTGGAGTAGTCAAGGACTTTAAACAAAAAGCCGTTGATTAGCTGTCTCATTCCCTCTCCTCTCTAAGGCTCTTGGTAGCCATTGGCTAGGTGTAGTGTAAGATGCTTTAAATTAGAATGTATGGTGAGTAGACAATTGAAATGTAATACTAGTAAAAGCAGGCCTTTGGTCGTACCACCTTCCTGGCTGCTCTGGTGGCTATGTATTGGATCATTTGGGCTTGCCCGTGGTCATATGTTCGAAGGATGGTAGGGAGATGAGCAGAGATGGCAAAAAGCAAAAAGATAAGAGGTATTTCAAAATACCTCATTTTTCAATTTTTTTATTTATAAAATAACAAGGGTGAACTTAATCTTGTTGAATTAAAATGAATTCGAAATTTTAAGACATGTAAATTCAACTTTCTAAAGACAAAAAAGCAAAAAAATAGAATAATGTCCATGTAAATATATATAATGTCCATGTAAATATATATATATATATATATATATATATATACATATGTCAGTTGATTATGTGATACCCATATAACTTTTCTTTAAAAATCATATTTAATTTAATTTAATTACCCTAGGTTAATAAATCAAAATTCTCAAATTACTGAAACTTAAATTTGTCTTTAATTTGTTTTAATCTCTTCATCTCCCCTGTCCTTACCGTCTAGAAATCACGTTATATTCCCAGACGTGATTTTTATATCAGGCTTGTCAGGACCTGGAAAGAGTTGAAAACTTCGTTGAATGAATTACTTTAAGGAGGAGAAAAGCGAGGAAACTTCACTAGGCAAAAGCTAGAAAGTAGAAACCACTAATCCAAATGCGTAAAACACCGAGAAGTAGGTAACCAAAAGTATATATACTCGAATTTCAAACGGTCAAATTCTTGAATTATTTTGTATGGGATAAGGTTGAATATTGACTTATTAGCTGCATAGAAGTGAAAGGAACTAATTAAGAAATCCAAGGAAGACAACTACATTAACGACATGTGATAGATATGAACCAATAGGAAAAATTAATAGCTTAGAACGTTTTTTTTTTTTAAAATTAAAGGAATATATATCAACAAAGCAGAAACTTGTACAAGATCCACGACAAGGATCCTTCAGTGTAAACAACATATTGAAGACAAGTAGAAACAACATGTGTAAAACAAGAGATTAAATTGACTAAAGCAATCTGATATCATTGTTGATACAATCCTGCTTGTTGTGGGCTACGAGCGTCTCTCTAATCATGTTGACAATTACTTCAGCTAGTTCGGATTTGTGCTGCTCCTTATTCTTATAAATCCTCTTATTCCTCTCCCTCCAAAGGTAGTAGATAACGATCTGGAAAGCAGTATTTACTAAGAAACCATTCTGGTAACCATGTCTAGCCTTCCGAATGATATCTTCCAACACCTCATCTCACCCAAACGATTTACTAGGGAAACAAAGCATTGCCATAATTTTGCTCCACATTGACTTACCATATTCACATTCAAAGAACAAGTGATTTCTCGATTCATTAACAAGTTTATATAACACACAAATTGGATCATAGGACCCAAACCACCTGTCGTTGGTTCTTAATCTGTTTTTGATCACCAACCAAAGACAAAGGGCAGCCTTGGGACACATTACTTGCCGCCACACAATGTCTAGCCATGATACTGTTACGTGTGGTGTTTCCATAAGAAGGTGCACAGATCTATTTGTAAACAACCCACTTGAGTGTAATGTCCAAACCGCTTTATATTTCCTCATTTGACCTTGCTGGAAAATACCTCACCAGAATGTGAAAATGCCATTAGGAAGATAATCTATCCCATTCCTTCCAAATCCATGCAATCGTAGCCTCCATAGGAATCCGACTTCATAGTCCCTGAAGATCCTCCCGCAACCACAATGGACTGGAGTCTGCCCAATTGTCAAACCACATCCTAATATCCTCTCCGTCCCCTACTATATGTTTCATGAAAGGGTATACCAAGTCCCTACGCTTTAACATCCCTTTAAATATCCATGAGAAACCTCGAGTATCTTATAGCTGTCAAAAACTTTGAGATTGGAGATAAAGTGTATGCACCCATTTTACCCATAATGCCTCTTTATCTACAAACAGCCTCCAATTCCGTTTGAGAAGAATAACATGTTGCATTTGATTTATAGAAATAATGCCCAATCCTCCACTTTTCCTAGGAATGATGATTTCACTCCACTTCACTTTAGCCCCTTTACAATTTTCAGCTTTCCCAAACCATAGGAAGTACTTTAGTACCTTCTCCATCTCCTTTATCACTTTCTTCAGAAGAACCATGTGAGCCGCCCAGTGTATATGCATACTATTCAGCACAACATTAATAAGACTCACTCTAGCAGCTAAAGATGAAAAACGATTTTGCCACCCAAGAATTCGACCTTTCAATTTTTCTATCAAAGGAACAAAATATGAACACTTAGGCTTTCCTGCCGTAATAGGGATCCCTAAGTACTGAAAAGAGATTTCCTGTCTAGCAAAACCCACTATATTACTGATCCACTCCAGATGCTGAATATCAAAAGATATATATCCACTCTTTTGCTCATTCACTATCATACTCGACAACTCTGAAAATTTATTGACCATATTCATCATTATCAAAATAACTTGAGGTACAACTTTGCAAAACAGGATGACATTGTCAACATAAAGCAAATGAGACAACCTCATCTCCCGACGTCTATAATGTTATTGAGACAACCCATTATTCTCTACTAGCTTCGAAACCAATCTAGAAAAACCCTTCATAGCCAGAGTGAATAGGTAAAGGGAAAGAGGATCCCCTTGCTCGATGCCTCTATTGATGAAGAAAGGTCTAGTTGGGATCCCATTCATTAGCACACTCATCGATGTAGATTTGATGCATTACAGAATCCAGTATTAGAACTTATCTGGTAAGTTGATTGCTACCAAACATTGGTTCAAATAATCCTAACTAATAGTGTCGTATGCTTTATATAAGCCAACTTCAAGGCACAACTTTGGATATGTTTTCCCGTGTGATACTCCCCCAATAACTCTTGCAAGACCAAAATGATGTCTCTAATAATTCTAGATGGCAAAAAGGCACTTTGAGCCTTATTAACCACCTCATTCATCACAATTTTGAGTCTTTCCACCAGTAATGTTGCGATAATTTTATACACAGTTGAGCATCATGAAATTGACCAGTAATCCGATATCGTAGATGACCTCTTCACCTTTGGAATCAAACATATAAAAGTGTGGTTTATCTCCTTTAGCAAAGAACCTGAAGAAAAAACCTCCAAAACAGCCTCAGTTAAGAGTGGCCCAGTAATGTCCTAGGTTTGCTGGAACAAACCTGCTGAGAACCCATCAGGATTTGACGCCTTAGTGCTATTTAACCGAAACACCACCTCTTTCACTTGGTGAGCTATATAGGGCTTTAGCAACATCTCTTGCGTAGGCTGTTCAAGATGATATTCTAGCACATTCCCTACCCGAAACCCACTTTGTTAGCAACGTGAATCCTGCATTAACTTGGCAAAGTACCCATGAATGTGATTTGATAGCTCTGTTTGCTCAGATAAAAAATTTTCCCCTTCAGCCTTTAATTCCATGATGGTATTCCTATTCCGACATGCCAATATCGAAGCATGAAAAGACTTTGAATTAACATCCCCGTCTTTCAACCAGTTCAGTCTAGCTTTCTGCCTCCTAATAGATTTCTGCAACTTTAACTCTTCTTGTAACTGTCGTAATTTCTCAGTTTCTTGAACCCCTTAGATTGACATTGTTTGGGTCTACATAACAAGCATGTTGTATTTCAGTGACTGCTTTTCTCAACTCTTTCAAATTTTGATTCCTCCTTGTACGGCATTGCTTTATACCTAACTTAGCAACCCTTAATTTCTGTATAAGTTGGAAAGTTTTGTATCCTCCTATCTCACAATCCCAAGCCCTACGTATAGCTTCCATAAAACCATCTACTTGTGTTAAACCATTAAAGAAGCAAAAAGGAGCACTTACTGACAACTTCATTCATTTGTTGTATCAAGATGGGAGAGTGATCTGAATATAAAGGATCACTGATCCCAGCCACAACTCTAGGGAAATTTTGTAGCCACCTTTGATTAACTATGGCACGGTCTAATTTTTTTTCTTAGGAACATGTTTCCCTATTGTTTATTCTCCCATGTGAACCACCTCCCAACTCCCCTGAGGCCCATTAAATTAACTTGCTGAATCAGTTGCGAGAGTTCCCTCCCTATGGTTGGATAGTACCTAGCACCTCCATCAACCTCCTTAGAATTTAAACAACAATTATAATCCCCAAAACTATCCGTGGAAGTTGCATTCCCACATGAATTGACCTCAAATCTTCCCACAATCTAGCCCTTTGAAAAGCAAAATTTGCCACATAGATGATTGTGGCTTCAAACCGAAACCTTCCTTTTAGCCAGCAGTGTACGTGGATATATTGCTCACTCATTTGTTTAACTTGGACCTCCACCAAATCCTTATTAAACCAGCACAATATTCTACCATTGTAATGGTAATCGTGGTTTGATATAAAATCCCATTTTGCACCCAAAAACTCCACATCTTTCAGCACCGAATTTCTCTTAATTTTTGTTTCTAAAAGCCCCACCAAAATGGGTTTATGTACTACAACTACGCCTTGAACCATAAGCTTTTTGATGGGATTATTTAGCCCCCTAATATTCCAGACTAATAAGGACATCTATTATGAAAAACTTAGAACAAACATTTAGGGGATATGACCCCTTTATGTTTCTTCTTCTTACTCTTTTTTTGGCCTTTACCCTTCCCAACAATCGCAACAATAGGAGGAGAGTGCTCTACCTCTTCAAAATCGGACTCTAATTCCTTAACTATAATGGTTGGAACCAGAGTGGCTGCTGGAACACATTTAGAGGTCATCAATCCTCTCTGAATAGCAACCTTTCCATTTCTTGCACTTACTGAAGCACAGCTAGTTGAATGATTGCCTTGATTAGGCCTTCCTATCTCTCCACTTTCCCTTGTACTAACATACTTACTTGCCTCATTAACTACCAAATTCATTGCCAAGGATGGGGTCGTCTTAGCCTTTTTCCTATGAACTTTCACATTCCTCTTTTGTCATGGTCCCTTTCTTATGATCTGTTTCCTCCCCCTATACGGTGCTTTTCCTTTCAGTTGCTTTTGAGCCAAGTTCGCATCATTTTTGTCTCCCCCTACTGCCATATAACTTTGTTCATTGTTATCCTCACCCTTCTGTCCCAGTGATGATGACTGTTCAGCCTCTTGCTCCTTAGGCTGCCCAATTTGAGCATTTTTCTTTATAGCTACCCACACCTTTTTAGCTGCCTTTGGAGACCATGGATAGGAAATTCTTATCTCATCCCTTACCATATCCCTATATTCTCCAAGTCTAAAAATGGGTAGAGTTTTAGGTAATGTAGCCGACTTAGGGATCTTTATACAAATCTTTGCATAGCCGATGCGCTCCATGGCCTCTATTTGAGAGTCCATACATAGGGGCTTACCTAGAACACTCGCCAAGTGACTCAACCCTTTAATGGTCCAATATTCCATTGGTAACCTATGGAACTGCACCCATAGGGGAACAACTTCTATCGTACCCCTCTCTAATCCTAACCCTAGTTTCCACTTCTGCAGAAAAATTGGTTGGTTCCTAATATGCCATGGATCCTGTTCAACAATCTCATCCACTCTAGAGGTCTTAGTGAATTTAAACAACACCGACCCATCCTCCCTGTATATTATCTTTTCTAGTCCTTTTTTACCCCATCTTACCTTAGCCTAGGCGTTTACCACTGGAAAAGCCTGTCTCTTTGATTAGAAAAAACCAACCAGTGTATTTGCCCAAACTCTAGCCCCCGCTTGCAACACCACAATAGGAGGAGTGAAGACTCCATCCTTAACGACCTTAGGATAGTACTTTAAATCCCCTTTATGTTGGTTAATCTTAAGTTTGTTGCTCTACAACCCCCTCTCTGGAGACTGACTATTTTTTGGCATCTCTTGTCCACCCTGCATGCTCGAATGACCTACTGATCCACCCTGATTCCATTCCCTAGAAAGAGGGGGGAACTCCTCACATGACGACGCTACCACACCGTTCTCCATTGTCTTCGACGCACTTCGTTGGACAATCTCCATTGAGGCCAACGCCTCCTCTGCTCCCACGTTATCTAGTAGAATGTCTCAAAAGGGCCTATCTAGGTTTGGTCTTTCAAAAAACAAGAAATGAAAGAAAGGGTAAGGAAGTAATTTCACGGCTAAGATGTTAGAGCGCCTCTCTCTTGTGTGTAACTTATTATAGCATAAAGCTTAACGTTCAGTCGGTTAGATCCTTTATTTGTTTCTTTCTAAAACTTTGACTTTTTTTTTATCATATCTAATTATATTTATCTTTAACGTGTGATAGATATTTTGATTGTGGTTGTTTAATTCTTGGATCGGAAAGAAATTAGCAAAGATGACAAAATTTTAACTGTCCAAAAATTTGTTCTTGCCAACAAACAGTATGTTACATTCTTTATTATTCTCTACAGTTATTAAAATCTGACACGAGTTCTTTTTTTTGACATTTTCCGTTTTTATATTAGGTAACAAACCGTTATACTGTTAATGTGGATTGCTGTTCTTACTAATGAGGGCCAACAAATTGCCGAATCATTACATACTTATCTTATAATTGTGTGTCGCAGGCTAAAAGTTTACTTTTATAATAGTAATATTGTTTTTTTCATCGCGCTTTTGCACTTATTTTTTATTTATCCTTCTATTTTATTCTTACCTTACAATTGAAGTATTTTAGGTGTTGCCTTATCCACATGATTTGACTCTATAATTCTTATTGATCCACCAATACAAGAAGCTGCAGATCTTAAAAATTGGTACTACCACATTTTTTTTTATCTTTGCTGTAACAATAAATAAACTTATATACAAATTTTAGAATATTTTAATGCTTTTACATTTATAATTATCATTTTTCAAGGCACAATGAAATACTAAGGAGCTCAAAAACCTTGTTAACTAACAACCTTATCTCAGATATAATCCTAATGTGTCTTTCGGATCACATCAAAAAATTACTAAAATCATCTTCTTAAAGTCCACCAGTAAGGTAATTACATTTTATATTCTACTATAAACTTTCTACCTCACACATTGTCTATCTGATATTAATATTTCTAACAAAAATCTATCTATATATTTACAAACAACATAGATTAAAGCTTATATTTTTTCAACACATTTTGTAAAAGTACTAGTATATGGCCTGCAAAAAATGCTTTCGCTCAATAACCACTACATATGGAATTACATTCACTTGTAATTCTTGCAAGGAGAAACTCCTAGCTGAACCCAGACGTTTCTTTTCCCTTTTTTCTTTTCATATTTCTCCTTTTTCTTGTGATTCAGCTTATTTGTTGGAAAATTAATTTTTTTTACAACATTAGCAAGTTAATGTTGTCAACAACCAAATAAATGAAGGGAAGACTTAAAATATTCATCTGACATAATAGGCGTGACTTACATCTATGAGAACCATTATATGTCACAGGTATCTGTTAGACATTTCGGAAGGCTCACGGGTGTGAGTTAACATGTCATGTCCATTAGAAATTTCGAAATTGTCTGATTTAAATATTTTTTTAATCTCCTTTCTTTTATATCAACCTTTTATTGTAAATGAATTTTTATATCAAGTAACATACATTTTCTCACTAACTTTTGCTTGTAAATGTAGATGCCGCTATGATGTTGATTTAACTGGTGAAATAGGAATTGTCACAACTTCTATTTTTGGTGAACTAGGTGAAAACCTCTTGAACTTCAGTGCAATTGAAGTTATGCAATTTTAGCGCCAGGTTATATTTTTTTACTTGCTACAAATAGATTTACATTTAATAACAAGAATTATGACAACTTTATCATATGACTAATGATCTACATTTTTGCCTTCCCATAACAAGAGTATCGAACTTCCTTTAGAAAAGGTACATGTAGAATTCCAAACCAAGACCTTTCTTATTCATATCAAACCTGTTCACATCCACTCACCAGATGAAAGACAACTATTCACTATTATCTATTATCGCCAAACCGATGATGCTGAATTACAAAAGGATCTACTTCAATTGAAAAAGATGATGTCATTTCAACTGATGATTAAAATAACAATGCTGAAATTACACTTACACCTATTTAAGGTATTTATCATTATTTGTTCAATCAATTTTTGCATTTTTATCTTGATCAAACTACGTCAACTTCTTTTTTTGAGAATTATATTGTCATCTATTATTTATTTACTCAACATTTTTATCAAAAAGAGTAATGTTCACTTTTATACTCTATGGCTAATATATTTTGGTCTTTTTATATTTTTAGAAGACATTCTTGTTTCTTTTTCAAGAGTAAGACAATGTCTTCACAAAAGATTTAGCGACACTGAACCCACACTAGCCTCAAATCCAGATGTTGATGACAGCAACAAAAAACCCAAATTGTCATAGAATTTTTTCATAGTACATCAAACAACATAAGCATCTAACTTTTCTAACTTTTGTGCTTTAATTTCCTCTTTTGTTGAACTTCTTCTGCTAGCCTTTCATGTGTTTCTCGCTTGTACTTGGATTTACAATTCCTTTACAATTTTAGCTCCTAATTTAATGGTCTTGGGAAACCTATAACAAAATTGCGTATACCTGCATGGTGGTTTGGGGCTGTTTATGTGCTTTGCTTTTGATTAGGAAAAAAAAAGCTCTTGTGTATAATCTTACCATCGTTGCCAAAATTCACCCACCGCCTTCACCTTTCTCAACTTCTCCTTTTCTATTCACCTTTCTCAACTTCTTCTTTTTCATAGATTCTCTCTTATTTTGTTCTCTTCTTCCTTCTTTCTTTATATCTTCTCTATGTCTCTAAAAGTGATTCGTGCCCCTTCAACTTGGTGCCACATATATACCATTATCCCATGTTAAGTCACACTTATGACTTAATAAGTTACAACCGTGCACAACTAAGTCACGATTATGAATGTGACTTAACAACAAATGTACATCACAACCGTGACTTACATATCACAATTCTCTTTATTAAACTCATCCATATTTATAAAATAATTACTTTAAAATTCATTCAAATTTCAACATATAAAAAAAAACCATTTTGTTGATTTGTTGATTTGCTTCCTTTTAACATGCCTTCTTTTCTGTTGCATTTTAGTTCCTATCACATGTTTCTTGAATAAATTCCCGTAACTATAGCAACAATATAATAAAAAATTTACCCATACCTTTAGAAGGTGAAAACGTTAGTCTGATTTGAATAGTCCTGTTGATATTATATAGGATTGAATTATTTATACTCAAATGAAAGCTTGTTAGATATTTTCTTTTACTTTGTTCTCATGACAATTCGAAAGTGCATGCAACAAACTCAAAATTTACCTTTTCTATCTTAAACCTCTATTATTTTTATACACAATCCTTTTTCACTAAGAAATGTGCTTGATATCGTAGATTCACTATCTTTTTTACAATATTATTGTGCAAATATAAAACAAATAACTACTTAACATGTACCGCAACACAAACAATCAATATCTATTGTAAATACTTGATGGACGTATTACCATATCAGAATTTACAATTTTTTAACTGATTCTTCTTTCCTAAATATATATCAACTCAAAAATTAAACTTATCTCTTTAAGTCACTAAGTACAAGAATTATAAAGCAACTATGATCTATTCATTTGCTTTTATTACTCTGTCAAATTTATATTATTTTAATCCTAGAATATTATTCTCTCTCTTCTACGATATCCGAATTATTCTTGACTATTTGCTTACCTATTACTGAGTCAAACTTACAAAGTTTAATAAGATCAAATTAACGATAAGGCTAATTATTTTGATTTCATCTTTTGTTAAAACTATACTAAGACTATTAATTAAACATACGCATTACGGTAAAACCTTATTCACAAAGAGATCAAATGCTACATAAACATCAAAATCTACAATGACCAAACAAACTAAAACTATTTAAGAACCAACAACTTCCCCTCACAAATAAAACATTTCCACAGAACTAAAAAATAAAATTGGAATTGCATATACATATACATACACATAACACATATATTAATTATCAACACTCTTTCTTCTTCACCAACTCTCTCTGATTTTCTTCTCTTCTTCCTTTCTCTGCATCTAGTCTGTGTCTCCAAACGTGATGAAATGAGTGAAGATTAATGCCCCTTCATCCCTCATTCACAAAATAATCTCATTAAGATTCAAACAAATTTCAACATATAAAAAGAAGTCAAATTAGACAAAAGTAACGATAATAATACCTCAATATTTAAACTATACTTGTACTCAACCAAAACCAAAAGCACTAAACTATGAAAACACAAAAAATAAAATAATGAAAATGAATTATTTTCTCATTTAATAATTAAAGATTTCAAAGATCAGTTCAATAAACACAACCTAAGATTTTAAAACTCATAATAATTCGTGAACAAACTATTCTTCGCATGCATAACTATAATTAACAAGTACGTTAACTAAAAAACCAATAACAAGTGTGATAGATGTTCACTTCACTTTCCATTCTCTCATGTATTCAAAGGTCATAATATTCATTCATTATTCATTTCATGTTAAGCATCTACCATAAGCTTGCTTACTAATCCAATCTTCAATACTAATTATCAAACACAAACATTAATATGAAGGTCTTTATTTTGGTTATAAAGGGGCCAAGCCAAAGGTAAGCAAAAAAGATAAAACCAAGCCTTAAATCATATAACTAATTGAGCATTTAAAATAATACAAACCAATACAACATAAAACTACAAACTTAACCCTACCAATCTCCCTTACTTTTCCCTTCTCCCCTTTCTTTTCATTTTTTATTTCTCTTCGTTTTTTCTTCTTTTTTGTTTCCTTTGCATTTTTTGGTTCTCTTCCTTTTTTTTTCTTCCTTTTTCTGGTTTTTTTTACTTGATATGATTTGATTTTTTCCCAATTTACAACAATATAAGTTCAAAAAGGGGAAAGATGTAAAAAACAAATGCAAATTATTACAACCCAACCTCCCTAACTTACAACCTAACTATATGCTATGCTTTTCCCACACTTATTCCCTACAATCAATTATACCTTTTAAATGCTCAACTTGCCCTTATGGTGGATGTAATGAAAAAAGGCTCATATTTTGGTTTTTTACTAAAAAAAAGGTTTTGTTTAAGCTCAAAGGGGCTCATTAAGTGTAATACACTACTCTTATAGAGCTTATGCCTAAACTTATTAATGAGATTCGAGAATATACTCTATGAGGATGGCATATTAAGATGATCAGAAATACATATTGCAAAATTTTTCACATCAAACACATCATCAGCAGATCAGTAATCAATTGGATCCATTTCATTTGCAAACATATTCAATTAGAAAACTCAATACATTTTAGAATTCATTTATACAATATTCAACAGTTACGGGATACAGTGCTTAATACAAATTGACTGAAGACATATACAGGTGCAAATTGATCCCAACCCCTAACTCATGTTCATTTGCAATGGCTCTATACTCTAATTGGTCTAACTGGATATCTTCTCTAAACCTAAAAAGCTACGTTGCAATTTTGATGAGTTTTGTGAACTCAGTGAGTAATCCATCATTGATGAGCTCACTTATGTCAAATACACATATACCTCACATATAATCAAATTCACACCAATCCTCATCTCAATAAGACATAATGAATGCCACACTTTCTATATATTCTTTTCAGGTATAATTTGATCATGCATATTCCAATCAATCACATTATCAATAAATACATAATTATGACATATCACTTTATCATAGCAATTTTCAGAAATGAATTCATAATCATATATGTTCAAAATGCAGATGCATATGAGACTCCACTTTCGTTATTATTTGTTATAATTGAGTGCCTTTTAGATACAGATACAAATAATGATACAGATACAGATACTGTCTTGAACCCATAGTGGTATTGGGCTCATTAATTCATGGAGCTAGGCTCTACGTGTAGATTACAGATTTCTGAGCTTAAAGCTCTTTCAGATTGGCTACTCCGATTGCAATGCCTTTATTTGATCATGCATTTAATGTAATGCATCAAATCACATAATATTCCATGAATAACATTTACTTATGATGCATAGACAGAGTCTCATGTTCATCGGACCTAAGTCTAGCATTTAACAATTTTTTTGAGTATTCAGAATTCTTTCAGAATTCAAAAGCAAATGGAGCACTTCTAATACATTCCTAAATATTAAACTCCTCAGACTATTAATGTCTAGAATTCATATACAGGTCATTAACAATTATAATTGGAAGTTAAATAGATATAAATCAATCTTAGTGATATCATCTAGGTTGACCCATAGTATGCTCCAGAATAGTATTTGCCTTCATGATCTAGAAGCTTCTAGATGCTTGTATCAATCTTCTTGCAATACACATATATTTCGCACATCATTAATTTTTCAATCATATGGTTGTTCAATCATTCACACGTGTGCATATATATGTTACAATGCATGCTCAATTTGATTATCTTCGGGTATGCATGCTTATTCATAATTCTTGATCGTTCAAAATATCATAGCTTGTACATAGTTAGTTTGCAATTAAGTTAATACCTTAAATACACTTGATTAGGCTAAATTCATTAAACATACATTTACTAACTCTTTCTAGCATTACAAGTATTCACATAATTCTCAATTTTCAATTCTCATTCATTCATTCATTCTAAATGCATTATTTATATCCTTTGGAATACATTTGCATTCATATGAACATCTTCATTCCTTTAAAACTCCTTAAGTCCAAACTTAGATACATTGATATCAAATAATCTTTTCCTTAAGGTATAGCATCAATTAACATCTTCAACTTATCAAATACTTTAATCAACTTATCAAGCATCATTCTAGGTTTATTTCAAACCTTAATCAAGTCCAAATACACGACATTAGAGTGACTTGTCCTCATATGGTTAAACCATTGCACAACTTAGAATTTACCATGTAAAACCACTGCCCACGATCGTGGGATGGGTGCCACGATCGTGGCCTACCCCTTTCCTGCATTTTTTTTCCAGATTTTCCACTTTGTTACCAAACTTCAAACACCTTTATAATAGTCCATATATTATACCTTAATTGTACACTAGTTATACTTCAAATCGTCACCAATATCATCTCCAATTCCAGCTCAAACTAAATCAATTAACATCTTACAATTCATTGTCTTTCATGCATCAAAACTAACCCAGAAACTATCATTTTCCAGAACTTATTCTATTATAAATATCATATAGAATTCATTCCAATTCATTCATCTTCATCATTCAATTAAACCATATCATAATGATAAGATGTCTACTTACCTTTTAAGCTCTCATTCCACCTTAAAACATCAAATTAATTAAGCCCTCCATGCTTGCAAGATCGACACAGTTCCAAGATGAAAAAATATATTTACAGCAGCAAGATGAAGGTAACATTCAGTTGGTCCCTTCACAGAATTTCGTGTAACAAATTGAGCTAGGGTGAAACCAACATGCAGAGAGAAGATGATAGTAGTTTGGTAGTGAAAGGAAGGGGAGAAGACAACATAACTTTGCTTATTGTAACCTTCTTCTCGAAGTGCTAGGTGTCTTCATGTAAACCTAGCCATATGTCCTAAGGCATGGAATCCATTTGTTTCTTAAGTAAGCTGCCATATACCCCTTAAGATGCTGCCGTTAATCTCCTATTTATTAGTCCATATGTCACACATTAATTGGTCCACTTGTCACTCTATAATTGTTCCATTTGTTAATTAATTATTAGTCCAATTGTCACTCATATAACTATCCCAAATGTTACTCAATTTTAGGTTTGGTCATCCTAATTTTCCCTATATCAACTAGTCTTGTCACTTGGCATTTTACCAAGACTAAATGTAAATATTAATTTATCAATCTCCCAATTGTGACAATTAATTCCAAGTTGCTAATTATATCCACCAATTCTTGTCATTGATAAACCAAAGTACAAGA
Source organism: Erythroxylum suave (assembly GCA_027563595.1). Taxonomy (NCBI): domain Eukaryota; kingdom Viridiplantae; phylum Streptophyta; class Magnoliopsida; order Malpighiales; family Erythroxylaceae; genus Erythroxylum; species Erythroxylum suave. Next base: position 5,339,187 of record JAOSBN010000005.1, on the reverse strand, counting down.
CATTGTAAAAGCATATTCATATCTCATATTGCATTCAATTTCATACTCGGAATATGTCAATTGAGTGGCATTTGTCTAATTCACAATTCATATGTGTATGCTTATATTATGCCTTTAAACACAATTATGAAATCATATTATGGATGTCCCAATTTTGTTCTAAATACTGACACTCATATGACTTATTAGTCTAATTCTTTAAATCTCTCAATCATTTGAGAGACGGGATGGTACACTAAGGATAATATCTTGGTGGCTTTTTAAGCTGTCAAGATAAATCCTAAATGTCTTCATTGCTTTAATGTTTGCATAAGATTATGTAACCTTGACTAGTATTTGCAAGCAAGTTCTATATTTGCTTAACCATGAAAGAACTCAGCAATGAATACTTTTAATTGGTGTTTAATATCTCAAAAAAGCTCAAATTCTTACCCAAGGAAGGTCTCATTCATTTATCATAATAAGCTAATATCCTTTCAATTGAAATCTAAGTCAATCAGTTTAAGCATGTAAATATATTAATTCGCTGATATTATGCATTTGTAATCCCAGTCAAGTTCATTTAATTACCATGCATCTCTATTTATTAAACAAGAAAAAAAACATACAATGTACAAACATACACTGTCAACATTATAAGAAAATAATTAAAGCATCTAGAATGCAAACAACATAAATAAAGACAAACAATAAAACTAAAAATAATTTAACGATAAAAAATAAAAATAATGAAAAGAAAAAGATAGAAATGCAATACTAAGATGAAGGTGGACGTTGTCTAGAACTAGCATTTAGATTCACTAGGAAATTCCTCATCTCCACTATGTTAGCCTCAATCTTATCAAATCTATCATTTGTTCGTCATTCAAATGCAATAAATTGATTGACCAATTATTGATATTCAATAGAAGTAGGTGCAATGTTCCAATGTGTAGCTTTGGGTCGCAAAAATTCATCCTCTTGTGTACCTTTACCTACTCCGACGCAACTATGCTTACTACTTGAAGCTTCTGCTGTGTCGTCATTAACAAGAGCATAATGATCACCTCGTCACCTAGCAATCTTCATACACGCCAACGATTGCAAGTCTAAACTAGAGTTGCTTGAAACTAACTGCATAACTGTTCTCTCAGCTAGTAAACTGAGATGCTCTGCAATTTGGGTGACAAATGCTCCAACTACTATTTTGCCAGCTCTAGCTTTAGCCACATCAATTAGATGCATACTTAACCACATACCAGCATTAAAGTGATTAGCATGCACCATGTACCGCAATATAAACAATTTTGTGTTAGAGATTGCACTTTGGCTATCTCCTTTTACCAAATAATGTAGAAGTTAAAAACCTATGAAGATAGCAAAGGTTAAGGTCCACTAAAGCAGACGATTTAGACCTACTTGGAGAAAAAAAAACATTTCTTGAATTAGTAATTTCATTCCAAAATTCTATAGGCCTAAAATCTTCATAGTAGCTGCATAAATCATTATGTGAAAATCCAAATATACTATTCAATACATCTAAAGTAATAACATGCGACACATTCATCTATCTAAATGTTATATTATTCACAATGCCATCATCGTTAACGGTCAATTATAAAGTAGTCAAAAATTCTAGAGTTAATTCAACGCATGAATTTTTTTCTAAATTCAGCAAATCTATCGCATCCTATGTTATGCAACAATTCATTCACTCAGTCTGTTATTCCTAATTCAATAATATCTCCATGATCAATAAATCTATTCGGAATAATCTGACAATCTTTTAAAGTTGCATACCTTAACTGGCTCTCACAATTGTCAAATTGAAGATAAGGATTACCTAAAATGGGCATATCATCTGGTTGAGAAGATGAAGACACTGAGAATCCTATACGAGACATACTTGATAACGTTACTCTACCTGAGTAGCAATCAAGGTCATGGTATTAATACACGTGTTAGTTGTTAAAACATAAGTTTTTTACCTATTTCTTTCCTAACCTAAAACAATAAAATAAAGTTACAATAGTGTAAAAAACACAATTGTAGATAGCTTGCAAGTCTCTGGTACTCGATATAAGCATTATATCTTAGTTAACAAGTCAATGTTATTTTATTTAAGAATTCCAATTTTTATTTATTTTTCTACGATACAATGTATAGTAAATAAAAGGAAAGGGTTATACCTATGTTGCATCTTCACCAGTTTGCTATACCTTCATCTCCGGCATGGGTCTAGCGTTTGAAACACCTTGGTATGCTATACGCTTCGAATACCAGAAATAAAGGTGGTGAAATCGTTTCTCTCAAACGTTGCTAATGTTGCTACGTACCTAAAAATGTCGTCTGACACGTTGCGAAGGTCACCTAAGTTGCGTCGTCACTGATCTGCTTTACTTCCATCTCGCAGACGTGATATTTGGTTGTGCGACTGAATTGAAAATGCATTGAAGGTTTTTAGGGATTTAACTTTTAGTCACGAATAAGTCACACTCGTGACTTATGAGTTTTTTTTTAATTTTTTAACTTTTTACTCAATATTATAATAAATTTATTTATTTAGTATATATTATCCATTTATAATAAATACACTACACCATACATTCCAATTTTTTTAATTTTTTATTCCTAATTTTTACTAACTAATTTTATTAATTCATTTTAAATATTCTACCTCTTATATTTTTACTTATTTTATCCTGAAAAATTTTATCCACATTCACAAATTTTAAAAATTTCCACAAAATTTAAAATTTAACAATATTTATTTATACATCTTTCGCCATTCCTAACATAACATATTCATAAATACTCTACAATTCCCTTAAAATTTTATTTTTATGTTTTTCCATAAGTCATAAATGTCTCACCCAAAACTCCTTAAAATTTTTAAGTCATAATCAGGCCATAACTCCTTATATTTGTATAATTTTTTATAAAATTTTCTCTTTATTTTTGACTATATACTAAAATATCGTAACACATTTATTTTACACCTTTTCCTGTAAACGTTTACCAAATTATTTTATCTTTTCCTCCATATAAATTTTACAATATTCACTTACATATTTAATTCATTTATCTTTTTATTTCCTTAGTTACTATACATGTCCAAATTTTTAAAATTTTAAAATTTAACTTACTTATTTTGTTAATTCATTCTAAATATTCTAACTATTATATTTTTACCTCCTTTCTTTAAAATTTTTTATCCGCAATTATACAATTCTATTTTTTCACAAAATTTAAATTACACACTATTCATTTATACCTCTATAACTGTACATAACATAACATATATATAAATTCTCCTTAATTCTAAATTACATGAGCATTATACTTATTTGAATTATCATTGCGCATTTGAGCGGTCTCTGTCTGCTAGTCGAAAGAAACAACTGAAAGGGACCTACCAAGAGCTTTTGAGACGCATTGGTTTGCTTTAGCACCGACAGCCGACCTTGTTGTACCATAGGATTGCCTTGGGGGAGATAGGATCTTCTGTCTAATTTTATGGTGTCTTATTCTGTCTTATGAATCTCAGCCATTTATTTATGCTGGTCCCGTATTTATTTATGTGGGACCCACGTAGAACCCACATAAATGAATGACTGAGATTCAGGAGACAGAATAAGACACTATAAAATTAGACAGAGGATCTGGACTTGCCTGGGGAGGTAAAATCAGATGACTAGCAGCTGCCCTGTTCACACTACTGGTGATGCTTTAACAGCCCGAGAAAAGGAAAGAGAGAAGAGGTAGTTGAACCTAAAGAACTACCTAACTCTAGTGTTATTACCTAATTCTTACACATATATTTAAAAGAACCTTTTTAACATTCTAATTAAAGTTTGATTCTAATATGAAATCATTTCTTCTGAACATTCTAATTAAAGTTTGATTCTATTCTGAAATCGTTCTCAGGTGGGTTGCAATACTTGCATTTGGAGAGGTTTGGCATAATAATCACCATGCTTTCGAATAATCAGCTAGACATGGCCTGGAACGGTGGCAACTTGACATGACTTGGTATGTTGTGAGGTTACTTCAAGTTGTGGGTTTGGCAACTGAAGTAAAATTACCTACCCAGTTGCAGAAGCAAAGAATGGCGGCGGCGCTCAACTAATATTAACTAATCTATATACGTAATTGTAATTTTTTCAATTGTTTATGCACTTAACATTTCAACATTACTTTCTTATTGATACCAAAAATCATTACAGAAGAATTAATGTGCAAAAAATACACTGTTTGTTTCAACCACTGAACTAAACTATTCTAGGCAACATAACTGGTTCAAAAACTCCGTAAAAGTACTGAGGGACGACTTGGCAGGAATACCTTCTGCTCCTAATCTGGGTTGTAATATCAAGTCCATACAAACAACCTTCATAAACTGATGGATTCATTTCAAACTCCATCATCATCGTTGCAAGAACCATGGCCGTGAGTAAACTATCCGATCCTGCATTATGCGACCCTCCAGTCCTTTTGATACCAAGAACATCTCCCAACCTTTGTAGCCCTAGCTCACCGCCATGAAGCCCTTCACAGAACTTGGCCATATACTTCACGTCGATCACCAGACCCAGGACACGTTGTGTAAGAATGGCAAACTCGGCGGCAGACTCCGGCAGAGGGGTGAGCGTCACGACATGCAGAATATATGCCAAATCGTACAAACCCTGAAACATAACCCAATGAATATTCCTATGCCGACTCAGCATATAGGAGACAGCCATCGAAAACCTCTCCATCTCTATGCCGTTGTTTTTCAGGTGGGTGAAGTCAATCCCATGTTGTTTCAGGAACTCGATGGAGTCCTCCGAGTGTCTGTCCTAGTGATTATTACATGATTATCTTTACTTAATTAGATGATTGTATAGGATCAGTGTTTCCTTGTATATACAGATTTCGTAGCTTTAATTTAGGAAGGGATGAGATCAAACATG
>JAOSBN010000005.1:5316033-5327983 GCA_027563595.1 Erythroxylum suave | reverse complement strand
ACGAAAAAGTATACACAATTCAACCCCCCTTCTTGTGTGTTGATTATCATTGTACTAATTTGTGATTTACTTCAAATGTAATGAGAACTTATGTAAATGATTTGAAGAACTTTCACTCCTAGTTGAATAAAAAATCAAAGGTACTTTGATTGAGAGATTATAGCAAGAATGAAAAGTTCTTTTATAACTCTATCCATGCTTGCGAAAATAGGAATAGGATTATTTCATTATTGAATTTTGCCTGATGCATTATTAATAATCTATAAAATAAGAAAGAGATAGGTCTTGATTACTTTGAAGAATAATAAGGGCTAATTCTTCTAACCTGGTGGATGAACACATCAAAGATTTTTATATGCTATAATTAAATAAACTTTATCTAGCATAAACCTTGATAAAGCTTCAAGACCAAATGGCTTTAATACCAAATCCTTTCAAAGGACTTAGAATCTAAATGGAGATACGATGGTAAAAGTTATGCTAGAAATCTTTAATAATGCCCACATACTTGTTAAAATAAAAAATGCCCCATCAACAAAGTGAAAAATGCCTCCTCTTTACATGATTATTGTCTTATTGAATGTTGAAATTTCATATACAAATTCATCTAAAAAAATTGCAAATAGGTTAAAGTAAATATTACCATTGATCATTAATCCTTGTCAAAGGACATATGTTCAAAATAGAAACAATGGTAACAACATTTTATTAGCTCAAGAGCATTTTAAATGATATAAGTCTAAGGCCAACATCAAAATTTAAGCTTTAAAGATAGATTTCACTATAGCTTATGATTATTTGAAATGGGATTTGTATTTAACTTTATGCTAAATTTTGGTCCTGAAGCATTCATCCAACTGAATAGAAATTTTTTTTACTTAACTTCCTTCTTAATGTTGGTGATTAGAGAGCTTACAAAGGTCTTCAAGACAGCAAGGGACTTTAGACAAGGTGATATAATCTCACCTTATCTCTTCATCTTAACATGGAAGTGTTCTCCAACTTAACTATATTGATAATCTTAAAAGAGCCAATTTTTAAATTTCATTATAGGTGCAACAAACTTTACATTTTTACCGATTTATTAATGATGTACTACTCCTAAGTGATGTTAATGCTACATCAATAGCTCTTTTACTTGATTCTTTAGAGTTTTTGAAAAATATTTTAGGTTTATTGTTCAATCTAATGTAAAATTCATTATTTCTCTTTATTAATTTGAGCTTAAAATTAGGTGCATTAGTTATAGCCGGGGATCTTAAACAGTAGCAATTACCTATCAAATATCATAGAGTTCCTATTTCATCTAGAAAGCTAACACAAGCTAATTTTTTGCCACTAATTGTATCTATAAAAAGGAAACTAAACAACTAGAGCAATAAATCTTCATCATATAGAAGTAGACTTTAATTGATCCTTCTTGTCTTGAGCAACATCTATAACTATTCTTTTTCACATTTATCCCTTCTAAAAGAAATCATTAAGATAATTGATAGAATTCTTGAGAACTTTTTATAAAGTGGCCAAAATGCTAAGTCTAAATTCCCCAAAATAAGCTGGTTAAAAGTATGTACAACAAGAGAATATAGAGGAGTAAGCATCACTTTTACTAAATTCATGTACAAGATACTACTTGCTAAGAGATTATGGAGGCTATGTATAAATAAGGAGGCATTTTGGGTGCGATGGATAAACCTTTATTATTTAAATATTTAAAGCATTTAGCCTATTAGTGGCAACTTATGTAGTTTTCTACCTTAAAATAAAATTTACTTATAAGGGAATTTCTACAATCCTTCACTAAACAAAAATTTGGACGTTAAAACATAAATTTGGAGATTAAAGTAACACCTCCTTTTAGATTGATCACAGGTATAATATAGGGCCACAATATAAGTTCAAGGCTTTAATAAAATTGAGGCCATCATCCCTGAAAACACTAAAGTGTGGGATCTTATCAAGGAAAACAATTAACTCTAGACTACCTATTCCTATAAAGGATATAAAGAAATTATTAATCATATGACCCAATATCTCCCTAATTCTTATATCCCTAATGTAGTTCAACGGCGACAAGACAAATCGACGAGGTTCATTAATAGCTTGCAAACATCTTCTATTATGTAACAAGGCTAAACAGATATGGTGTAAGTTGTTATGGGACTTTGCAATTATTCCCTCAACATCATTTATTTTATGGATTTCATGTAATAAAAAGCTTGGAACTAGAGACTCTTTGAAGTTCCTAATCTTAGATGAATGTTATATTTTATACTAGTCAATGAGGATCTTTATCGTCTATTTTACAATTGCAAATTCCCTTCCACTTTATGGTGCTCCATACTATAACTCTTTGAAATATAATATGTTCCATCGAATTGGTTTGATATAATTCTCTTGGCATCAAGAAAGAAATGTCATACTAAAGGAGACCAAAACATATTTAGATTGGCCTTTGGAGCTTTAGTTTATTACATACGAAATAAAATGAATTGAGTAATGTTTGTTAGCAAAAAATGAAATAGCACAAAATTAAAATTGGAACAACTTATCTAAATGTAAGCACTATAAGAAAATTAAAATTGGAACAACTTATCTAAATGTAAGCACTAAAATCGATAATATTGGTCACTATTATTAACAGTGTCCAATATTTGAAGTCGTCACTCCTATCACAAATATCTCCATCACTAATGAAATAGTGACTAATTTAAGAAATGGTCACAATTATGCAATACATTTATGACACAAATACTGTAACTAAAACTTATGAAATTTTTGACAAAACTATATGGTCATAATAACTTTACATATTTATAACAAGTTTATTATCACAAATAATATAAAGTATTGACAAATTAACTCATAATAGAACTTCATTATAATGGGACAAAAGTGCCGACGCTAAAATCTATGGAATATGTGACAATAATAAATGGTCATAACAACTTTACATATTTATGACAAGTTTGTCGACACAATAACATAAAGTAACGACGATTAAAGTTGTAACAATACTTCATTTTATTGCTACAACATTATCGCCACTAAAATAATTATAAATAGTGAATAATTATTTGTCACTAAAATTTTTTTCAATGTCCATTGTTTTTTGGTTACTAATATTTTAATAAAAAAGTGTCAACATCATTTCATTACAAAAATGAAAATTGGTTCTTACAAAAAGTATTGCCACTAATGTGTTTATTATTATCACAAATAAAACTATCAATTCATCAACGAATTTACATTAGCTATAAAAGAAATTTGCATTAGTGGCTATATTATCTAACAAATTTCATCACAAGTATGAAAATTATATATTACAATAATGTTGTTACTAAATAAAGAATATATGTTACAATTAATTTATCACTAATGTGTTTGTGTTTGTTTCAAATAATATTATTAAATTTAACAATTTAATTACTTAATCGATAAAATTTTTTGCATTGGTGGCCATAAAATAGAAGTTGTCACGAATGATACGGATATTTAGTGTCATGATATTATCAGACAAGCAAATAAAAATTATTAGTATATACAAAATATATAAAAATCACCAAACTGTACAAAATTCTAATTTCCAATATATAAAATTGGAAATTTTAATATCCAAGAAAATTATTTATTACAATTATTTGAAACTACTACGTACTAGTTAAAGCTAAAACTCTCTAAGGTAAAATTTCCTGGCTATTCTTCAGGATGAAGTTCAATGTTGATTTGTTTCCTATAAAATAAATAAAAATAAAATCAATTAATTAGTTTATAAAATATTGAGCTATAAATTTGGTACTAACATTTTATAATAATATAATGATAATAATAAGAAATATACTAATTATTCTAGAGTTTATAAATTTATAAACTTATATGAGTAGTTGGGGTATTTGATATTATGATACTTGATGGATCTTCAATTAAGGAAGAAAAGTAAGCAATTTATTAACACCACACATAACAAGCTTCTGGAATAAGTGACTATTCACGTTTCCTCTTCTTCATATACTAACTCCTATTTTTCTGTTTCGTTTTATTTAATAATACTGCCCCCATCCTTATTCATCTTCACTTTACCCAAAGGAAAACACTCCAATTCTCTAATACAACAATGAAACCAAGTGTAGCTATTAACTTTTATTCCCCTTTTATTCATGGAGTGGAAGGACAAGATAATTAATTATTTGACATAGATTAATGAGTTCGTGCTCTGGAAAAAAGAAATCATTCCAGTTCATATTTCAGATACATTAACGTTATAGGAAGCAAAAAGTAAAATTTTGTAGAAAAGATAGACTTGTTTAAGGTGAGAAGCTTGAGTTTGCCTGAAATCCACTTGAAAATTTTCATTTCTACTCCTTAGACTTCTCAACAATCTACTTAAAATAATCAAATCCACAACTTAGTATCAGATACTATTATGAAAATTTGTCTTATATCTGCATAGTATATGACTTTCCACTTCCAATTGTGCCATAGTGTTCCAACCTTGAAATATCCCAAGAATAAAGGGCTCACTTCCCTTTGAAAATTAGATTAATGTTGTTGATGTCTTGTATGAAGAACAAGTCCAACTAATAGCACTTGTTTCGGCTGAACAGAAAACAAGAAACTGTGATCAAGGGGAAGAGGACCAAAGACAAGAAAAATGATTGAGACTAGAACTGAAAGAAAAGGGCTAACTTGGTGTCAGCGTCTTTAAGAAGAATGGTAACTTCATCTCCGGACTCACAATCTTGTTCATTTACAAAGATTTCTTGGGGGCAGAGAAGGGCGTATCCTTATAACAACTCTAATCTTTTTGGTTGATTCATGAAGTTTTGCAGGAGCAAAATATTTTAGAGAAAACTTAGGGGTCTTCAACGAACTAGTTTGGACTTCCACGAAAAGAAAAGATTGGAAATCTAGATTCGAAATTTAGAAGGAGAAGATAGAGGATTTGAGAGAAAGAGAAAGCTCTGTTCGAGGAGAAAAGAGAAACACAAAAAACTAGAGTCATAGTACAACTGTACAAAATTATACAAGTTTTTTACTAAATTAGTTTTAAGTACTAGTCTACTCGATTTAAATTTTCAATTATGCTTATTCATTAACTAAATGCTTCATGAATTCTTGGATCAAAAAGCTCACCCTTTCATATAAAGAAATTTGATAAAACTTTTATGTTATGATTAAAAAATTTAACCGATTCCTTTTTTTAAAAAAAAGGCTCAATCGGTATAATGAGTTTAGTACTAAAAATATTAAACCACCTAATTTTTTTTTTTGATTTTTAATTTTTTGGTTTGATTTATTCAAATAAATCTTATTTCGAAAATCGGTTAGTTTATTAATTAATCGGTCAATTTTCATAAATTAATAAGTTCTTATAAATTAAAATAAATGTATAAATTTTATTTAACAATTTTCCCTTTCAATTAATCTAGTGTAGCTGTTAACTTTTATTTAATACTAATACCCTTCTTATTCTTCTTCAGATTCTAAACTTACCCTATCTAACCATTACAAGTACTTACTGGTCGCTAAAATTTATACAATAATGATAAAATTTATCTTTACAGTGGTTAGTTTAAATATGTTTTTATAACAACAAATATTTATCATTAATTTGTTACATTTATATTGACAATAACTTTTGTAACAAAAGTTGATCAAGTGACAACAAAATTTCTTGTCACTAAAATTACAAATAGTAGTGAACATAGTGATAGTTCAATTATTATGACAATATTAAGTAGACACGAACTAATTGAATTTTTATTGACAAAAGTTTTCGTCATAACAAGTACATAGGTTTTTAGTAACAAAACTTAGTGATAAAACAAAATTTGACACTATTAAGACAATTTAATTGTGAAGGTATTAAATTGTCACAATTCCTATTGTATTAGTGACACAAAAATAAATTATCATAGTTAATCCAAACAATAGTGTCGATCAATTGTTTTATCACAACAAACTTCGTACTTGTGACGACATAATACTTAGTCACACAAAAATTATCACCAAATTACAAATGGTAGTGACCATAGTTATAGTTTGGTGATTGTGACAATATTAATTAGACACTAATTAATTGAATATTTATTGACAAAACTTTTTGTCACAATAAGTAAAATATTGTGTGACGATAAACCGTTTCATCACAACATGAAAAAAATATTAGTGTCCAATCTATGTTTTGTTACAATAAATAGACAATATTAGTTACCAACATATGTTTTGTCATAATTACAATTAATTCCTGCCAAAATTATTTTGGCGCCAAATTTCATAGGCTTTTAGTGACAAAACTTAGTGATAAAATAAAATTTAACAATATTAATATATTAATAGTGACTATTTAACTGTGAAAGACACTAAATTGTCATAATTACCACTGTATGAGTTACAAAAATATAAATCATCACAGATAATCTAAACAATAGGGTCAATCAATTGTCTTGGCACAAAAAAAATCTTTCATTTGTCATGATAAAAAAGTTAGTCACAAAAACATTGTCACTAAATTATGAATTGTTGTGACCATAGTTATAGTTCGATTATTGTGACAATATGAAGTAGACACTAATTAACTGAATATTTATTGACAAAATTTTTTGTCTCAATAACTAAAATATTGCAGGACAATTGACTGTTTCGTAACAAAAAGAAAAAAATATAAGTGACCAAACTATGTTTTGTCACAATAAATAGAAAATATTAGTTACTAGCATATGTTATGTCACAATTACAATTTATTCCCTCCAAAATTATTTTGGCACCAAATTGCATGGGCTTTTAATGACAAAACTTAGTGATAAAAGAATTTTTGACACTATTAATATATTAATAGTGACAGCTTAATTGTAAAAGATACTAAATTGTCACAATTACTATTGTATTAGTGACAAAAAATAAATCATCACAGTTAATCCAAACAATAGTATCAGTCAATTAGCTTGTCATAAAAAATCTCGTATTTATGACGAAACAATAGTTAGTCACAAAAAAATTGTCACTAAATGTCTTAACTCCTGTAGTGAAGTCATTATGAAAAATCACTACCTTAAGTTGAAAATCCCTCCTCTATAGTATAGTAGGACAATGGGATCTGACTTCAGGGTTATCGCCTTCTCCACCAGCTTCGGTGTACTCTAAAGGGAAGAGTAGGATCTGTCTCCAAGAACTATGCAGAAGAACTAAGAAGATAGCATAATTGAAAAAGATGGGTGTGTTTTATATCTTTTGGTTCTTTAATGGTGAATCTATCTCCCTTACGCTAACCTTGACATAAGAAGAATGATGTTTAAAGATGTTATAAACTTCTTTTTCACCTCTGTATTTATGTAAAGAAGAAGGGAGGGGTGTGTGGTCGATGAAAGTAGAGAGTGGAATGTATCATTGTGTGTCTTTATATTGAAAACCAACATACACTAGGTATATATATACTAAAAATTAAGAATGTTGGGAGTATAATAAAAATGGAAATTAAAAAATGAATGTAAGGACCCTAGCAAACTCTTAACAGTATCAATGACAGATAAACTAATACTAAAAATAAGTATATCATCCATATAAAGAGTTATGATCACACAACCATTGATGTTAGATTTCACGTAAATGTAAGAATCAATATCACAAGTGGTGAAACCATATTTGAAAATCTCACTTTCAAATTTCTCATGCCACTATTTGGGAGCTTATTTAAATCCATACTAAGTTTTAACCAACTTACACACTTTTTTTCTTGACTAGGCACCCTAAAACCTTTAGGCTGGACCATATAAATTTTCTCTTCACAATCATCATTTAAGAAAGCTATCTTAACATCCATTTTATGCACATGAAGCGTAAATACCGAGAAATATAAAAAAAATCCTTATAGATGCTGTTTTAGAAACAGGAGAGTAAGTATCAAAATGTTCAATCCTTCCTTTTTTTAAAGCCTTTAATCACGTCTTGCTTTAAACCTCTCAATAGTTCCTTCAGGTCTCACTTTCTTTTTAAAAATCCACTTACACTCCAAAAGCTTACAACTTTAACGTAGATCAACTAAAACCCAAGTTTTATTATACATGATTGACTCTAACTCACTATCTATAGCTTCCTTCCAAAAGATAGCGTTAACATATCTCATTGCTTCCTCAATATAATTCACCATAAAACCTTCATCTATCTCCTCAAGTTTTTTCACTACAAAGAAAGTAATAAAGTCAGAACCAAAACTAATGAGTACTCTAGCTCTTTTGCTTCTCCTTAGTTCAATATTTTCCTCTTCCTCTATGTCATCATTAGTAGAAGAACTAAGGATGGACTCCTTAGGAACTTACACACTCATTTTTATAAGAAATAAATCCTTAAAGAGCACTACATCTTTTGACTCTATAATTGGTCCATAAGTGTTATATTCATCTTCTTTAACCATAAATATATAGGCAGAATTATTAGAGGCATATCCTATAAAAATTGAATCAATAGTCTTAGGTCCAATTTTCATCCTCTTATGGTCAGGTAGGGCAACCTTAGCAAGACATCCTCACACTTTCAAAAAATGCAAGTTAGGTAGATAACCTTTCCGAATTTCATAAAGGGATTGATCTAGTTTTGTCACGACTAGGAAGCGCATCGGGCACATGATAATCATCGTATACCCAGTTTAAGGATACTCACGGTACCCTTAACCCAACTATGCAAGGCTAACTGGTTATCTTAAAAATTTTGGTAGCACAATGATTGTATTTTGAAAATCCTAAAATGATCAACACTTGTAAATCAATTTTAAACACACTTATATATTCACATTAAACATTACCACAACTTCTCAACTTTGAAGTCCACTCAAGAGGAATCTCAACAACAGTGCAAAATGTTCATTCATTAGGTCATTTACAATTCCAAACAAAGTCAAGAGTTATTTTACAAAATTATAAAGCATATCAACGTGATCATAAGCCACTGTACAACAAAAGTACAAAACAGAGACTACCCATGTGCAGTAACACCTCGAAAATAAAAGACCACACAAATCACTCAGAGCTTCAAGCTCACCAAATTAACCTACATGGTTGGAAAGCAAAGGGGATGAGTATACTCTGTACTTAGTGAGTAGATAGAGCATATATTGTAAATAGAACCCGGTGCACACCAAAATGATCTAAATAACCTAAGGACGGTTTTATACATCTATCATCCATGTAACCTTCTATGAGGTGAATATGCATGGTATAAAAATACATAGACCTAGCCTATGACTCAAACTATACTAGTTAGGAACCACATAGGCCTAGCCTAGTAATCACTCATTCAGTGAACATAGATTCCAGTTCTGGTACATAAGAATAGGAAAATGGCGCATGTAAAAATCAAATATCATAATAAGCCAAAATTGTTATACGTGTCACCACTAGTCGGCCAAACTATTATACATAGCCATCAATTCCTAATGTTGGCTCGACATTCATCTGTCGTGAGTCCAAACTATAGTCAACAAGAGCGTTATGACCCTAGGTGATGACTTCGTCGGTGATCAGACCTTTAGGTGCGCAATGACTCGCAAGTCCTGTAGAATAGTGTTGTTACAAGGACTCGACTTTTATGTACCAACATCAAAGGGATAGGGGTTGTTTAATTTGATGTGCCCGGCAAATGATTGATGGGATTGTTTAATTTGATGTGCCAGCAAATGATTGGCCAATCATTTCTTCATCAATGATAAAAAATCATATTCAAATATTTAATACTAAAATCAAATAGGGTACTATGCCTTTATTTATCTGTGCAACTGATAAAATGGAACCTTGCTAGGGCTCTAAGCTAAAAAAGAACATATACATGGATTATACATGACTCGGTTATACATATGTAAGTTCCAAAACATTATTTCATATAGTGAAAGTCATCTTTTCTGCTCTAAGTGAAAAGTTGTTCAAAATTTTAGTTTCAGAAATAAAACATTATCCTTTGCACCTCAAGTGCAAGTTTGTTAAAAACAATATCATTCATCAAAATATGTAATAAAAACAACAGTTCCACTCCAAGTGCAAAGAGTTATTCAAAACAATGTCATTTATTAACTACATAAGTATACTAGCATCTATTTGAGATTCAATTCTACTATGCATGACCTAGGTTCAAACTTCCCAAACAAGTTATTATGTATGGCTTTGGTTGTCCTAGTCTCATTTGAGAGATATGTTTTCCCTAACTCTCCTCAAAAGAAGGTACATACCCCTTCAAATTCAACAATCCTCAGTTGAGCCCCTTGATTCACAGCTCCCAAGCCTTTATACGTACAAATGCAATTTATTTACTACTCAAATGTATCTTGTATTTATACACTTTATACACCATCACACAAGTGTATAAACACAATATCACTATTTTAAAGCTATAGGATTTGCCCATTAAGCTTCTTACATGATTACTTCCCTTATTATTCGCATATGCTTTCTCTTTGCATTTTCCAAGACATTTAATGCCTTTAATCCAATACTTACACCTTTCAAAGCATAATTAACCACATTTTTATCCAAGCATATTAGGCCACTTCTCATTTATCTAAGCAAAACTTCAAGTTTACTCTAAGTAAGCATAAGAGCCTCTTTCCAATGCACACTATTAAAATCCTTAAATCCTAAGCCAAGTTCACTTGGGCTTTTTATCAAACACCTAAAGGCATGAACTTAAAAACCTCATTCCAATTTATATCTTCCTTATTATTCATCATTCACATTATACATACACAATTAACTTCAAAGAATTCATTTAAACCATCAATTTCAAAAGATATTCAAATTTTCACAAACTTTAATCAAAGAGAGGGAATTTCGGTTTTGGATTAAGGAAGCTTCTCCATGGCTCATTTCATTCATGTAAACCATGTTTCATGCATATTCAAGCATGGAGAACAACATATCTTAACATCAAACTCAAAATCATAATATAGAGAGGGATGAGACAAAATTTACCTAAACTTTCCTTTAGTGATATCTTAAAATCCTTTGAGAATTTCTCAAACATAATGATAGAGTTCCTTGACCTAAAATTAACTTAGAACATCCTATTCTGGGTTGGAAAATTAAAAGAATGGTGGAAATTTGATGAGGACCAAAAATTCTTCTTCTTCTCCTCTCTTCTCCTTTCTTTTAATTAAAAACAAAGTGTTTTTAATGTTTTATGGTGGGATGCATAGCCGCATAAGGAACAAGGTCTAGAATTTTGATTCTTCTTTGACCAAACATGGTGAAATTACCATTTTGCCCTTAGTTTATGTGAAATTACCATTATACCCTTCAAACTTTTCCTAAATTCGCAATTTAGCCCATGATTTGAGAATGACCAAAAATTTTATTTTCATGATGGTCCCCGAACTTTTGAAGAATATAATTAAGCCCCTTAACTTCATAAAATTACATATTGGTCCTCTGAGAATTGAAAAATTACTTTTAAATCCCTTATGTACATCAACTTTCCCAATTGACCTATCTAAGTGTCCCAAAATCTATAAATCATGTCTAATCACCTATAAGGCATTATAAAACATTTAACTTGGCCACCATGGCCATATTCATCCAGTGGACTTGGTTTTACACATTTAGAAAATTATAGGTCAGAAATATCCAAGATTTCGCATACCGATAAACTCTAAGTTCATATAAGGAAATATAACATTATATATCACTGACATATATACCGAAAGGGTCAAATACATTTTGAACTCATATACAACCATGTATATATCAATCAAACCAATATAAAAGAGCTTAGAAAATCTGGCATTACAAGTTTCTTAGAAGGGAATCTATTTAGAGCATAACAAGCTAAAAGAATAGCTTCCCTTCGGTAATCTTTAGGAAATCAACATTGCATTCATCATGTCCTTGAATGTTTGATCGCGGCTTTGTCGATTCGACCTTATGATTGATCCTTGGAAACCGGTCAAAAATAATAATTCCAAAGATTGCAA
>JAOSBN010000005.1:5262689-5296609 GCA_027563595.1 Erythroxylum suave | reverse complement strand
TATATGGAGGCCATATTAGGCATGACCATGCCGAGATATGTTCACACACTCATATCCCATTCCAAATTACCATTTTATCCTTCCCATCGAGGATGGGATGTTACATTTTTAGTCATATTGACAAAGAAAGACTAGATAGATTAGTAAAGAATGGAATTCTTCCAAATTTGGATTTTACTGATCTCAATATTAGTGTGGATTGTATTAAGGGAAAGTAAGCAAAACACACAAAGAAAGGTGCCACGAGAAGCACTCAACTTCTTGAAATTGTACACACCCATATATGTGGATCTTTCAATAATAATTCTTTCAGTAAAGAAAAAATACTTTATCACTTTTATTGATGATTATTCACTTTACGGATATGTCTATTTACTGCATGAGAAATCTCAAGCAGTGAATGCCTTATATGTTTATATAACTGAAGTTGAAAGGCAACTAGACAGAAAAGTGAAAATCGTTAGGTCTAATAGAGGTGGTAAGTATTACGGAAGATATGATGAAAGTGGACAACAGCCTGATCCATTTGCTAAATTTCTAAAAAAGCATGGCATATGTGTTCCATACATAATGCCAAGTACACCACAACAAAATGGTGTATCAGAAAGGCGTAATCGAACCTTAATGGACATGATTAGAAGTATGTTAAGTAATGCATCTTTAACCTTATCATTATGGATGTATGCCTTAAAAACTACCATGTATTTGTTAAATAAGGTTCCTAGTAAGGCAGTTCCAAAGATACCTTTTAAACTGTGAGGTAGGAAACCTAGTTTAAGGCACCTACATGTCTAGAGTTGCTAGGCAGAAATAAGGATATATAATCCACAAAAAAAGAAACTAGATACAAAAACAATCACGGATATTTTGTTGGTTATCCAGAAAAATCTTAAAGGTATAGATTTTATTGTCCTAACTATAGTACAAGAATTATTGAAAGTAGA
Source organism: Erythroxylum suave (assembly GCA_027563595.1). Taxonomy (NCBI): domain Eukaryota; kingdom Viridiplantae; phylum Streptophyta; class Magnoliopsida; order Malpighiales; family Erythroxylaceae; genus Erythroxylum; species Erythroxylum suave. The sequence continues at coordinate 5,295,665 of JAOSBN010000005.1, read as the reverse complement.
AATGCTAGGTTTATAGAGAATGGTGAAATTAGTAGGAGTGACGTTTCACAAAATATACAAATTAAGGAAGTTAGAATACAAGTCCCTTTGACTTGTGTTCCCACTATTCAAATTGTTGTTCCTCAAATTATTGCATTGCATAACAATCATGAAGAGCAACAAATACATGCTCCTAACATTCAACATGAACTTGCAATAGAAGAACATAAGAAATAGCATTAAGAAGATCCCAAAGAGAAAGGAGATATGTTATTCCAAATGATTATGTGGTCTATCTATAAGAGTTGGAAGATGACTTAGGAATTAATAATGATCCAGTTTCATTTTCACAAGCCATTAATAGTGCTAATGCTAATAAATGGTTAGATGCAATGAAAGATGAGCTTAAATATATGGAACATATGGTGTTTGGCACCTTGTAGAATTACCTGAAGGATGCAAGAGAGTTGGATGTAAATGGGCCTTTAAGACAAAGCGTGACTCTTATGCCAAACTTGAACATTACAAGGCTAGACTTGTTGCTAACGGTTACTTAAAAAGATGGTATTGACTATAAGGAAACGTTTTCACCAGTTTCCAAGAAAGATTCTCTCAAAGTTATCATAGCATTAGTGGCTCATTATAATTTAAAGCTACATTAGATGGATGTGAAAACTGCCTTTCTGAATGAGAATTTAGAGGAAAATGTATATATGGATCAACCAATTAGTTTTTCAGTTGAAGGGAAAGAACATATAGTGTGTAAACTGAAAAAGTTAATATACAAACTCAAGTAAGATTCTTGCCAATGGTATCTTAAGTTTAATGATACTGTTGTTTCCTTTGGTTTTAAAGAAAACATTGTTGATCGATGTATATATTTGAAGGTTAGTGGGAGTAAGTTTGTCTTTTTTATTTTATATGATGATGACATCTTGCTCGCAACTAATAATCTTAGTATATTAAATAAGACTAATCAGTTTCTCTCTAACAACTTTGAAATGAAAGATATGAGAGAGGCAAGATGTATGATCGGAATAGAAATATTTCAGAATAGATCACAAGGACTATTAGGTTTGTCTTAGAAAGCATATATTAATAAAGTTCTAGAGAGATTCAGAATGGATAAATGTTCATCATTTCTAGTTCCAATTCAGAAAGGAGACAAATTTAATCTCATGCAATTTCCAAAGAATGATATGGAACAGAAACAGATGAAAGAAATTCCTTATGCTTCTGTTGTTGGGAGTTTGATGTATGCTCAAACATATACAAGGTCGAACATTAGTTTTGCAGTTGTATGCTTGGTAGATACCAAAGTAACCCAAGATTGGATCATTGGAAAACTGCAAACAAAGTCTTAAGATATTTGGAAGGGATAAAAGATCACATGCTTACTTATAGGAGGTCTGATCATCTTGAAGTAATTGGATATTTAAATTCAGATTTTGCTGGTTGTGTGGATACTAGAAAATCTACATTTGGCTATTTATATCTTTTAATCGGAGGAGCAATATCATGGAAGAGTGTGAAGCAGTCAATAATTGGTGCATCCACTGTGGAAGCTAAATTTGTAGCGTGCTTTGAGGCTATGGTTCAGGCTAAATGGTTGGTAAACTTTATTTTAGGACTTGGAATAGTCAACAGTATTGCTAGGTTGTTAAAAATTTATTCTGCTAATTCCGCAGCAGTTTTCTTTTCTAAAAATGACAAGTATTCTAAAGGTGCTACATATATGGAATTGAAATACTTTGCCGTTAAAGAAAAGGTTCAGAAGCGTTGAATGTTAATTGAGCATATTGGCACTAATCTTATGATTGCTAACCTTTTAACTAAGGGATTACTGCCCAAAATATTTATGGGGCATATTAACAGTATAGGCATTATTGCTAAGTAGGTATTAATACATATTATGATGACATTTATGTTTTAATGTAATTGACATTCTGAGCTCATTATTAAATTAGTTTTTTATCAATTCTATGTTCCCCTTTTATGGATCATTTCATGGAGAAGACTAACTTTGTCATACATGGAAGGGAATATGTTGTTTAAATCACATACAATCGTAATGACTAACGTTAGTTCTAATTTTGATTATGATGACTAATGGATTAAATGCTAAATAAATTTAAATGAAGTATACAGATGGCAATGCTACGTAAGACTCCAAAATATACCCTAGATAAAATGTTACATATTTTTGAAACTACATGCATAGTATGAGTTAAAATTGTGCTATGATTTGAAAATGAAAGGCATGTGACTTGAATTTTGGTATTGATGGACCATCATTAGTGAATTGGAATTAATTGAAGCCATTAAAGAATTGAGTTATTTAAATGTACTTTTGAGCTAGGAAAAATGGTTAAGAGACAAGTTAAGTTGGTACATGAAAATCAGTATGACTAAGCCTATACTTTGAATGATATTTGGTGATATTTGGAAACGTTGATTATGTGACAAATGGACCAATTATTATGTGACAAGTGGAGCCATTATTAAGAGACATGTGAACTAATAATTTAAGTGAGAAATGACAACTAAATGTGTGGATTAGTGGCAACATCTTGCTTAGGCAAATGGCATTACATGCTTAGTGACAAATGTCAATGGAAGGAAGAGACATCTTACACCTAATTGAGCTAAGCTTGTGTAAGACATTTTGCTGTGTTTTCTCTTCTTTCTTCATCTCTCACCACCGAAAACCTATTCTTATCTTACAACTTTGTGTTTTGCTGGAGTTTTGCTGAATTATCACATTAAGATACGGCATCAAGGAAGCTAGAGCTTGCTATCTTCTATGCTATAGTCTTATTAGTCACTTTGATCTTGGAATTGTGTTTGCTTACTTAGAAGGATTGGTTTGGCTTGATTTTTGAAGTTGTTCTTTGAAGTTTGAAGAGGTAAGGGAGTACTAAACTTGGTACTATGTTAGAACATGCATTGTTTGATGTTTGAAGTGGATAAAATGTGTACTGAATTTATGAAGAATTGTGGTTAGAAATTGGATACATGCTGGATACTTATTCTACTGGATAGAATTAGTGGTTCTGACTTTTAGGAATAAACTATACTAATCTTGGCAAAATTGGACAAAGTGGTCTTCAGAAAAATTGTAGCTCATTCTTTTAGCTTTCCAATGGTATATCACTTGTAATTTGAACTTCAGACGAAAGAGATATGGCCTTTACATGATAACATCACAAGTGTTAGCACTATCCTTGACATAATTTTGTGTCATGTTTTCAATGATTAAAATGTATTGATGTAGGCCGAATTAGATAAATTTGTTTTAATAAAAGTTGTATATTTTTCTCTTAGCTTTTTATTGGTATAAAGTTTGTAATTTTTGGACATTGTAATTGAGAGATATGAGTTTTACAAGTTTAAATACGCATTAGGGGTGCATGATCGTGCTTCAAACTTGTAAAAGTCATATCTCTCAATTGCAATGTCACGATCGTGCATTAGCCTTTCATTCAATGCATGATCATGCACTAACCTTTCAATTATGGAATGTACGATCGTGCAGCACTAGCTAAAATTTGAATGAGCATAATCTATAGTATTTTGAGCATAACTTATGGAATACGGAACCAAATTGAATGATTTTTCTTGCGTTTGAAACTTAAGGCATAGAGAAAGATTTCTTTAGAGAACTTTTTGTCTAAAAACGTTAGTTTCTAGGTCAAAATGGCCATACAAATCAGACCATAAATCTACTAGAGCAAGTTTGGAAAAAAATGCAGGAAAAGAATAGTGGACAAGGTTTTTACCTTGAAGTTTGAATAAGATTTGGATTTGTAATTAAAATAATAACCTAAGCAAGGTGTTATTAGATAACAAAGTATCTATTTTTGGAACTTAGAAGGTATTAAAGGAATGAAGTCTACTTATGAATGTTAATGTGATTTAAAGAACAAGCGTAATGTGTTAGTTGTGAATGTTTGTGAATTAGGAACTTGTGTGATTTCATATAATGTAAAATTACTTAGCAAATTCATTAGTGCATGATTGCAAATGTTTATGTTCACAATTCATGTTAAGTTTGATTAATTGTGAATGATTAGTTCCTTTTGTGAGCGAAATGGAATAAATTATATGATATGCATGAAATGGTTTATTTTAAAACTACCGAGTCCTAGTCATGGGTAACTAGGCATGCCTAGAAGGGTTAACAGCTACTTCTGTAGTTAGACACTAAGGTGTCTTCCGTAACCAAACACTAAGGTGTCTTTTGTACTAAACACTCCGATGTCTTTTGATTTCAAACACTTATGTGTCTTTTGTTTTAGAGACTTAAGTATCTTCTGTTTCAGATACCAAACATGGTATCTTCTGTACTAATCTCATTACCTACTTCTGTAAAAAGGATCAGCAAGCTAACTTGTTTTGTATTTTTTTACATGCTTAGTTATGATATAAGCAAGCTCTGTTCTGAAATGACTAAATTATGTTCTGAAATCAGATAACGTTTTAATATAGACAAGTTCTGTTCTAATATTTTCAAAGTTCAGTTATGAAATTTTGATATTTTGATATCATATTTGTAAGTTTTGCTCTGAAGCAAATATATTATGTTTTAATTTGGCATATTCTATTCTGAGATACATATTGTTTGGCTTGTGCTTTTATGTGCACAATTAAAGATTGTTTGAATTGTGATTTGAATCTTTATATGTGAATGTTAGATGATTGTTAGAAACAATTGCCAAAATAATATCTTGTTTAGTTATTCCCCACTAAGCTTTATGCTTAGCACGGTGGTTTTACCTCCGTGTAGGTTCAGATAGAAGGGTATGAAGACTGAAACGTCAAAGAAGTATGTGTTTTGTTTTGACAAGATGTATTTTTGAGTTCTATTAATTGTAATGAGATTTTATATTTTGATGTTTTGATGTTAATGGTTTGTAACAACCTTAATAAAGTTGGCTTTTGAATTTCCGGTTTGTATACAATGTATATGATATTTATTGTTTATAAATTAACATCTAATGATCTGTAATATATGAATGCTTGAGTTTCTAGAAATGCATGTAAGTGATTGTTTGGTATGTTTTGCATTAGTTTGGTCCTGCTATGCGTAGCATCTTCATATCCTTCCAGGAGGTATGGGGATGTTGTATGTTACATGAGCCAAGTGGGAGAATGTTGGATTATTGTCTCATGTAATAAATGTTTATAAAGCTTACTAACATGATGAGTATTGTGATAGTTAAGAGGTGGTTTTCTCAAAACCACTTATAAATATCTCCTCTTTTGGTCTTATTCTTGCCTATTAAGTTGCTTCTGTCGATAACCATCAAACAAGGAGAACATACATAAATGATAAAGAGAGGAGAAAGAATAGAAACACGGAAGAAAATCAACATCAATCAAATTTATGGATCAAGGTACGATAATTTATATGTGAGAATTATATGAGATCCTATATAATCGTATAAAGAAGAGAAAGTTTTAATACATCATACAGAAAAATGACTCCATAAAAGTATGCACGACCTTAAATTTCTATCTAATCACATCAGAACATGATGAACATAGTTATAGCCAATGCGGACACCAAAGTACTAGCCGACAAGATAGAAGCTGATGAACCAGGAGGAGGAGGTGTGGTAGGGCTAGATGGTCCACTCGTTGTGGGGCTTGGTGATGGTTCCGGAGTACAATCATCTGGGGTGTTGCCAGAAGAAGGTGAAGGAGTAGTCGGAGTAGTGGTTGGTGGTGTAGGTGCTGTAGTTGGAGGTGTGGTTCCTGATGAGACTGTAATAGCCAGCTTTTGTCCGGACTGGCAGTGACGGCCAATGGTGCAAATGAAGTAATGCTCGCCGGAGGACGTGAGAGTGACATTTGCTGGGCCGGTGGTGATTACCTGTCCGATAGCGTTCGTTGACGTGCATCCGTCAAAGGATGTTTTTTGGACTTGGAGTACATCATGCGCATTTGTCTGGAAGTTGAACGCTGAAAATAATAGGAGCCAAGCATGCATATGTAAGAAACTCAAAATAATTAACCATAGTAAAGACATGAACTTGTTTGGTCAGGTTGTCTTTTTTTTCCTTTTTTTCCCTTATAATAGAAACCAAAATCTTAAATTCGGGATTGTATGTTAAGTTGTAGTGTGTGACAATTGCAAATTCGGGTATAATAACAAATAACATGAATATGTAATTACAATTGTTGTTGCGTTCGGAATTAAAACTTTGGCTTAAACGAATATAAGACAAACTAAGAGGAGGGTGTAGAGGAATTTACTTAAGATGTCCCCAACCGCAAAAGTTTTGCCATTAGCCCAATTTGAGTATACAGTTGCACCACCTTGTGGGACGGTCCATCCTTGGCTATCTCCGACCACATGCACCGTTTGCCCTACCGCGCATCCCAAAAGGCCTGCCACCATGACTGAGATGAAAGCTATACCCATGATTCTTGCCATCCCTCTCGTTCTTGTCCTCTTCTTTTGTTGCTTGGTTGCTTCTTGGATTAATTCTCTGTCTTTTGGATGTTATATGTTACTTGTGACTACATGACTTGAATGACATAGTGTCCTCTTATATATAGTTACGGAGGCATGAATGGAGTTGACTGGGTCCAATTAGATACGGTCATGGAGGACCAAGTAGTGTACCACAGGGGCAAGCAAAGAATCAATGCCGGTCCTTCTATGCGATAGTTATGGAGATTTGAATTTAAGGCATAATTGCCAAAGAGGAAATTTCGGATGTAGAAACTAATGAAACGTTTCTTATGGGCAAAACCTAAAGTGCAAGTGTCTTCATCACTTGGTAATAGTCGCAACTTATGAGGTTTAGCATATCACAAAAAATGCTATATTGTTTTTTATTAAAAAGGTGTTGATGACTATCTTCTTGATTTATCGGGATCTATATAAATTAACTGGTAATATTACATTATTACTCCTTTATAATCGAAAGACCACAGGTTTGAATCACAGAAAAAAATATAAATGAAAGCTGTATACAATTGACGACTCTCTCGCAATGTTCGCAACGTGGAGAGCCTTATGCAGTGGAGTTTACTCTCCCCTTATACTAAATTAACGCTTCAAATTTAACATTTTTTTAATATTTGATTAGCAAAAGAATTAAATTGCTTAGTTGTTTTATAAGCCTTTTTGCTTAATAAAAATAGAACATTTTCTCTTATCATTTTAAACAAGAATACTCACATAATAAGTAATCATAGTGACAAACTAAAAAATATAAAGCATGGGTAAGCCTTCCTCGTGTTTGCAACCTAAACCCATTCCTTCCAAGACGTTGTGAAGAAAATATTGCCGAACAAGGCAAATTTCTACCAATGGAAAGCCTCAAAAGTCTACAAGTTAGACTTGAGGGCTTCCAAGCAAACTTCCAAGTTCCGGTGAAGTTTGAACGTATTGTTGGTTCAACCCAAAAGTCGAACGAAGTTTCTTCCTTGTGCGATGTCTTTTCAATCCTTTGACACTTTCCAGGCTTAGAAATGAGAAGCAAGGTCTAGTCGAAGCGGTGATGGCTTGAGAGCTGGATCCATTAACCGAGTGAAACTCAAGTGGGTTTTCCACCAAACACGTTTGAGCTGATCAAGATATTATTGACTCAATCCCTTACCCCACTAATTACCTTTCTAGAATAGAAAATACTTGATAAAAAGACTTGCAATCGTCATACAGTCGTAGCTACCAAGACAATTCCGCAAGCAAAGGGTCATCTGATTAAAATTCTACAGGTCTAGTTTGATTAATTTTTTTTCACTTTCATATTAGAACATATGTGTGATGTTTATTTTTTTCCACATTAAATCATAGAGATAATATAATATTATTGGAATTTTAAACTACATGCTATAATCATAAATAAAGTCGTGATATTGTATTCAAAAGTAGTAAAACCACCTTAGATTCCATAAATAAACACTACAACAAAGAAGGGTTTTGGTGACTAAATATAACATCTCTGAAAGAAACAAAATTGTCACAAAAAGTATAGCGACAAAAAAAACTTTCGGACAAATGGTCACAAGAGTCCAGTAACAAAAAATTATCTGCAACATTTGAAAGGAATTGTCGCCCAAAAGATTTTGCTACGATTATCTCTTCGTCGTTAATAAGAATAGGCAACCAGAGGAGAAATAGTCGCAGATCACTTATTGTCACGTTTAAGTTTGGTAGGTAAAGGTAATTAGTTTCGTTAACACAGGCATAGATAATAATGTTTACTGACAATTTATTTTCATAGCATAATATGTTTAGCTATGAAAATTGGACCGTAGCTAAATATTATTGGAGACATTTTGCGAGGCGTAAGTAAAAAGATTTGGTAACGATTTTATATATTTATGGTCGACAAAATCTGCAAGCCCACATAATCGTTCCTAATAGTTACACATCAAGTATTCCAAAGTTGTATCCCATAAGGAATAAAATACTCGCTATTCAATTAATCCTAATTGCTTGAACCAAAATGACAAGAAACTTAATAGTTGATTTGATTTGAGTGAACAATTAATTGTAAAGACTATAGATAAAAAAACAAGGAAATTTTGATGGCTAAGACCTAGGACTTTGGGGTTCACCAATTTAGGAGATTAATCGATAAATTATAGAATTGATTAAATGACAAGTTATAATACACATTCACTTATATTCTCTCTCAAGACATGTAAGAATATCTAGCTAGTTGATTACCTTCTCTCAATGTGAAACTTAACTAGTCAAATTCATTAAGAATAAACAATCTTAAGTTATCACACTAGTTTAAGATACCTTTATCTCTATATCTAATGTGTTTATTTTTCTAATGGACAAATCGCACTTCACCTCTCAGTCCATCACATGATTCCTAAGATTGCATCTATAGTGATCTAGCATAAAAATAACAATAAGGCTCAAGAAAGATAATATAATCCAAGAACTTTTATTCAACACCAATCAGTCTATAAAACATCAATCAATCCCAAAAATAAGCTATATTCCTAGCCCTAAATGGGGTTGAGTTCCAGCACATGATAAAAAAAATCAAAATACATAGAGACTATCAACATTTAAGACAGGGTAGAGAGAGAAGATAGCGAGAGAAAACCAGACAAGCTTACTTCCAATCTTGATGCAATCCTCCTCCTTCCTCTCTTTTTTTTTTCCTATTTTGGGTACCTCCAATCTCTTTGCCTCGTTTTCAGTGCCAGAATCCCTATTTAGGTCTTCAAAATGAGTATTTATAGTGTTTTGGGCAAAGAAACTTAGTTTTTATTAAACAGGGGAATAAAGATCGTAACAGTGTCGTCAAGGTTCGTTAAGCGGACCTAAGGTGCACTAGGCGGACCTTCTCAGGTCTCTGGAGCAGTTTTGGACAACGAATGTCCGTTAAGCTGACAGTCACGGGTCTTTTAGCCTCGCTTCTTTACTCATGTCCATTTGAAGGGACATGATGTCCGCCCACTATGCATCTTCAGAAAATTGCATTTTGATCCTTTAGAAGGAAAAATCTCTCCTCGAGGTTTTCACAAAAATTGTAGAACTCGGAGTCCTCTTCGAAAATGTACTTGAATGACCTTAATCCAATATCCACAGAGAAATTTATGCCTTTTGCGCCAAAATATATCCAATCGTACCTATTAAGCAATAAAGTTGAATTGTGTGAGAATTAACCAAATAAAGCTCAAAATTCACATAGAGATAAGTTAAATTAGTTCCAATTTATCCCAAAATCATATATAAATAATTTGACTTATCAATTTGTAACTAAAAACTTTTTGTGAAGAATATTTATTTTTAATTTACCTTCCCTATTACCAATTTAATATTTAATTATAATTATTAACAACATTTTTAGTTCATGTTATTGTTTTTATCATAGTTTGAATTATAATTTAGTCACATTTTGTAATTATTGTTGGTGACATATTGTTTAAATAATAATAAATTAAAATATTTCATAATTACAAAACGAAATGCATTTTATAGAAAAACATGTAATTAAATATTAATTACAAAACTTAAGAAAAAATTTATCAACAAACTAAGACTCTTCATCGTCACTATTACTGACATACTGTTACCCAAGTATTTGGTTGACCATCTTTTTTAGCTTGATCAACTCTCTTTCAGTACGGTCTAGTTTTTGTTTATTACGTTGTAATTTTTCTAGAGTACGATTCAACTTTTCCTCATTACATTGTAACTGAGCCTTAAGCGATTGGTTCTCCTCTTGAAGTGTCATTATGCATGCTGATCGTGACGATAATGAACCAATTAGCTTAGGGTCATGCCCAAGACACTTAATATACTTTAATCTCATACCAAGGACATTGTTACAAATATCATCCACATCGGGCTCATTCCCATCAAATAATGATCTCTACAACAACTTCTGCATCTCTCTTATAATTTAAAACAATGTAATTCAAATATTATTAATTAGTATTACATAAATAACTAAACTCTAAAATTAAAATTTTTATACTTACATAATTATTTTGTGTCTCGTCAAACATCTAGTTTCACCTTCTTTGTAATGTGTCAGCTTGTAGAGTGTGATCCCATCACACTCTTGTCTATAGAGTTTTAAAAAATTGGAACATAATTTTTTATATTGTATTAACTAATACAATAATAACTTCTAAAGATTACACTTACAAATTCTTATAATACGACAACAAATGATTTGGAATTGATATAGTGAAAAGTTTTCATTTTTACTCTGTTAATCTTGACTTTTTCACACTTTTCCTAAATAAAGAGAAGATATAGTCATTAAATGCAAAAACAAAATTAATGGAAGGAAATATGAATCGAACTAAGATAATATGAAGAGAACTAAGACAAACTTATCCTTTGTATAAGTCCAATAATCACACGTTTCACTCCAATTAAGATATCTCTAACCGCAAAAGTTTTTCCATTAGCCCAATTTGAGTATTCAATTGCACCACTTTGTGGGACAGTCTAGCCTATGCTATCTCTGACTACATGCACCGTTTGCGCCACTACACATCCCAAAAGCCCTGCCACCATGACTGAGATGAAAGCCATACCCACAATTCTTGTCATTTGTCTCTTGTTCTCACCCTCTTCTCTTGTTGTTTGGTTGCTTCTGTTGAAATTTTGAACAAAAACGATAGGAGCAAGTGAGCAAGAAAGATTGATATATTTTCTGTGTTATATATCACTTTATTCTATCTGATCATGCCTTTATATAGGCTTATAGATAAACTGAAGATCAAAGAAAATCTTGAACAAAATCAGATATTTTGGCCATAATAAAATATAATAAAATCAGGAAACTATCCTACAGAATTTGCATAACTAAAACAACTTAAAGACTAATTCAAACTTTCAATCAACTTCCAACACCCTCTCTTAATTCAAAAGTTAGACATACAAATTTTCTGACGTACTTCTCCCCATCTTCAGAATATTTTGTGAAGTAATTCTTCATCAATTGATGCCCTTCTCATCATCCTATTGATGCCCTTCTCACCAATTTGCAAGCATTGGTGCACGTCTCTTCAAACACATCTTGGTGCACTTCTCACTAACTTTCAAAAAAGAGTTACTTCATCAACCAACTCCACCATATTTGCTTGTTCCTTTTTTTAATCTGCAATCTTTCTGTAGGTGTCTAAATCTTTTATAGTTGAAATATTGAGGTTTTCCCTTATACTGACAATCTTTCTCTTCATGCCCCAGTTTCTTGCAATGACCACATTGAGAAATGTTTGCTTTCTTCTTTGATGATGGAACCTTTGCTAGATAGGTTCCTTCCACCATCTTTTCACTTTCTTAGTTTCTTTTTACTCTTCTTTGCTCTTAAGCTTGTAATCATTAATCACTCATAGGTCCCTCAAGATCTTTGAGAGTTCTAATACCATGTTAGAATTTTGAACAGAAACGATAGGAAAAAGTAAGCAAGAATTATCAATATATTTTCTATGTGTTATTTATCACTTTATTGTATCCGATCATTCGTTTATATAGGCTTATAGATAAACTGAAAATTAAAGAAAATCTTCAACAAAACCAGATATTTTGGCCATAATAAAATAGAATAAAATCAGAAAACTATCCTACAGAATCTGCATGACTAAAACAACTTAAAAACTAATTCAAACTTTGAATCAACTTCTTGAATTCTTTATATTTCGGATGTTTTATGTTACTTGTGACTACATGACTTGGTGACATAGGTCCTCTTATATATATAGATATGGAGGCATGAACAGAATTGATTGGGTCCAATTAGACACGGCCATGGTACAATTATTATATGATTTCCCGTCACGACTTTAATGACGTGTAGCTTTCTCTCTCTTACTCTTAGGACTACTAGACAGGAAATGTTATTATATGATTGGTAAATTTTAAAGATTACACGACAAAGATGTAATCTATTATCCTTCATTAAGAGTTTCCTTTTGATTTTATCAGGGTCCATAATGAATTAACACTTCAATTTTAGCTTTTTTTTAATATTCGAATAGAAAAAATTTTCCTTAATAAATTCAGAAACTTAACTTGTAAAATTATGTACGTAAGCTATTTGTTTAATAAAATAAAACAGTTGTCCGTACATTAAAAAAGAATGCTCACATGGTAAGTAATCGTTGAGATAATTGTAGTAACAAGAGTCATCCTTGGAGAAGGAAATGTTGCCCAAGAAGTTAAAACTCTACCAATTGAAAGTCTGAGAAGTCCATCAATTAGGCACAGAGAGCTTTCAAGTCTGATGAAAGTTCGAATATATTATTGCAAGCATTCAGTTCTTCTTTGACACTTTCTAGGCTTAGAGATACGAAACAGAGTCAAGTTCAAGAAGTGGTGACTTTTTTCTTTTTACAAAGGAAAGAAACATCTAAAGTTACAACTTTATCGCATCCCTCGACGATATGACACTTTTTAGCTATCCTGTCGGACCCATGCCTATAGTTCAGCTGGGATTTCTATCAAAACGTGCAGACCTGAACTTTCGAATGAAACTAGAGTTGCCAATTAGTCAGCACTGTGATTCCCTTCTTGATAGACATGCTGAGTTCGAACCATCCAATCGCGGTCCAAAAGCTCCCATATGCCCTGCACCTAAAGATTAATATCAATCAAAAAACCTGTTGATGAAGATAGGATATTGATTACCTCTACGGAGTTTGTCTCAAGGATTACATTTCGGAACTCAAGATTCCACGCCAGTTGAAGGCCACCATACGCCACTTGTAACTCCGCAATTAATAGTGCACATCGACCTATATTTGTTACAAAGCCACCACACAATTTCCCAAATCCGTCCCTTAGTAAACCCCCAGCCGTACCCTAACCAATCCCATGTTGCACTCCATTCAACCAGTGAAACTCAAGTGGGTTCTCCACCAAACACGTTGGAGCTCATCAAGACATTATTGACTCAATCCGATTACCCCACTAATTACCTTTCTAAAAATAGAAATTACTTGCAATTGTCATAACAAAACTGTTCTGAATTCGTTAAGTAAAGGATTTTTATTAAAATTTGTAATTTGTAATTTGACGTAATTTTCTAAGTTTTACATTAGATTATAAAGAAAATATGACATTATCAGAGTTTTAAATTGCAGATTACAATTGCAATTAGAGTCATAATACTGCATTCATAAGTATGTCCTTAATTATTGCAATCCACAAAAGTACTCTATGGATTAGAACCTTTTGTTTTCACATTAGATTATAAAGATACTATGATATTGCAATTTTAAGTTTAAGGATTGCATTAATAATTAGGCTCGCGATATTGCATTCGTAACTGTATCCTCAATTACTGCAATTAATTGATGACAATTATAATGAAAATATAGTCAGAATGCTTAAGAGGTTGAATTGTTATTAGATATATTCAACTTTATCAGGTAAAGAACAACATAGATTCTTCAACATCAAATCAATTGGAATCTCCTGATTTCCACTACAATAAGAATTGAACAGGAAAAGGGTGGGAAAAAAAAGGGAAGAAAAGGTAAGAATATCACAAATTGCTCATTTTCATTATCTTCTCATGTTAGAGAATATGTAAACTGAGTTAGCCTCACACAATAACTTAAGTTATTGTGGTGAAATAGTAGCTTAACATGATATCAAAGCTTTAATGACCAAGTAGTCCTGAGTTCGAATCCTACCACCCACCATTCTAATTAAATTATGCACAAGGTAAAGTAGGCCTGTGCAAGTTTCAAGCCCAAAAAGCTTTCACTTGAGGGGGTGTGTTCGAAAATATATAAAATCAATTTAGTAAACCTCATACAATAGCTTAAGCTATTGTGACAAAATAGTCAATTAACATCTCACCCATTCACAAGAGCATATATGGTAAATTGCTGAAGATGTCTGAAAAGGCCATCAGCAATTTATGGTCATCATTGATTCAAGAATAGGAAATACATTTGTATGCAAGTCAATGTGTCACAACTACATTTAGTTAATTCAAGAACATGGGAATGAGAAACTTTGTAATCCCAATCAACTATGAAGCTAAAGTTAGTAGCAGAACCGCCAGGCAACTTGTCAGGAGTAATGAATAGGAAGACGATGCCCAATGGTGAGACCCAGGACCCTGTAAACCAAAAAGATTATCAGAACATCGGTTAGTTCTAATTCTTTAAAGATTAGCATATGAAGGAAGATGTAATCAGGAAACTCGTACGCTGAATGGACGACGAGACGAAAATCCTGAGGATGTGAGTCCATGGAACCCAATATCATATGCAATGCTTCCATCAGGTTTAAACAGTCCGAAGTTCCTCTCGGAAGTTGGTCCAGGCTTCGAATTCTCATTGAACAATGCAAACACATAAGCTCTAGCCACTACCTTAGGCCTATAGGGTGTTCCCTTCTTTTTTGCCAGGCGTTTACGCAGATTATAGTTGTAAGTCTTGGCATTCTGTAAAGTAGCACCTGCCTCATTTTCGTCTCCACGCGAAGCCCAACCTGTTTCAGAAACTATGACTTCCATCTTTGGAAAACCCGCCTTCTCCAGAGCTGCATAAGCTGCATCAACCTGAGCCTCGAACATGTTATCATAGTGCAGATTAGTCTTTGTGTCTACAATCCCAGCATTTTTCTTGAAAAGTGCATAGTTAATGTCAATGTGCTCAGGATCATTCTTGTAAGCCAGGAAAGGATAAGCATTGATGTAAAATGGAGAACCAATCTGCCAAAAGAACTGCAACAATGGCTTCATGTATGGAGCAACATCTTCCCTGAAGGTACACGATGAAGGTGGGTATGAATTGGCGAAGACAGCCTCTGAGTGTGGACTAGACACCTGAATGGTTTTGGTTAAGCCTAGTCGTCGCAGTGCAGCGTGAACATTTTTTGCTGCAGGCAACAGAGCCTCCCATAACTCGATATCTGTACCCCCCAAGATCTCATTTCCCACTGCGATTCCAACGATACTAGTTCCAGGAAGGAATGGCTCCACATTTTCTTTCACCCAATTCATTGCACGATCCTCACCAACACTTATATCCTTCAGATACTCGTTTGGAAGTCCAACTATGATTTCAATACCTGACCCTTTAAAGGCCCTGAGGACCTCATGATCAGCATCATAAATTCTTATATTCTTTATCTTGCAGGCTCTCAGGAGTTTTGCCACCCTTTCTGGTGAAGGTAAATTATCTGCTATCCTACCATAATTTACTCCATATGTACCTTTGAAACCCTGCACTACGAAAACTGCAAGGAAAGCAGCAATACAATACTATTGGATTAGTCTACATAATAACTAATGAACCAAGTCTCGTAGGTATAGCTCAATAAACTCAAATTGAAATCTTATCTACGTCATGTACATAAAGCATGTCAATAAGCATTTCATAGAACCAAAATCAAGGAGAAAGGTAAGAAGTGCATACCATTTGAGGAAGCGATCGAAAAGACGAGGAGCCAGAGGAAGAAAGAAGAGAAACCCATATGTCTGGTGGACAGATTATCGAGGAAACTGCATTCCGTTTGTAGAAAAGAAGTTATGTTCCAGTCTTTTGTAAGTCCAAAGTGTCAAAAGGATCAACCCTTTGGATGATAATGCAATTCTTGTTCCAGAGGTATGCCATTAAGACCACCTACAAGGAAATATTGGAAAAAGATTCCTAGCCTTCTGTTAAAATCAGTTAGAAAGAGATTCTTAGCCTTGGTCCAAAGAAGAAAGATAACTTTCAGGAGACTTGGTATTAGATTCTTTACTTTACTCTCAAAGTTCACCTTTTTGCTTACTCTTCCCAATGTTGTTATCAGGCTACCTCTCAATCCCTTCTTTTCACTCTGGTTTCTCTTCCTCAAAGGTATTTTCACTGTCGAGAAAGGCCAAATATGAAGTCTTTCTCCAGTTATAAAAGAATGAATTGTAAAAGAATAAAGCCTTTCTGAGATATCCTTTACTTGGGAAAATGATTTTCAGTTAGGAAGAAAGGTAGATAATGGATGCGGTAGAGGCATTTATGATGCGTACTGGATTGAGGGCAGAGGTAATCAACAGCTTAATCTTGATGTAGAAAGTTTTGGACGGTTGGTGGACCCTCCAGATAGTTTAGTAATTCATTAAAGCGCTGTTTTCTGGACATTCCACTGGTTCTGTTTAAATCTCTCTTGTTTGATGAGATGGAAAAGCTTAAAGAAACTGACGTGAGACTGAATAAACCAAGCAAGATTCATAGGATCATTAAGGACATTGCCTACGGAATGGTTTTGGGTTTGAATCGACGATGCTTAAACCCTGCAATCTCCTACGAAATTAAACGCAGCTCAAGAAAAAATGCATTTTCACTTTTGGACTCTGTACCAGATCATGGTCAGATAAAACACCACAGCCTGCAAAGTGGACATACGTCACAAGGTTCACAAGTAATACATGGTAAGCTAAACAGAACAAGAACATAAATGGTCTTACTGACAACAGGCGTTTCAGAATATTTCTGGAGTTAAAAAGAGACTTAAGCTCCTGCACAATGCAACAAAAGCTGAAGCTACTACAACCTAAACTCTAGCGAAGGACGGGCTAACTTCCCTCCACATATTAAATTTAACATATAATCGAATCTATCTGTAAAAACTACGATTAAAAGCTACAGTTATCCAAGAAATCCAAATGGTTGGTAGAACACTATGGATCATGAACAATAGTACAGGACATTAGCAGCTAACGGTAGGTGGAGCTGGATGCTTTGGAGCATCACTTAGCCCAATTTGATTAACTTTACCATTTTCCGCAATTCCATCCACAGTCTTTGCTTGCCCATCTTTGCCTTCAGGTTTGTCTTTGGTCTCTTCCTCAGGTGCCGCAAGACTTCCGTTTGAATTATTTTTATCTGGACCCTCATTTGCTTCCACAGTCACAGTAACTGGGATGTCAGAATTATTTTTATCTGGCCCATCATTTGCTTCCACAGTCACGGTACCTGGGATGTTCTTTTCACCGTCTGGGGCATTCTTCTCTGCCTCAGTTTGTGGCAACTCACCGACCAAGTCTTCATCCTTCTTATTTCCATTCTCAGCGACTCCACCTGAGTTGGTTTCTTCAGCTGGTTTGTCCTTCAGTTCTGCTTCAGGATTTTCTTGCATTTCAACTTCCATAGCATCACCTTTGACTTCAGTATCTTCAGCACCCTTTCCTCGAGCAATATCCTCATTGATATCTGAATCCTTCTTAACTTCTTCACTAGAAGTTTTTTGCTTGGTGGCATCTTCATTTTCCTTCCCTTCACCAGGTTCCTTATCTTCTCCTTTCTCAGCCTCTGCCTTTTGCTTCAGAGTTCCCTCAGCATCTTTCATTTTTATATCTTTCTCACCCTCGGACTCTTCAGGAGCAGATTCTGTCTCCTTATTCTCCTTCTTTGAGCCAGATGATTTCCGGGAACGCTTCTTCGCTGGCTCCTTTTCTGGTGTCGGAGTGGTCTTTGCCTTCTGACTGATTCTTGCAGATCTCCTTGGGGTCTCACCCGTGCCCCAATCAAACTCTGAGATTGGTGGATTTCCAGGATGAGCTTTCAGGTATTGCTCCAATTGTTTCCTGGTATTAATTTCTTCACCAGTTGGAGCTATGAACGTAATTTCACTCTTCCTTGGCGTCCCTCCTCTCTTAGGATAGAACTGCAAAGTACAGATGTATAAATGTGTCAAACAATGAGAAATATGCATAGTAACCACAAATAATAGTACCTTTAAAGCCTTTGTTTGTGAGAATCATACACAATTTATTGAGGCATAAAGAACTTCGTGTAACTGAATAACCAATAAAATAAGGCAATAGAGCTAGATGGGAGATGGAAACTTTCAATGAAAGTCCCTTCCTTATCAACTACAGTTTGACTCCTCCCTGAGCACTTCAGATGTACTTAAAGTAGTAAAATCCCAAATGCATCAGGAAAATATAGGGCTGTGCTAGCTTAACATTGTAGGACAAAGTCTCAATAAATTAGAAAAGAGACAGAAACTATCATCACAATCTCTTCCATTCAGGCATTCAATATATGGATTCAGATAATTTCTGATATACATTGCAAGGAGAAGGAATTTAGTATATTAACTCGAATGTCTTCAATGTCTGCCAAATGTGTTGTACCTTCGAAGTTCTCTTAAAGTTATTGACAAAAAATTAAAAAGGTATATTCCATAATCATGGTAGGCAATAATGGAAGTAATGACGTAATAATCAACCCCACCTATAAAGCCTCACTGAACCTACTTTGAACATAAGAAATCACCTTTTTTATGCTACAAAACTCATTGAGGCAATAGACTAACAGAAAATATGGATTCAACAAAAAGCGGGGACCATTAGGGGTAAGGAGAGAATGAAAAACAATAGCAAACATACTGTGACTAAACAATCCAAAGGTTAGGGAATAGGAGGAATGACAGGAATAATTAAATCCCATAAAAAGAAAACTGCAATTCGTTGCAAAAATCAAAAGGACCAGTTATGATTCAAGATGTACAATTTTACAACCACAGCTTGTGATAGTTACCAGAAAAGCAAAAGAGGGAAAAGCCTGAGAATAGAGCAAGGAATTCGAAAGCTAAAAGTTAGTTGGAACTTGTACAACAATACAAAGAAAAAACAGACAGATACTCATTTTTTTCCAATTTCTTCACCACAAACACTGAAACCAAACTCAAGAATCAAAACACAAAATTGTACACCTTACAGAGAGAAAAATGGCAAGTATGAAGTTACAAGTAGTATAAAGTTATCAACAAAATTATGGGCCTTGCTGTAAAAATGGCATCAATAGACACTGCAATAAGCCGATAAAACAAAGTGGAAAATCTGCAAAACAATCTGTACTTCTAGAAAAATCAGAAGACAAACCCTCCTAAAACACTAATGTTTTATAATATACTGCTTATCAACTATTGAAAGAAAACACAAAAAGATATCATCCTATAAAGATGGTAAAATTCAACAAATGCATGAAACCAACACCACCAATAAGAGCAAACAAATATTTAGATTTTGGTTGAAATGCAGAAGACCAATGCCACATGATGAATCCCTAGCTAATCTATCATTAACTATCTTAGCAACACAAAAATAGTATGTGATATATCTACAGTAACCTAAGGAAACAAGATGCAAATGTATGGTATACTTAATTAAAGCTTTACAATAAGAAGCCAGCTTTGTGACTATCCATTTAAGCTTTTGAAAAAGTCAATATAGATGGAACTAGTTGATGCAAGAAAGGGGATGAATCAGTGACTTGCATTGGAGAAAACTCCTACTTTTTTTTGGAACATCCAAAAAAAAAAAGTTTAAACAGATAATTCAGATGGCATTTACGACAAATAGATAAAGCTGGAAATAGATGATATCCTACACATGTCAGGGACAGTATTCCATACAATAAAATATTTATAAGTTGCCAAGAAAAAAACTTCATTAACAAAAAATTTGGAAAATTAGAATACCAGAAAAACTTTTCTTATTTCTTACAGACCTGAATTAAAGTAAATAGTTTTACTCTATCTACGGCTCTGAACATTTGAGCATATAAACCACTTGTAAAAGTTTCACTCCCTCAAAACTAAATGTTCTCTTCCTGACTTGACTACTTAAACCAGTGCACTCACAACATATAAAAAATGGAGAACTATTATGCATAATTGTTTTATTCAAAAGACTGAAACAAACTCACAAAAATAACCCACAGAAAGAACATTAGTAAGATCCTTCAAGATGTAAAAAGGATCCATTATCAGAGTAAAAGCATGGGATATAACATGGGAGTCGTAGAAAAACTGTTCTCCCTTCATCCTGAAGCAAGTAGCACTATTCCCAAAATAGATTCCTGAGCTTGTTTTTAACAGTGAATGAGAATCTCCTTGCTATCAAGGACATTAGAATTGGACTAACTTAGCATAATCTTAACAACATTAATTAGGCACAACCTGGTATGACAATTACCCCCATGAAAAGCTAGCAAGATAGATCCACACATCTACAAAAAAATAAATATTTAATGCAAATCCCTAATCACAAAATCTGGGAAGCCGATCACCAAGTTCCCAACACTGAACACTAAACAAGAACTCAACCTAAAGAACCAAACCCTAAACCATAATTCTCAACATTACAGCCATGAACAACAGATCAACAGCTTAGAGACGGGGGGATAAAATATTCAAACAAGAAGCAATACCCTTCAAGGTACAAAAATAAATAGAACATAAAGCTCAAATCTTTACAGAGAAACAGAAGCAAAGAAAAGAAATAGAAGGCAGAAGATACATAGAAAAGCGACAAGCATTATGAATCATTGTTTTTTATTCATGAGACTGCAACAAGCTCACAAAAATAACCCACAGAAACAGAACTAGTAAGACCCTTCAGGTTGTCAAAAGGCTCTATTATTAGAGTAAAAAGCAGAAGGATATAACATAAAGAGTCTTAGAGTAAAAAGCAGAAGGATATAACATAAAGAGTCATAGAAAACACTATTCTCCTTTCACTCTGAAGCACGTAGCACTATTTCCTAAAACAATTCCTCATCTTGTTTTTACAAGTGAAGGAGAATCTCCTTATTATCGAGGAGATTATAATTGGACTAACTTTGCATATTCTTGACTACAACAATTAGGCACAAGCTGGTACCAAAACTACAACACCAAAAGCTAACAAGATATTTCAAGAGAACGCTCCCCCTACAGAAAATTACCAATTTTATGCAAAACCCTAATCACAAAATTTGAGAAACCTAACCAAAAAAAAAAAAAAAGGAGACATCACCACTGAACACTACCCAAGAACTCAACCTAAATAACCAAACCCTAAACCATAATTCTCAACTTTACAGCCATGAACACCAGATTAACAGCTTTGAGAAAAGGGGAAATAAAACATTCAAGCAAGAAGCAACACCCTTCAACCACAAACATAACAGAACACAAAGCTCAAATCTTTACAGAGAAACAGAAGCAAAGAAAAGAAAAAAGGGTAGAAGGTACCATCTTTTTCCAGGAAGACGGAGCCGACAGCTCGACTGAAACAACTTCCTCTTTGGCCTCCATTCCTTCAACTGCAAGACACAAGAACAGACCAAACCCTTAAAGCAAACAACTTTGATCTCTCAGAAAACACACTTATTCCTCTCTTATCTCTCTATATACCATGTGTTAACTGTGTGTGTGCGTTTCCGTTTAGGAGTGTGGTAGCAAAAGGGGTACGGGGTACCTACCTACAAACCGTTGAGAGCTTCTGAGATATGTTGCCGTTGTGACTTCTTGACTTCTTGTAGCTGTTGTTGGTTTGCACCTCGCTCTATATTTTCCTTCTTAATCTGTCTTTTTCTTAATTATTTAAATATCTTCGGAGACAATCACATTAATGTCCCAATACAAAAGGGTGCTGCTATTCTCACCCCACAAGGCACATAAGATCCATTGAAATCAAAGCTCGACATTTTGAAAACGCATCCAATCCGAGGCTTACATGTGTCCAAATTTTTTGTGAGGAAAAAACATTGTAGCTGAAAAGGAGGGATGAATTGAATACATGTGAAGTAAGTTTGCATTAGGTAAATAGTTCACTTTTGACCGGTCAGTTAGCATATTAAGCCATTAATTAAGATAATTAATATTTCTCTAATTTTAATTAAAAAGGGCTTTTCCAATCTCTATATGGAAGGGTAATAAACAAACCCTTTTAGTTTTGCATATTTACACATTATACAAAAATTAAAAAAGAAAAACTGAAAAGATAACATTTAGTGAAACCATAATGTAATGCCACATTACCTAATTTTTTAGGATAAACAAAAAAGGAAAAAGGCAAAGGTTAGGACAGAGAAAGTAGATAAGGTAAATTCTAAGACACATCTCCATTAGAAACACGAACTCGGCCCAACTCCACTAGATGCGGAACAAAAAGGAACATTCACGCGCTGATGGTAAACGTGGGTTGCACTTCCGGTAAAGTCGATGCACACGACACCGTGATATGAGCTGGAGTAGTTACGCGTTGGTTTGGGGGAGGGGGGAGAGAATTGGATAGACGAGCAGTGGAGTACGGAGTTTATATGATAAGATGTGTGTGCTTTCCAAAAATAAGGAAATGAAAAATAAAACGGAATGAATAGAAGATTTCGGGTCCGAAAAGGAACGTGACGGGGTCAGTGGGAGTGCTACTCGGAGCGTACGTTATGGTCAACGTCAACGTTTTTATATCTCTAAGGCTTTTTTTTAAATGTCCTTTTACAAAATAATTATATCATTTTTAAATAAAATTTACGGCTTTTTTTTGTTGTTGATATTGTTTTTAGTTTTTGATTTTCCTTTGAAATAGAAGCAAAATTATATATCTATAGTTGTTTTTTTTTATCGGTAATAATAATAATATATTAGATAAAACTTAAAAATAAATTATTTAGAATTAACTAAATTTATTTTAATTTCATATATAATTTTTATTAATAAAAAATATTTTTATTAAAATAAATAATTTAAATTTTAACTTTTTATTTAAAAATTAGTAATTATTTTAAATCTATTTAAATTTTATCAAATTTTATTGAAATTTATATATTTTGAAAATATTTTAAATTTAATTATATTTATTGATAATTATTAAATTAGATTCATTTAACTTAATTAAGAAACTAAATAGACTTATTAAATTAAATTAAATTATTCATAATTTATATTAATAATTAGTTTTAGTTAATTAAATATGCATTATTAATATTTTTAGTTGATAATAAATCATATTATATGAAAAAGTCACTTTTTATATTTTTCATAATCTTTAAAAACTAGAAAAAGCCAAAACAAAAATTCAAACAAATATATTTTTTGAATTAAATTTGAAAATAAAAATAGAAACAAACTTGTAATATAAAATAAAATGTAATCTTCTGTAATAATAAATGTAAAAATATTAATAATTAGATAACAATTACAAGATTTTATAATTTTGGAAAAATTAAATAATAAATAACATTAATATTAATATTAAACGATTCAAAATAAATACTAGACAATAATTTTAAATTCAAATAATTGCAAGTTAATTATAAATGTTATGTCAAGTTGAATATTTTTAATTTTTGATACAATTCAAAACTCAAATTTTAAATTTTTTAAATTCAAACCGAATAAATCTTAAAACCTAAACCCTTTTAACTTTGAGATTAATCTATTAAGCTGAATTGATTAGATTAATTTGTACGGATCGCTAAACTGGTCTGAATATGGGCTTTATTTCTGGCTCACCTACACTTGAGTGCTTTTGGGCCCAAAAGTAAATATCTCCGCTAAAGATTTGATTATGAAGAGACTAATAAAGTTTCTAATTTTAAAAAAGGACATAAAAATAATTATATTACATTTTTATTCTAATATCAATACGATTGATTCATTGTTTTAAAAAAGGTAAAAATAGCCATATTGACCGCACTTTTGTTCTGGAATGCAAAGCGAATTAGTAGAAATTTCGCTATCAAGGTAGATGGGCTCCAGCAACCACCGCCCCAAGAGGCATGAGTTGACCTCTTAAGCATAACCATGTTAGTGTATTATTTCCATATTACAATCAATACTCAATAGTGAGCTTTGGAGTCTGCTCTTCAATTATGTTTTGTAATTTTTGATCAACTTCATGGAGGCACAAAGTTTAAGAAAAATCAAAAGTAAAAAAGATCGGAAGATAGAAGGAAACACATGCAAATGCAGCCCCACCGCCACCACCTTTGAAATTAAGACTGCTCTAATTCTTGTTCCAAATCACTACCGACGAAACTTTGAAACTGATAACTGATACATGAAGGACGTCATGGCACCTCCTTTCTTTGTCGCTTTCTTTGTAAACAAGAGTATATGACTCATGGTCTAGGAAAATCTTAGTCTTGCCTTTAATAATTTCCACAACTGTTCTGCCCGCTTGTTCTTGAAGACAAGCAAAGGAAAAACAACATATGTTCATAATTTTCTCAGCTTTTTCTTCTTCTGCTTTTGTCCTTTTTCTTGCTTCAGCCTTCAGGAGCCAAGAAGCCGTTTTTGACACACCACGTAGATAAGAAGAGGTCAGTCATCTTATTTTTTTTATCAATCTCTTCTGGGTCTTCTTCCTTTTTTCCTGCTAATTAAGCTGTTGCGCAACGATGGTCGTCATCGTACATGAGTAAGATTTGTTGGTGGACTATTCTAGTGCTGTGTATAGTTCTGTTTCCATTAATGGATTTATCAAGTTGTCTTCTTCGAGTAAAGTATCAAACTTTTCTGTCCTTACGCAGTCGAGGAAATGTGGCAAAGTTTAAAGTCAAGACTCTTTGTGTCGTATCATATGTTTGTACCATCTCTCACCTCTCTTTCTGGATAACAAACCTCAAAATCCAGTAACTGTTTCGTGTGAGCTGGTTTCGGAATGGACTGGAGCCGTTATAATGGTTCAGCTATGGAAATTATGCGTTTATTCCATTTCAGAGTCTGTTGTTTGTGTCTACTTCTTATGCTCAAGACATGTACTGCCGGTCCTCCACATCAAGGCCTCATATATCCTGGTTTTGAAATATCTCAGATGGAAACTGTTGGGAACCGTGGCTTATTCTTGCTGTCCAAGAACTCAACTTTTGGTTTTGGCTTCTATACTGGCCTTGATGTTAATCTATTTGTGCTTGTTGTAAAGCACATTACCAGTGCCAAGGTGGTTTGGACTGCTAATAGAGGCCATTTGGTGAGTCATTCTGATAAATTTGTGTTTGATGAAACTGGGAATGCTTATCTGCAAAGGGGAAATGATTTAGCCTGGTCCGGTGATACTGGAGGTCAAAGAGCTACTTCGATGGAGTTGAGGGAGTCAGGCAACTTGGTATTGCTTGGGGATAATGAAAAAGTTCTTTGGCAAAGCTTTAGCCATCCAACCGACACTCTTTTACCTAGTCAGGAGTTTGTGGAAGGGATGAAACTCCAAAGTTTCCCCAACAAGAATAAACTGTTCAATTTTCTTGTGATCAAGTCTGGTGATTTGGTTCTGTATGCAGGTTACAGAACTCCACAAGTCTATTGGTCCTTGAGAAATGACAGTAGGAAAACCAACGACAGTGTCCGTGGCAGTGTTTACTCTGCATTGGTAGTCTCCAATTCATGGAATTTCTATGACGAGAGGAAAGTTTTGCTTTGGCAGTTCATAATTGATAACAACTCTGATCAAAATGCTACTTGGGCTGTTGTTTTAGGATCAAATGGGGCCATTGGTTTCTATGATCTTCAAAATCGAAGGGAAGGAACCACTGAAGCAAATAGGATACCACAAGATTCCTGCAGAGTTCCTGAGCCGTGTGACCCGTTTTACGTTTGCTATTTTGATAACTGGTGCCAATGCCCTTTACCTCTTAATTCCCAGTTCGGTTGCAGACCTCCAGTGGCCTCAGCCTGCAATAGCTCTACAGCTTCAAGTGAACTTTTGTACGTAGGTGAGAGGCTCGATTACTTTGCCTTGAAATTTGCTACACCCCTCTCAGAATCCAACTTAAATTCATGCACAGAAGCTTGCCGTCGGAATTGTTCTTGTGTTGTGCTGTTCTTTCATAAAGGCACTGGTGGTTGCTTTCTGTTTGATCAACTAGGAAGCTTTACTCGCTCTCAGGAGGGCTCT
Source organism: Erythroxylum suave (assembly GCA_027563595.1). NCBI lineage: Eukaryota > Viridiplantae > Streptophyta > Magnoliopsida > Malpighiales > Erythroxylaceae > Erythroxylum > Erythroxylum suave. The sequence continues at coordinate 5,269,581 of JAOSBN010000005.1, read as the reverse complement.
TCTGGTTACATTTCATACATTAAGGTCTCAAGTGGAGCTCTAAGTTTCAGAAGTAGAAAAACTGAATGGAAACAGGTCTGGTTGATTGTAATGATAGTTGCTACAACAACAGTTGTCATTGCTGGTTTAGTATATCTGGGATTCTGGTTCCATCGAAGAAAGAAGAGATTGCTGGAATTTCCTGAAGAAAACTTGGAAAATGATAGTTTTTTGGATGGTTTATCTGGAATGCCTGTCCGCTATAGTTTCAGTGATCTCTGTACAGCAACTAAGAACTTCACAATGAAGATTGGCCAGGGAGGATTTGGCTCAGTCTACCTGGGTACGCTTCAAGACGGCACACAACTGGCTGTGAAAAAATTGGAGGGCGTTGGACAGGGAACAAAAGAATTCAGAGCTGAAGTGAGCATCATAGGCAGGATTCACCATGTTCATCTGGTCAAACTCAAAGGATTCTGTGCTGAGGGGTCTCACAGACTTCTTGTCTATGAATACATGCGAAAAGGGTCTCTGGATAAATGGCTCTTCAAGAACAATGACGCAAGCGTCTTATTAGATTGGAATACAAGGTACAATATCGCACTTGGTACAGCAAAAGGTTTAGCTTATCTCCATGAGGAGTGCGAGTCAAAGATCGTACACTGTGATATAAAACCTCAAAATGTACTCCTTGATGATAATTTTGCTGCCAAAGTATCAGATTTTGGTCTGGCAAAACTAATGAGTCGCGATGATAGTCTTGTTTATACTACGGTAAGGGGTACAAGGGGATATCTTGCACCAGAATGGATCTCAAACAATCCTATATCAGAGAAGACTGATGTGTATAGCTATGGCATAGTGTTGCTTGAGATCATTGGAGGCAGGAGGAACTATGTTACGTCAGAAGATTCAGGGAAGTTCCATTTTCCTTCCTATTCCTTTAAGAAGTTCGAAGAAGGAAAATTGGAAGAAATCGCAGATCCAAAGCTTGGAATGGATGAAAATGAACAAACTGTGGTGAGTCTTATCAAAGTTGCATTATGGTGCATACAAGATGATATGTATATGAGACCTCCCATGTCCAAAGTTGTCCGGATGCTTGAAGGTCTTTGTGCTGTGCCTGAGCCACCAACTCCTTCACAATCAGCTACACGCACCTACTCTTTCCTAAGATGGAACATGAATGATTGTTCAACTTCTGGTCCTACTGATCTCAATACAGACACATCTCTATCAAATGTTGAGCAGCAAGGTTCCAGATGACAGAAAGCAGTTTTAGAGGTTGACATGTTTTTAAGGAAACCAGAGGCTTAAATCCAGGAATTGTAGAGTTCTTATGAGCAGAAGTTCTTATTGCTGTTCAGGGCAATTAATACTCATGAAGCTTTCACATCTACTCAATAATGTTTAACCTACATAACGAATCTCAAAAAAAACCTTTGAGTTGTGGCTCTTCTTCAAACAAATCTAACTTGGCCTAATTTATAAATATATCCTCATCTTTTAATTTAATTATCCTGCATAATTTTGAAGTCATATTCAAGTTCTCTTATTTTCTGCTGACGCTATACTAATAATCTGAATTCCCTCCAAGTTGGAATCTCTGGTTAGGTTAGATTAAGATCGGGTTGATCAGCACCATACCTAATCGCCGACACTACGTCACTTTCAAGACATCATTATGGGAATATATAAACGATAACGTGCGAAAGATAACACCAGTGGTCGAAGAAAAGTAATCATATGAGGTTATCATTGACCACTTGAGTGAAAGGAGATCTAGTGAACCATAGAAAGGGGCAAGTTGTACCACTAACTTCAGGTCAAAAAAGAAGAATATTCGGAATTCAGATTATTGGATTGTAAAGAACAGAAGTTGTACTTGGACTTGGCCTATGTCGGAAGAAGATCACTCTCAAGAAGTTACATGGCATTAGGTTAAGGAAATGTTTAGCACATCAAATCATGAAGGAACGAATTAACGGGAGTTACCCCACATCATAGACTAGTCAATTGTTTAATACCATCTCGTGTCTGACCATGATTTCTGAAACATAGCTCTTAGAATTGGTGCTCAGTCATGAAACACAAGCCTACTTTCAACAATAACCTAACTCCATTGTTTAAGCATGTTAACTTGGACTTTTCAAGAAACTTAATCATTAAAATACACTATATTCATAATGATTCAGATACTGAGTGAGAAATATGATCTCCTGCTGCCATAGTTTTATGGAGATGTTCCTGTAGAAGAGAGGAAATTTTGCAAGCTTTTGTACTAATCGACATGTAGTACACTCAGAGCTTCTTGCGTGGTTCACGCATGGAAAAGAAAGTCTTTGATGAGTTTAAATTTTTAGATTTGATCGGATTTGGAGTTGACAAATTCTTTCCAAACCTAATTCATTATAAGAAATTGACTAAATTAAGTTAAAATTAACAGACAAATAAGTTTTACTTGGTCTGACTAGAGCTAAGGAATACAATCCAAAATTATTTTTGGGTTCAAAGTCGACTTAGGAGGCCTAGACTCAGTCCGGCCTTACCGTTAGTAGGCATGATTGCTAATTCCCTTATACCATACAAATAGAAATTTAAACATGAGTTACAACATATGAGGTGATATTCATACCTTGTTTCCTTAATCTCTCATCCCCCTTTGAAAGCAATATGCCAAGAAGACAAAGTACTCGAACAAAGGAGCTCTGGGCAAAGTTTCTCGAAGAATGTTACAACCGATGTAAAAGAGTGTAGTAAGGATTTCCGTTCAAAAAGACTAGGTAGAGTTCGACCATTGGGGTGAGTTTTATGTCAGGTCTCTTCATTTTCATTGTCATCTTCTTCAGAACACCAAAGGATTATAGCAAATGAAGCCAAGATATAGCTGAAGGCACAATCAAAAGAGGGAAATCTTTAGGTTCAATTATGACAAATAGCAAAATTCTTAAACTTTTTCCAATTTTAAAAGGATGCTAACCAAAGGTTTTAGCATGTCATAGAGGAGTATATAAGAACAAGAAAGAGAGTAAGGATGTTTGATCAATTATACATGCCTACGATCGAGAACTAGAAAGTTAATAAATTTCATGGTTGGTTAACATATTTATACCTCTTTCAAACTTTGCTTACTTGCCAAGTGGAAGTGCATTGCCAGGATTTGCTTCAATCCGTTTCTGGCAATATTCATCAGTACTATCACGCCTGAACAGATTTGATCCATCACCACCATAGCACCACCACTCCAAATCTTCTGCCACCACCTCGACTACCAACTCCACCATCTACCAGTGTCTGCAGTGTATATCTTTCATCTTCATCATCTTTATTTACTACTCTTTCTCCCAAACCAGAACTTGAAAATAGTTTTTGGATTGTTGAACTAGGGTCTTGTTCATTTTCTTGATCACCATCGTGTTTCTTTGGTTCCAGTTTGTTGCTGTGAGGTGGTACTAATGGTCTACTATTCTTGGTATTCTGGGGGCTGTTTCCTTGCAAAGCCTGGATGGTGATTTTCTTGGTTGCCTCATGAAAAGAACGTTAGAGAATGCAAGGATCCTGTTGAAGAGATTTGTTATGTCGTCTGGATAATTTGAAGCGGCTCATGTGAGGAGTCATTAGATTAAGGAAGCCGTGAGTTTAAGATAGGTGTCAAAGAGCTCCATAGAGCATGCTTATGGGAACGAGTTAATAAAGATCACCACAGACAATGCATCTATAAGCCTGGATATTACAATTCAATATCTAGATAAAAGATAAAGATAAAGATAAAGCTTCAAAATGTGCTTGTGAAGCACAAGGTCAAAGAACATTGTAAAACCTCCAAAGTTGAGAAATCCAAGTGCTAAGTGTGTCCTAGAAGTAACAGGGAAGTCTAATGAAACAAACAAGCAGATGAAATCTAAGCATTCAAATACTCCATGGGTGTTTTAATTGCAAAGAGGTGTCCATATCAGCCTCCAAAGATGTTGATCATAGGCCATCAGCAGGACCAACAGAGTTCTAGAGTATTATTGACCAAATATAGCTTAAGAAATGGACGGTCTTCATGTCTTGCTAGAAAGGAAACAAGCAAAACATACATTACTGTCCATCTCATATGCCAACCCACGTTGCCCATTCTTCGAGACTGTTAGAGTTAGAAGCCAAACTGACGGTGCTTTTGTATGTTTGTGTTACGTGGCACTAAACGAGACAATCACAAGTGTTGCTATAGACTGCAAACCTAGTATGGAATTGAAGGTGACTGCTTTAGATGGTCTGATCAAAGATGATATTAAAGTATAGGTTTAACGCTTTTCCTTTCATGTTAACTTTTCCATGAGTGCTTTATTCTTGAATGAGAACACTTCATCCTCGTTAAGTTTTGTATTGCCTACCATTTTGCACTTGGAAAGCAGTAAACTTGCATGGTTGCATAGATACTTTCTCCCCAGTCAATAACTTAACTATAAAACTTTTTTTTTTTCAGTCAACATGATCTTCTAAGGTCAGGAAATCATTATCAACAGAAGGATGGAAAAGCAAAATGTAACCAAGCCAATGCAGATAGAGTAATGCTTTATAACATAAACTCAGATGTTATTTCTTACCATCATTTTACTAACGAGGCCTATTATTGATTGATGCAAGGAGTAGCATCATGTATCACTTTAATGACTTCTTAATACTTTCATAAAATAATGTTAATAAATGATGGAAATCCCTGTGGTCATTAAAAACAAAAGACGAGGTTGTGCAGGACATGCATTCAGAAAGAACAAAACATTTACGTGTTTAGGAGACTATCAAAATTTCAGGTATTTGTTATGTCTCAATACAAGTGGTTTCATAGCAGTTCTTTTCTCTGACTGAACACCCGGCTCTAGTTGCACTGACAAGTCAGCCCCTTATCAAATCATATGGTCATGAACTCTTTAAAACTTGTAATGAATGATGTATTCTTAAGAATGCGTTCTTTCAAATTAACATATACCTCTCTTCTTCAATAACATTCAGATTGATGTTTATGCAATTTGTCAATGAGATTGTATAGGCTCATTCGAAAGAATGAATACATGTCTTCATAAAATTATGATGATCATGTGAGATCAAGGCTAAAGATCTGCAGTTGGAGAAACCCAACTTGCAACAATCTAATTAATAGTTTTCTATATTCCATCAAAACCTAGGCACATAATTGATTGAGAAGACATGAAGAGGTAGTAAATCATCCTCAAGGAAGGCTACAAAATGCATCTCTTTCTTTGCTATACCTGAATCACATAAACAGTCTCCAGAGAAGGGCAGTTTTCTTTTCCATACGCTATCCTGAATGTGGATTCCACTTAAAACTCATTCATTTCAACAATTTTCAATTTGATTTGGTTGAGACAAAGAACAAGATTACAATAAGCACCTATATAGTACTGTTTTGCATTTTGCCATTTATATCTAACTACCAGTACATCTAACAATAACATGTATGCATATACACAGGTCAAATGCTTACTACTTCATCTTCTAAATCGAGATCCTTTGTTTGACCTACCGTGGCCAGTATTCCTTTTATCCCAGACAGAAGCCCAGAAGAACAGGGACATCCAAAAAAGAACAGCCAAGAAGATTTGAACTCGATCCTGAAGCCTGGACATGGATACAACAACACCTGCACCAGGATATAATTCATAAGAGAACAGCCATATTCCTATATGCATCACCTATTCAAGTAAAAAAAATAGGCTCTTCTAACGCAAATAGTCCAAAGTTCAAATCTTTAGTTATCTTCCTCTCGAAAACTCAGAAAGACTGAATTTAAACAATCATACAAATCCTAAATAAATATAACTATTCCCCACATCAAAACAATCAAACTAGTCCATATATGTCCATGAAATAATTAGAAAAACTAATTCTAACGAAATAGGCTGTACAACAAGTACCAAATTTTGACACCAGTCCAACCAAACTGGATCTTTTGAACTTCAAATTTGAGAAAGAAATCCAAATACTAAACTAATACAGCACCACTCTACCACAAAACTGACCGTTTAAAACTATCTCAACCGCAAAAGAAGACAAACTTTGGTCTTAATTTCGTTTAAACAAATATTTTTAACAACTTGAATTCGTATTAAAACCCAAATAAAACGAGTTTAAAAGCTAAAATATCGATAAAGATCGAACCTTTGAGCCGATTAGAGCCATTTTCAGGGGGTGGGTCGGTTTGTGGTGGCGGTTGAGGGGACAAGGCCTGAGAAGGGAGGAGCAACCGCCGACGATGTGGTGAACTGGGATTCGCTCCGGAAGGTGGTAGAAACGGACGGGTTTGATTAATCCGAAAAGATAAAGAAGATACTTTGGAGTTGATTACTGGAGATATTGAGCTCAAAGTAGAGGGAATAGCCATTAGAGCAAAGATGCAGAGTTTGTCACTTGGTCAGTTGGTTGCATGTGTTCATTTCTTTGGGAAATTTAAAGTAATAAATAGGCATGTAATTATGTGGTTAGAAAATAGAGGCTAAATACATTTTGGGGCCTCTGTATTACGTGTATTTCTCACATAAGGTCCTTCGTTGTACTACATGTAATATTAAGCCCTTGTACAATGGACGTACACAACACGCGGCCCTTATTTAACGATCCAAACGGCACGTGTTCAACAAACTAACGGGAGGAGCATGAAGACAACAGGATCTAGGTCAAATACATTTTGGGGCCCTTGTACTATGTGTGTTTCTCACATAAGACCCCTGTACTATGTGTGTTTCTCACATAAGGCTCCTCGTTGTACTACATGCAATAATAAGCCCCTGTACAACGGACGTGGACAACACGCGACCCTTATTTAACAGTCTAAACGGCGCGTGTTTAACAGACTAACGGGAGGAGCATGAAGATAGCAGGATCTCGCGATAGCGACCTGGTCGCGATC
>JAOSBN010000005.1:5235427-5254665 GCA_027563595.1 Erythroxylum suave | reverse complement strand
GAGAGAAAAGTTCAATTGAAATCCGATGGAGCCCAAAACAGGTATTCTCCATTTTCTCCATTTTTAATCCATTCACGAGTAATCCTGGGTGCGTAGTAAAGCCGTCTCTACGTGCTACACTCTATGCATTTATTAATAGCTTCTGATTAGCCATCTGTTTGAGGATGGTACGAAGAACTCATGGCCAAAGTAGTGCCCTGGAATTGCTTAACTTAGCCCAGTGAAATATAAAAGCTGTTGGAGTGGAAGACTTGTGACGTTGTAAAATAAATTTATCATTAAGGTAAAATTTGATAGTGGAAGAACCGCAGTCTATAATATAGGAACCTAAAGTAACAAGCCAAGATGCTTTGAGAATAATATTTGAGCCTTGACTTGCAGTATATACGCAGGGAACACAATCTGGTGGCCTTGAATATAGAGTGGAAGAGCACGAATGATTCCTGGGCTTTCTAAGTAATTCCCATTACCAACAAGAGCTCGGAATGCAGGGGTTGGTTCAATTGGTAACTTAAAATAACAAATAAGATGAGGAGTGATCAAAATGTCATAATTGCCACCATCCAACAATGGTTGAACCTTGGTGCCATCAATAGAGTTGTCAAATCGAATGGTGACAATTGTTGAACCCTGATAGGTATAGAATGAAAGATGAGGAACACGAGTAACAACAACATCTTAAGACTCCTTTGAATCAATAGGGTCTTTGGATATGAGAGATTGCTTATCGTTGGTATCTATCATCAACAACATAAAATGACGAATAGGACATTTGTGGATTGGAGAAAATTTCTCATCACAATTATAACTAAGTCCCTTTCATGCCTAATTTAGAAAATTTTTCATGCCTAATGGGATGATGGGAGGTAACAATTTAGAAGATGATATATAGGAAGTAATGGCACGGTATTAGTTTTGGTCACTGTGACTGTAGCCTACGATCCCACTGAGGGCGATTTTGAAAGTGACACTAAAGGATTATAGGGCAACGTTGTGGACTTAGGACGAGAAGAAAAGGAGTAATTGAATCCTTCTCATCATACAATCATGACAGATCGGTTGCACACAATAAAGTTGTTGGTTTCAAGGCTATGAGGTCACGACAGATGTGGGTTTTTAACCCATTGACAAAACAGTCAAGGAGAGCATCATCTGTTAATCCTGTTGATTGATTTGCAAAACCATAAAATTTTTATAATATGAGGCCACCGGGTCAGCTTGTGCAAGTTTAAACAACTAAGCTACATGACGATCAAATTGTGAAGGTCCAAATGTAAGACAATTTTGCCCTTAGGGGCAATTTTGTAATTTTCCCTTTAAGTGGACAGTTATTAATTGTAATTTTGGTTTTTAAATAAATTATCGGTTAAGTTATGCAATTTGATCCAGATAAGGGTCATGAAGTGGTCCAATAAATGATCTAAATTAATGGGTCGAAGTCTAGATGGAAAATGGATCCCTTTTAGTGTGAACCTGGTCCATATCGGCCTTGTGATGGTGATATCGACCTTGTGATGGTGAAGCCCGATATGAAAGGTATATATATAAGTTAAGGTCTCCTGCAGTTACTCATATCAATCACGAGCATAAGGAATCTCTGACCCATTAAGAGAGCTCATGTTTTGAGAAAATTGTAGAAAGACCTAGCTCTCGTCTCAGTGAAGGATTCCCGAGAAGACGGCAGTGGATTCAAGATCGATTCGGCGTTAGGAAACTCATTTGAAGTTTCAGAAGTGAAATCAGGTACATTTCGCATTTCTTTGTTTTTTGCACTTTCACGTTCGATTTGGGGTATGTAACTAAGGACCATTTATGTTTTACACGTAGTATCAGAGCGAGGACGTGATTAGGAGGTTAAAAACGAAGATTTTTTTATATTTCTCTACACAAGATTTTCAAAGATTTCACTTCCGTTTCTCGATTTTTTCTTGCTTTTATTGCATGAAAGTAGTTTACATAAGTTTAGCCTTGAGAAACGGGTTGAAAACGAGCCCAGGAAGTCAAAAAATTGACCCAAAATTTGCCTTTTTCTGATGAGGGAGGTCGCACACGCGCCCGATAGTGCACAGTGAAGGCGGGACGCGGATGTGTATGGCACGCCCCATCACGTGGCATAACAGTCACCGAACGCATGTCAGGCATGTGCGACATCCCCTCCCACGTCAATGCGTGACGCGTGCATCCCTGGCTTGTTGGAGTTGGCGCGTGACAGGCACATGCCATCCGCGCCTACGCTTCACTGACACAAGTCGTAATGTCAGCGGTTGACGTCAGCATGACGTTATTTGTACGAACATTAGCTACAATTAAATTATTAAAAAAACAAAAAATTTCAGATTCCTTGTAAGGATGCCCTGGGGTGTTTTGGGTTAGTTTTCAAGTCCGGAAAATTTATAAAGTGATTTTTCTCATTTTTCTGGATTTATTACATTAGTAATAAATTAAAGCTTGGCTCTAGAAAAAGGAATTAAGATGTTTTGACTCTGATTTCGAGTGAATTTTCATGCTTTGGATATCATATGAGGGAGATACTTTAAGTTTTCATGTCTCGAGTCTCATATTTAGTGTTCGGGATCGCATGACGGTTAATCGGAAAAGGAACAGAGATATTCTGAAGCCATTTTAAGTGAATTTTCATGCAACGAACTTTCCATAAGGGAGATACATGAGGTTTTTGTGTCTTGGATGATCAGTTTGGTATTCGGTAATGCACAATAATGAAGTTTTAATAGAATGTCTTTAGCACAGGTGTGTGACAATGAAACTGTGCATTCGGGTTTTTGTATTTATTGAAGTTACATTGTCACATATCATATGCCCATAAAGAATGTGAGGATGACATAAAGATATATCCCTTATGTTTGTGGACTTTTTGAGTGCTGATGAGAATGTAGTCAATTACAGTGGCTTTTTGAGTTAGTATTTTGAATTATTTTGCTTACACATTAGGGAATGTCTCTGGTATCATGTTTGGTTATTCGGCCTAAATATGTTGGCCTTACATGATATTTTGATATGTGCATAAAGGCATTGGATAGAGGAAAGTTGTTGCTTGAATGATCTATTTACCCACAGGTGGTAGAGTCATGAGAGCTCACGGTTTGTACTCTGATCACTTTTATGTGTGGAGGTCTAGTTACATATATTATGCATTCAGTCCACAGGTGTTTCATAATATGATTGATTGGATTTTCAAGAAAGATATTGTTTAAATGGCTTTCAGTATCACTGTTATCCTATATTTGTGCTGATTTTATCAAAGTTACTAAATAGTCACCTTTTTGGTTAATAAAATCAGTGTCACTATTGGAACCCTAACCGGTTTCAATATAACAAAAGAACTGAGGTTGATATGGCCATACAAATACATAGGCCATCTCCACCTACAAACATGAGCTTGAAAGCTCATAAAGTAGCCTTTGAAGCTCAGGATCGGTATGACAGATTATGTCTTATGACCATTAAGAAATCCATACCTAACCATCTACTTAGTGAACTTCCAGACACAGACATAGTGAATAACTTCTTGGAAATGTCTCCTAGAGGTACTGTTGGGATGTATTTGCTTTACTGTTGATCTTTAAACACAAAAACTGATCAAAGACGATTGTGTAAACTTTGCAGGAATATAAATGCAAAAATTAAAGAAGACTGATTTACTTGGTTCGATAGTGAATCACTATCTACATCCAAGGTTCCCACTTGATAGTGGTGAAAAATCTCACTAATGAAGGAGAAGAAGAAATCGGTTATAAAGTTGAGTGATTTTTCTGTATCACTTGCAAGAGGCTTTAACTCTCCTGGTACTCACTGTTAAGTACTCTAGCTAACTCTCAAAACCTTTTTCACTCTCAAAAAATTGAATACAATGTGAATTGGAGATATATAATGTCTGTGAAAAATTGTGGCTAATGCATGTGCTCTGTTCTTTTATACGACTCTCATGCATGCAGGTGCTTTCAGATGGAACTTGAGAGTTTCTGCTGTTGCTCCTCATGTGACTAAGACCAAGTGATGCACTGTGTTTTTTATGGGTTAATATGCTTCAGTTGTAAGTAAGACAACAATGTCTTATATTTGTAAACCATAATAAGAACACCACCGTTTTAACTCCCAGCAGATGATTTATGTTTGTTGTCACGTGAATATGTATTGGTCACTTAGGCTTTTGACTTCAGCTATAAGAAGCTTTAAGAATATTACTCCACCTTCTCTCTTCGACATCTGGTTCAAACACCATCACATACTTCTTCTTGTCTTTGATTCTTCATTTGTTGGTTCTGTGTGTAGATTATTGGAGAATGATGTGATTTTCATCACATCTTTCCCTCCTTCTCCAATAATCTATACTCAAATCCCTAATATGTGAGTGATTTAAAAATTCAAAAAATCCTAGTTTTCCCAAATTTATGAGATATGATGAAATCAACTTCGATTTCATGTGCCTTTCCCTCCTACTTCACCAATCGTAGCTTAAATTAAAAACCTTAGAGAAATCCTAAAGAACCCAAAACCTTGATCTTCACCCCCTTCAGTGAGATTGATCTGATCTACCTTTGGAGTCAAAGGGGCTTCCATGATTTATAAGTACTCCTTACAAAAATTAAACTTCTTTTGTGTTAGTATTTTTGTTCCGGAGTCAGAAGGATTTTTCTCACCTTTGATTTTCTCCAAATGGAAGGTTCCCTTGGCGTTTTGGTCTATGACAAAATGCAATCACACATTTATGTGCTTGGATCGTTCATGGAGGACTGGATCTCTACTCAGGTACCAGGCACTTTGACTATCCGTATATAGTACTGGTGTTGTGATTTCTATGTTGATTTCTTTCAATATTCCTGATAGCCATGCTAGTTCCTTTACCCCTTCTGTTATTACATAACACTCTGCCTCTGTCAATGATAAACTCACCACTGATTGTTGTTGTGATTTCCAACTTATTGTGTTTGCTAATAATGTAAATATGTATGCTGAAATTAACTTCCTTGAGTCCTTATCTATTGCATAATCAGCATCCACATAGCCATGTAGAGACAGGTAATTGCATTTTATTAGCTCCCTTTTAGAGAAGCATAATCCATAGTTGACTGTTCCAGATATATATCTGAGAACATTCTTGAGTCCTTTCCAGTGTTCTAGACCTAGATTGGCCATGATCTTATTTAGGATACTTATAGAATAGGTTAGATCAGGCCTTGTGCATAGCATAAGGTACATTAAACTCCCAACACCTACATCATAGGGATAGTGAACCATAGCCTTCTGTTCTTCTTCTGTCTTAGGACACTTATCAGAGATCATCTGTAAGTGTGATCCTAAGGGTATCGAAGTAGGTTTAGCTTGTTCCATATTGAATTGAGCTAGGATTTTCCTTATATAATTCCTCTGGACAAGCCACAATTTTCCTTCCCTCTTAGATCTTATTATCTGCATTCTTAAAAGCTTATGTGCTTCCCCTAGGTCTTTCATTTCAAAATGAGAGCACAATTCGGCCTTAGCCTCTTAAATTTTATTCAAGTCCTTCTCTGTGATGATGAGATCATCTACATCGACTAACATGAACACTACTTTAGTCACTCCTAGATCTTTGTAATATAGCCAGTAATCATATGAGCTTCTAATGAACTTCATACTAGGAGCAACCTCATGGAACTTCTTGTTCCATTATCTAGGTGCTTGTTTGAGCCCATATAGGGATTTTTGCAATAGTCAAACATAGTCTAGCTTATTTTTATCCTCAAATCCGATTGGTTACTTCAATATCTTGTCTCCTCTAGCTTTCCATATAGGAAAACTATATTGACATCCATTTGATGGATTTCCCATTCATAAAGAGTTGCTAGGACTAGTATAAACCTAATTGTCTTAAATTTGACTACTGGAGAGAATATCTCCTTGTAGTCTATTCCTTCCTTCTGCCTAAATCCCTCAGCTACAAGCCTAGTTTTGTAAATTCTAGGTTCTGCTTCAGTTACTCCTTCTTTTAACTTGAACAACCATTTATTTTCAATTAATTTGGCTTTGTAAGGTCTAGGGACTAATGTCCAAGTCTTATTCTTTATTAATGAAGAATATTCCTTCTTATAAGCTTCTTTCCAATTTTTAACATTTTTGCTTCTCATGGCTTCATCATATGTTTCTGGAGCCTTGTTTTCTACATTTTTAGCCATGAAGCGTGCAAATTCAACCATGTCTAGTTTAGTGTACCTTCTATTAGGGATCCTGATTCTTGGTTGCCTATCCCTTGTGAGTTGGTAGTCTTGTAGATTTTCTTGTGCATCATTCGAAGGTGGGTGTAAAGCTTCTCTTTCACCCTCGTCTTCTACCTCTTCTCTTCTTTCTTCATACTGTGTAGCGCCTTCTATAGACTCCACAGTTTCTGATTGTGTAGTACCACCTTCTTCAGGTTCTGATGGTACATAAAATGGGAGTGAATGGTTTGATGTCCCTAAATTCTCCTAAATTTCACTTTAGAGGTTAGAATTTTGAGAATTCTTGTTCAGCAGAGGGAATTCTTCTTCCTTAAAGATGACATCTCTGCTAATGATTGTTTTGTAGGCTCCCTTTTAAAGCAATAAGAGTTTATAACCCTTTACACCTTCTGGATATCCTAGGAACACTCCCTTAATTGCTCAAGGCTCTAATTTTCCCTCTTTCTGATGTGCATAGGCTGCACATCCAAAAGTTTTTAGGTGTGTGAGTTTTGGCTTCTTACCACTCCAAATTTCCTGAGGAGTCTTATAGTCTTTAGCAGATGTTGGAAGCCCATTGATTAAATAGGCTGTTGTCCTAATTGTCTCCCCCCATAAAGAGTGTGGGCAACCCAATGAGAGTAACATGCACCTTGTCTTTTCTAGGAGAGTCCAATTGAGTCTTTCAGCCACTCCATTCTATTGTGGAGTTGCTCTTACTAGTTTATGCCTTAGGATTTCATTCTTGTTGCAATAATCTTCAAATTCTTTATTGCAGTATTTTAATCCATTGCCAGTCCTTAGGCATTTTAACTTCTTCCCAGTCTGATTTTTCATAAGTGCATGCCATCTTATGAAATTTTCTAGTGCTTCATCCTTTCTCTTCATTGGATATACCCAACACTTTCTAGATCTATCATCGATAATCAACATGAAGTATAGGTTCCCTCCTATTGTGGGGACTTAGGTTGACCCCCAGAGATCACTGTGAGCATACTCCATAATCTCTGTGGCTCTCTTAGCTCCCCTTTGAAATGTTAACATGTGGTGCTTTCCTAGCACACATGATTCACAAGAATCCTGACTTCTAAAGGTTTTCTTCAGGGATTAGCCCTTGCCTAAAGAGATGGAGCAGGCTTTTGTTGCCTACATGACCCAACCTTGCATGCCATTGCTTGGTTGGTTCAAGGTTTGTACTTTCTGAAATTTGATTTATTTCAGTTGAGCCTATAACATAATATAGACCACCCCTCTCCACTCCTCTAATGATGACTCTCCCATCCCTTAGGATTTCTCTAAGTCCATCTTTAGACCTGATCTGAAAGCCTTGCTTATCAAACAAGCTTTCAGAAATCATATTTCTCCTTATTCTAGGCACAAATCTGACATTGCTTAGGATCCTTCTTTTTCCATCAAACATAAAACTGCCTATGCCCTCTATCCTTTGGTGCCCAGAATCTACCCATTTTAACCTTAGCAGTGACTGGTTCAAATGTTGTGAATCAGTCCCTATAAGGAGTGACATGCATAATGCACCTTGAATTAAATATCCACTCTCTACTAAGGTCCTCACCATCCTCAGTTACAGCCAGAATCTCATCTCCAGTAGAATCTTCAGGTTTTTCAACATTACCTTAAATTCTACTTTTAGCTGCCTTATCCCTCTCTTTTTTCCTACAATCCCTTGCAAAATGTCCCTCTTTATCACAGTAAAAGCATTTCTTCCATTTGCCTTTTTTCTTCTTTTCACCATTTTCACCTTCCTTAGAGTGTTTTTCTTTCCCACTTCCCTTTCTTGCCATTTTCCTTATGAGATTTCTTCTCATGGTTATTCTCTACAAACATTACTTCAACCTCTTTCTTAAAAGGATTTACTTCAACTATCTCTTTCATTAGAAAATCTAATACCCTCTTTACAATAAGTGATTCTCCACTAGCATTCTTAATTACCTTTTTGAATGCATTAAATTCATAAGGTAATGCCTTTAATATTACTACAGTTCGATTTTCCTCTGAGATTTTCTCATCTGTAGCTTCTAGATCTTGAACTAGCTTAAAGAAGTAGTCTAGGTTATCATCTAAGGAGACTGAAGTGTTCATCTTGTAGTTAGCAAGATTATGAAGAGGTGTCATCTTGTTAGGAAGACATTTTTTGGCATATAATTCATCAAGTTTCACCTAAAACTTCTGTGTAGTGTTACAATTATGAACTTTCCTTATCATTGTTGATGATAAGTGAAGCATTAACTTGCATTTATAGCACCATAACAGTCATATGACTTAAGAAGAGCTTGTATCTGGAGTTTCCAGATGGTAAAGTCTTCTTTACCTGAAAAAATATCCATTTCCTTACCTACCATGATTTCTGTAATGTAAAAAAAACTTAAAGAATGTGCTTACTAACTGTTCTTGAATGAATCTTGATGCTTGGAGAGTCCAAGAAATGTCCCAGGAAGTCTTTGTTGCTCTGATACCACTTTCTATTGGGATGTATTTGCTTTACTGTTGATCTTTGAACACAAAGACTGATCAAAGATTGTGTTAAAGAAGATTGATTTACTTGGTTCAATAGTGAATCACTATCTACATCCAAGGTTCCCACTTGATAGTGATGAAAAATCTCACTAATGAATGAGAAGAAGAAATCGGTTATAGAGTTGAGCGATTTTTCTGTATCACTTGCAAGAGGCTTTAACTCTCCCAGTACTCACTGGTAAGTACTTTCACTCTCAAAAAACTGAATACAATATGAATTGGAGATATACAACGTCTGTGTAAAATTGTGGCTGATGCATGCGTTCTGTCCTTTTATACGAGTCCCATGCATACAGGTGCTTTCGGATGGAACTTGAGAGTTTCTGTTGCTGCTCCTCACGTGACCAAGATCGAGTGAAGCACTGCGCTTTGTATGGGCTAATATGCTTCAACTGTAAGTAAGACGACAACGTCTTATATTTGTAAACCATAATGAGAATGCGATTGTTTTAACTCCCAGTTCATGATTTGTGTTTGCTGTCACGTGAATATGTCTTGGTCACTTAGGCTTTTGACTTCAGCTGTAAAAAGCTTCAAGAATATTGCTCCTCCTTCTCTCTTCAACATCTACTTCAGACACCTTCACATACTTCTTCTTGTCTTCGATTCTTCATGTCTTTTATGCATTTGTTGGTTTTGTGTGTAGATTATTGGAGAATGACGTGATTTTCATCATAGGTACAGTGTCTCATTTAGTATTGAGACAAGTGCCTTGATTAAAGAATCATTCTTTATAAGGCATACGGGAGAAAAGGGGGAGTAAGGAGAATCTACCAAGAAACATTCATCTTCACAGCAAACTGAAGAAACTAAACATTCCTCTTTCTGATGTCTTCATAATTCACTAAACTCTGAAGACACTCCCTTAAGAGTTAAGTAATTTGGTGATGATATATTATTCACAGGATGAGAAATGAGATTTCTTTGCTTTGATTGCCCATTGCGTTGCTGAGGAGGAGAGACTCAATCTAGCTATTCCTATAGCCCTCAAAGCAACTAAATGGAAGGCAAAGATGAAACTTACTAAGATTAAAGGTAGAAAGACTAAATTCTCTCTACATGCTGATGTTGGTCAATCCAGTACTGATGAAGGTCTTAGGAACATAAAGTAGCTAGCAGTATAAGGCATAGAAAGGAAGAGTGTTACTGTTATATAACTTCTTAGCTTGTCAATTTATGAATCTGATTTGCGATAGTCGCATATAGTGGAGTATCTGATCAAGGTGCTTCCACAGTGTAGGGTTTCATATCTGGGATAAAGCCAAATAAAGAAGGAGGAACTAATGGTTCACAGTAATGTGGAAGTGGAAGTAATATCTATGAGGATGTATGTACTGAATCTTGAAGCAAGGTTCATTTAGGTTTTTACACGACACATTTTATATATGATTTTTGGATCAATTTTGAATAAAGAAGGTTGACGTTTTTTATTTAATACTTCTGTTTTATAGTTGTGTTTTATGCAAAACGTAATAATACAACTTTTTTATTATATGGTTTGTATAGAATGTTTCTTACCTTGAATTAGATATATGCTTCTTTGTGCCTTGCTGAACAAGTTATAAAATGAAGAACCTTGATGAATGAAAAGTTCTACATGGAGTGACATAAAAGTTTAAGCCACATTTCTAAAGCTAGGGTTGAAAGATTGATTAAGGAAAACATTCTCTCAATTCTAGATTATGATGATCTGGAAACATGTGTTGACTATTACAGGGGTAAGTTGACTAATAAGGATATTGAGGTCAACTCACGCTTTTGATTTATTGAGTCTGGTACATATGGATATCAGAAGACCTTATATATATGGATGTCAGATTTGACCATAGAGGAGAATATTATGGAGAACATGGTGTTTCAGGACTTAAAAAGGTTTGTTTGTCAAATATATGGAATCGGTTGGGATAGTGACTTGATTCACTATACCGGGTAGTCTTGAGTAAAATGATGTGTTACCGAAAGGCATAATGGCACCCTACAGGACTTGTAGAAGTCAATGCAGAACAAGACTAATCTACCTAATTATCTAGAAGTGTGAAAATCCAGTCTTACACACATTCGTGTATGGGGTTGCCCTATCGAGGTGTTATAATCCTTACAAAGAAAATTGCATGCTTATTATGTTCATTGCTATTTAGATATCCTGATCACTCTTAAGGCTACAGATACTGTAGAGAAGGAGGGAACATAATAGTGAAATCACAGTCAGCTAGGTTTATGGAATATGATGTCTATAAAGATGATGGGCCTTTTGACCCTTCGGATGATAACAAGGTGGATACTACAGTTATTATGTATCTGTCACTCATACAGTTAGATCTAGTGGATCTAGGTCTTAGTACCCTACCTATACAGGAATAGGAACAAGAACCTATACCTGTACACACAGAAGTTCCTGGGGTTACAAGATCTAATACAGTTGTGAAGATCCACCAGAGTGAGATGACCTGTTATCTCATCCGATATCATAATCTATTAGGTGAACAGGCCTATGATATTAGATATATTAAGAATCTAGTTACTTCTACGAAGTTGTTTCTGTACCCACAGCGGAATTACTGGACCATGTTGTATGAGGCTAAGCGACATTTGGTCAAGAACTTTAACATAAAGGACCTTAGCGTAACATCTTCTGTCCTAGGTATTCGGATTCATCGAGAAATATCTTAACACTCAGCGTACCTTTAGCAGAGTGCATACATTAAATAAAAAGAGGGTTTATGAGGAATGTTCTCTATTCTAGTACAGATGATAGCCTAATGTATGCTCGGCTATGTACTAGGAAGGACATTGCATTTACAGTTTGACTATTTGGTCAGTATCTGGTTAGCCCATATGTAGACCATTGAAACACAGTTAAGTGAGTGTTGAGATATTAAAGGGAATCAAGGATTATGTGTTGACATATAGAAAAGTCAACGGACTAAACCTCGTAGGAAATTTATATTCAAATTTAGCTATGTGTCCCGATAATCGAAAATTCACTTAAGGTTACGATTTAGATTTGCGGATGGTACAATGTTGTGGAAGTGTGTCAAGTAGACACAGATAAATTCCCTCCACCATGCATGCAAAGTGCATGCTATAGGACTGCTTCATAGACGATTTAGATAAGAAATTTGATTTCTGAGTTGTCTGTGATTGATTCAGTGACTAAACATATACAGTTGTACTGTGATAATTAAGCTTTTATGTTGTTTAACAACAACATTGAATATCACAGGGTCTTAGCATTTTGAGATCAAAATCTTGATCATAAAGTAGTTGACACGAAAAGGTGACATCAAGGTTTGGAGCATTTAAAGACTAAGGAACTGAAAGTCGATTCTTTGACTAAAGGACTTTGGCCACTTGTGTTTGGAACACAAGTATACACTATGGGTGTTTTGAAGTCCTTAGACACTATTAGTTAATGGATCTTTATGTTTGCTCCTTGTACATTTGTACATTTTGGTGTATTATGACAGTATGAACGTTCATCAATTAATGATGATCATTGTTTATTCTCAATAATACATGTTATCATACATTGTCATAATACATATAGAAGTCTTAAGATTTGTGTTGATCTTAAACATTTTAAGGTCATTTATAAAGATCAACCTTAATCCTATGTCATTAAACACATACAGTTTTAGATGGATATATCCTTAAAGTTTCACATGACATAGGGGAATCTACGTTTTTAATCTATTAAGGGTTCTCCAATGCAGTTTAGCATTCAGTTGGAGAAAATAAAAGTTTTCTCTAATGCTATTTAACATTCGGTGAGAGAAAATAAGTTTTCTTTAATGTTGTTAAGCATTCGGTGAGAGAAAACATGATTTTTCCAGTTTAGCAATGCCGCTTAGCATAAAGCTGGAAAAATCGAGACCTACAAACGAAGATGATACGTATTAGATGATAAAGGTATCATCGTAGTTTGTCACACTCCATTTTTCCATTCATGTTAGTGAGCTATTAGGTATTCGTGATTGTACTGGATCTGTGTCACACATGACACATGCATCTGATACTTTTCGGTATCGAAAGCCTTGCAAAATGGAATGTTAGACTTTGATTACCTTTGAATCAAATATTTTGTTTTTAAACTTAGTCGACTAATACAACAACATAGCTTAACCGAGTTTTTTAAATTGTTTTTAAACTTGAGTCAACACTGCAATTATTAATTGTCCAAGGGGGAGATCGTAAGAAAAATTTACCCTTAGGGGCAATTTTGTAATTTTCCCTTTAAGTGGACAGTTGTTAATTGTAATTTTGGTTTTTAAATAAATTATTAGTTAAGTTACGTAATTTGATCCAGATAAGGGTAATAAAGTGACTCAATAAATGATCTAAATTAATGGGACGAAGTTCGAATAGAAAATTGATCCCTTTTAGTGTGGACCTAATTCATATCGGCCTTGTGATGGAGAAGTCCAATATGGAAGCTATATATTAAGGTCTAAATTAAGGAGATCTAAATTGAGGTCTCATATAATTGCTCATATCAATTGCAAACTTAAGGAATCTCTGATCCGTTAAGAGAGCTCGTGTTTTGAGAGAACTTTAAAAAGACATATCCTACATCTCGATGAAGAATTCCCGTTAAGACGACGGTGAATTAAGGATCAATTCGGCATCCTAAAGCTCGTTTGAAGTTTTAGAACCGAAATCAGATACATTTTGCATTTTTTTCTTTTTACCTTTTTATATTCGACTTGAAATATATAACTAAGGACCGTTACATTTTACATCAAATTGATGCTCAATAGCATCAATTAAAGCTGCCCATGTGGTAATCTTCGTAGGCTTTTGTAACATTTGAAACCAGGGCACCACTGGCCCTTCCATATGTACTGTTGCGATGGTTAGGCATTAAGGATCTAGCGTTTCATAATATGAGAAAAACTATTATGCTTGCAATATGCAGTTCAGAGGATCGGTGCCATCAAATCGCGGAGAGTCCAATTTAATCTGTCAAATCTTGGGAGGTTGCTTCGATGAAGGCACTAAGCGATGGTTGGCATCTGTGTTAAAAGATGTAATAAATGTGATTGATAAAGACGGTCCACGCTCTGAGTCAATGCATCCAAATCTTGGGTAATGGAATCCAAGGAGATCTCCGGGCGTTCCAAACGACAAAAAGAGCATTCCAGTCTGCCCATTCGCTCGACATGACGCTGGGATGTAATGTTTAAAGAATCTGAGAGCCGTTTGAGTTCTAAAGAAAGATTCTTGAGTTCTCTATTCTCAGCCATAATTAATGAATGCATCAATGTAATGATTATCAGCTTCAATGTAAATCTTATAAAAAAATTAAACACCAGCGAGAACAGTTCTGAAAGTTGCAAGCACTCGTTCATATAACTTGCACGAAAATACAGTTAAACAAGACAGACGAATATAGTCTGAATAAAGAAAAAGTTAACAGAAAAGAGATACACTTCAGAAGAAAGAGACAACATAGGGAGAGAGAACACTTTTACTTTTCCACACCTATTATATGTCAAAGCAACTCATTTATATAGTTTCTGATCTCAACTTCCAGGTTAACATACATGCATAGTTATTTCTACAAAGGACACTTTGTTGAAATCCCACGCTTTCGGTTCTTTAAACTATGATCACACGCCACGTCTCCATCCACATTTGGCCTTATGACAAAGTCTAGAAAATTGTGAACAAAACTAATCTAGAAAGTCTAAAAAGGTGTGTACAAAATTAATCTTAAAATTTAAAAAAGTGTGAACAGTTAATTATTAAAAAATATGTTATATAATGATAAGTTTGAAATGAATGAAACAAATACGTAAAATAAATACTAGATAAAATATCTAAACTATTTTAGATGACATCACCAATTTTCTAAGGTTATAAATAGGCTGAAATATGAGCTACTAGAGTGATAAGAGAAGAACATTATAAGCATATTGTAAGAAAAAGCAATAAAACTCGTTTTACAAATCCATGTCCCTAAAATCTAATAATGGTAGCAGAGCAATGTTGATTCTTTTCAATAGCTTTCTTTGCTTCACTTAATTTATCAACCTTCAACTATACCCAAGCATTAATCCTCATTTTTAATGAGAAAGCATACAACTATCGGAGCATCCAAATGAAGATTCTATTCGTCTCAAGAAACTTGTGGGATGTTATAGAGAGTGAATATGAGGTCCCAATAAGCTAAGAAGAATTGGCTGTATAGACAGAAGTACAACAAAAGAAGTGTAAGAAAAATAAGCAAGTGATGCCAAAGCCTTGCTATTCATCCAAGGAGGAGTTAGTAAGGAGATTTTTCGAAGGATTATGCAAAGAATGAGTTTAAAGGCATGAACAAGGTAATATCCATCCAATTTCATTCTCTATGGAAAGATTCTGCCACACTCCTAATGTGGGACTATGAATCAATACAATCTTTCTTCGGATCTATCTCTATTATCTTCAATCTATTTGATTTAACTTTCTACTCATACTCAATGTAAATCTAAATTTTGATTGAAAGTTCAATAAAATTGAATTTAATTAAATTTTGAATCAATTTCAAACTCATAAAAAGGTTTCTATTCTACGTAAATATAATGCAAATGATATTCTAAATTTTGGATATGACTTTAGTTGGAAGGTTAATACTTGTGCAAATGTGGGTCTCACTCAAAAATTCTACACAACTAGACGCGACAAAATATTGCTAATAATTTTACCCGTAATCTATGGTCACGTCAATAACATTTGATTTTTTATTTAAAAATTACCATAAATTGGGGAGTAGATTATTCTTTGATGCCTTGTTTGGTTTAACTGCTAGAATAGATAAGGAATGAAATGATTATTCTTCAAAAATAGAATAGATAAGAAATAAAATAGAATAAGTATTACTTTGTTTAGTTTACTGCTAAAGAATTGCTATGTCAATGTTTGGTTTGAAATATAAACTTGAAATGACAAAGAAATAATGAACAAAAAGACCAAAATATCCATTATAGTCATCACTAACTACATTACTATTACGAATTTTCTTATTATTTTTATTGATTTCCTTTATTATTATTATTATTATTATTATTATTATTATTATTATTATTAAGTAAATTCCTTACTATTATTAATTTTCTTCTTCTTATTATTATTACTTTTATTATTTTTTACAAAATTCCTTATCATTATTAATTTTCTTCTTCTTCTTATTAATTAGGATTATTATTATTAATAATTTTCTTCTTATTATTATTAATTTTATTATTCTTATTGTTAATTTATTATTATTAATTTTCTTCTTCTTCTTCTCGTTATAATCATTTTATTATTTTATTATTATTCTTATTCTTATCATTAATTAATTAGTGTTAATTTTCTTCTTCTTCTTCTTCTTATTGTTATTGTTGTTGTTGTCATCGTTGTTTTTATTTATTTATTTATTTATTTATTTATATTATTATTATTAATTTTCTTCTTATCATACAACTTTCCAGCATTTTGCAGTGGTTAATTTTTCCTTCATATACTTTGTGAATTTGGCCTGACTCATGTCAACATTCATTATATAGTCACAGTGCAATATAAAATAACAATGGAACGACATTAAAAATAAAAATAGCATGGGGCTTTAAATTACTAAAAAGTTATTTAGTTGAAAAAAAATAAGTTTCAGCTCAATTTTAAATAACTAGACAAAATATTTAAATTTCAACATAATTTTCAATGTATGGCAAGAAACCTCCTTACCCATCCAAGTCTTCGAGAAGGCACAAGACTTAAATATACAAGCATTTTTATAGGATGATCAGGAATTTTGCCTAAAACAGTATTGCTTTCATCATCTGTGAGTCCCTCTATCTCACCTAATGCATTATTTAACTATTCAACTCTTGGTTGAATGTACGTTTCAGTTATAATACTATTAAACATTTTTTCTCCAATCTGATTCATGGTATCACCCAACATCCTAGTAGCAACAATAATTAAATCTACACAGCTTGCTTCTCCCGTATCATTACTCCTTTTTCTCCTCCTTGCTAAAATATTTTCAACTTGTCTTTCAAGATTTGATGTTTGAGGTTGGATAAAGGACTCATCTATGTCATGCAAACCATGCTCATATTGATTTTCATCACCTTTATTTATCCAACCTACACCTTCTTGCCTTTCTATTTGCACACATTACAATGACTATTTGTGCACTCATTTGACATGTCCATGATACAAATGATTTTTGACGTGATTAAGATGTTAATAGTGAATGAAATGTCTTGAAAATTGTTTTGGTGAGCATAAATATTGATTTAGAATTTTGGGGAAATTTGGAGAATTTATGATATTTATGAGTATTTTTAGACTAGGAAAAATGCAAAGTGGCAAGCCAATTGATAAATAATAGTAGAATTAAGTGTCAAATAGCAGTAGAAATTATTGATAAGTGACATTAAGATTTAATGACAAGTGCTATAGAAAATTGGAAGACAATTGGATTAAAAATTAGAGACAAATGGACTGACTACTAAGAATTATATGGTGACATAAACAAGAAGGCATTAGTATTTATTTCATTGATATATTAATGCAAATGCTTATGTTTATAAGATATATTGAGTTTGATCAAAAGGGAGTGAATATGTCCAATTTGAGGAAAATGTAATAAAGACATGTTATACATTACATTATTTGCTTGTGATTCTGAAATCTGAAATGGATTATTTTAAAACTGTTAAATTCTAGCTGTGGGTAAATAAGCATGCCTAAAAAGGTCTGCAGCTACTCCTGTGACACTAAGACGTCTCTTGATATTGACACTTCGATGTCTACTATTACTGAGATATAAGTCTCTCCCGTTCTGTGATACCAAGCATAGGTATCTTCTGTTTTGGTCCTATTACCCACTTCTGTAGTAGGCTAACATATTTTGTATCTTGATACATGTTCAGTTTTGATATAAACAAGTTCTGATATGAGACAAGATAAGCTCTGATTTGATACAAAGCATATTCTGATATGAAACAAGTCATATTTTGATCTGAAAGGATTATATCATGTTCTGATATTTGTACATATTGTTCTGATGCAAGAATGTTATGTATTGATGAATCATATTTTGTTTTGAGATATAATGTTTAGATTACTCTGTAATATGAACGATTAAAGATTGTTGTGATGTGATTTGAATTTGTATATATGAATGTCAGATGACTGTTAGAAACAATTGTCATAATGCATTATATTTAGTTATTTCCCACTAAGCTTTATGTTTAGTATAGTGGTTTTGTCACCATGTAGGTTTTGATAAGAAAATTTAAGGACTGGGATAAAGACCACCGCAGTGGCTATGGAGAATGTGTTCTATTGTGGAAGTTGCTTTGTTTGATTTTTTTAGTTGTATTAAATGTAACGAGATATATTGTATTTGATGTAGATGGTTTGTAATAACCTTAATACAGGTTGACTTTTGAATTTATGGCATGTATTATGATAAGCACATTATGTATGATATGTTATGTTTATACAATAACATCTAATGATATGTAACGTATGTTTGCTTGAATATTTGGAAGTGCTTTGAAATGTTTGGCATGTTTTAGTTCTGTTTTGTGTAACATTTGCATATCCTTCTAGGAGGTATGTGGGTGTTACACTTATACTCAACCGAACCTATCATGGACAAAACATATCCAACCTTTAAAACATTGAACACGGGAAAGAGATAAAACTGACCTAAAAATTAAAAAAGACACGATCTTTACCTAGAACCAAACATTAACAAACTAAAAACTAGACATTATTTCAAAACATACCAATCAATCTAGCTTTGAAGACGAAGAAATAACACTTCTTGTTACAAAAAAAAGACTCAAAGACCTGAGCTCTCAAGAAAGAAATGTTGAGAGAAAGGTTGTCCTTACCGAATCAACACAAATGGCAAAGAAATGTTGGAGAAAAGAGAGCGTGAAGAGGGAGGAGACCCACTAAGCTAGAGATGAAGAGCGTGAGTGAGACGAGACTAGAAAGCGGAGAAAAGATATGAGAGTGTGAAGAGGGAGAGAGAGCCACTAGGCATGAGTGAGAGCAGACGATACGTGAGTGAGAGTTTTTGGTTCAGGAGAATATGAAAGACAATTTTTCTAATGAGAGGATAGGGACAAACTTGTTCAAAAGATTTTTGTTTGTTGTGTTCACTTATTTTGGATGTGCATAAAATAGGTAAAGACAAGGTGATATGATCTTTATCTATTCCCTCATGTCCGAGAATTATTAATCTTAGGAATAATTATTCTATTGGGTTATTTTTAACCAAACAATAAAATACCTAATTATTAAAAACAGATGGGCAATAGATTATCCTCGACCAAACAGGCTGGCAACATCGAGTATTCCATCATAGCTTTTAATAGCCTGTTTGGTTCACGGAATGGAATAGATAAGGAATAGAATAGTTATTCTTTGGAATAGAAAAGACGAAGAATAGAATAGAATGTGTATTACTTTATTTGGTTTAAGGCATGGAATAGATAAAGAATTTATATTCCATTGTTTGATTTG
>JAOSBN010000005.1:5192003-5226279 GCA_027563595.1 Erythroxylum suave | reverse complement strand
GTGCCAAAGTAGTCTTGATGAAGTGGAGATTACCTAGAGATACTTAGGGTGATAGTTTGATGTTCTCAAATTATTTGAAAATCTAAGAGATTAATATTGTATTAATCTATTTCGAGTATTTCATGTTTAGTATGACTAAATATGGCAATCATGATACAATTAAAGTGTTTAATTGGTACATCCAAGTAGAGGGTATTACACTTGGTATATTGGTTATTTTGAATTGGAATTGAAAACATACAGGTTGAGAAATTAACCAATTCCAACATTAGAAAGCAGTTCAGCTCAAGAGTTGAATCAAACATCAAATATTTAAATGCATAACATGTCATAACCTATAGACGAAAAACTTGTAAGATGGTTGCATTAAAGAATGCATGCTAGGGTTGGTTAGGTGGGATGGTAGATGGTTATGGATATAGATTCAATGTGATTGATGAAACGTCCTAAATCATACCATATAGTCATTGTGACTATAATCCTACTACTTAGATGAGACCAGAATGTGAAATCCCTCATACATAATATGAAAACTAATGCCTTCCATTAATATGGGGAGAACCAGAATTCTTTTAAAGTTAAGGTTGTTGGGTAAACCCAAGCTTGCTCTGTACAGATATTTTCGATCCATGGAAATAAAATTTTCAGATTAATAGGTCGGTTTTCACTAGAAGTGTTGATTTGTTTAGTAAACTCAAGGCTAACATAGACAGAGGCGCAATTGGGTAGCGTACATCAGAAGTACGCGCATCAAAAGTTGATAACCCAATGTATGTGGATACATCACGAGTTGATAGCACTAGACGATAGTTGCGGCTAC
Organism: Erythroxylum suave; assembly: GCA_027563595.1. Classification (NCBI taxonomy): domain Eukaryota; kingdom Viridiplantae; phylum Streptophyta; class Magnoliopsida; order Malpighiales; family Erythroxylaceae; genus Erythroxylum; species Erythroxylum suave. The sequence goes on along the minus strand of JAOSBN010000005.1, from coordinate 5,225,459 downwards.
AATGCAATTGATATGATCGATATCTATCGAATGACCTAAGGTGGCTTGTATTCTTAGTAATGTCGGATATCGACCCACTAGAACACTTTGTCATAATTTTTTTTGGATTCGTAGTGAGGGCTATGGATTCTTTGAAACTAATGGGAGTTATATGCATGTCATGTAAGTCTTTACGATCATGCATGTATTTATTTTCTAACATTCTTTCTCTCTTCACATTTAGGTTGATTGAAGATGTCTTCCAATGTGAATTTGCGCTCACTTACGGATTCTAATAAATTGAATGGACCCAATTTTCTTGACTGGTTAAGAAATCTGATAATTGTTCTCAGATCTAAGGAGCTAGGCTATGTCCTAGACGTTCTACTTCCTAATCTCCTTGCTGCTGATGCTTTTGATAAGGATTAGAAAGCATATCATAAGCATCTCAAAGATAGTGACATGGCTACCTACATTATGCTAGCCTCTATGTCACCTGAACTGCAAATGCAATATGAGTCTATGGATGCTAATACCATATGGTGTTTCATCTTAGAGAGCTTTTTGATGAGCAAGCTCAGTCTGAAAGGTTCAAGACCTCAAGGCTGCTCTTCACGACTAAAATGACTCTGGGGACATCTGCAATGTAGTATGCACTAAAGATGAATGGTTATATTGAGAGGTTGGTCACGTTGGGTTTTGTCATGGACTATGAATTAAGTATTAACTTAATTCTAGTTGGATTATCCGATAGTTCAACAGATTATCCAATAGTTATTCACAGTTTGTGTTGAACTATCGGATGAACCAAATCTCCACTACAATCCCTAAGTTGATCATTCTGCTCAAGATAGCAGAGCAAGCTATCAAGAAGAATAGCAAGTCAGCGCTAGTGGGTGGACTCTTTTTCTTCTGTTTCAAAAAATAAAAAATAAAAACCTAAAGAAGAAAAAGTCTAAGAAACCAAAAGTAAGTGTAGCCAAAAAGAAATGCAAAGAGACTACGTCAAAAGGAACTTGCTTCTATTGTGGCAAGAATGGCCAATAGAAGTGAAATTGTAAAGTCAATCTAGAGTCCTTGAAGAAGAAGCAGGCATCAGATGCGCTAGCTCTTTCAGGTATGTTTGTGATTGAGGTTAATATTGTTTCTGATCTTAACATATGGGTATTAGATACTGGTTGTAGCTCACACATATGTAATGATATGCAGGGCCTTAGGGACAGTAAATAGCTCATAAAGGGAGAACTGGACCCGTGCGTGGGCAATGGAACAAGAGTTGCTACATTAGCTATAGGCACTTATTTTTTGTCACTCCCCAGTGGGCTTGTAATTAAACTGGATGGTTGTTATTTTGTACCTGTTTTAACGAAGAACATATTTTCAGTTTCTTATTTAAATAAAGCTGGTTTCTATTTGAATTTTAATAGCAATGGTTGTTCAATAAGTTTGAATGGAATGCTTTATGGTACTGGTATATTATGTAATGGAATTTACATATTAGATATATCGCATCCAATTATGAATTTCAATGACATGAAAAGACATAAACGAGATAATTTAAAATCAACTTAGTTATGGCATTATCACCTTGGTCATATAAATAAGAGACGCATAGCTAGGCTCCACAAAAGTGGTAGTTTAGGGTCATTTAATTATGAATTATATTACATGTATGAATCATATTTATTAGGCAAGATTACTAAGTTACCCTTTCAAGGAAAGGGTGAACGAGCGACTGAAGTATTAGACCTAATACATTCAGATGTATGTGGTCCGATGTTCATCCATGCTAGAAGTGGTTTTCTTTACTTCGTTAACTTTATTGATGACTATTCTCAATATGGGTATTTGTATCTGATGAGATACAAATCTGATGCATTTGAAAAGTTCAAACAATTCAGAAATAAAGTAGAAAACCAACTTGGGAAAGGTTTCAAGACACTATGATCTAATCAAGGTGGGGAATACTTAGGCTAAGAATTTTTAGATTATCTCAGAGATAATGGGATTTTATCTTAATGAACTCCACCTTACACACTACAACACATGTAGCTGAAAGGAGAAACCGAACCTTGTTGGACATGGTACGAGCAATGATGGGTTTTGTAAATTTACTAAAATCCTTTTAAGGGTATGCACTCAAGACAGTTGTTTATTTGCTAAACAAAGTTCCTTCAAAGACAGTTGATGTTGCTTCATATTAGATGTGGACTAACAAAAAACCTTATCTTTCTCATTTGAAAGTTTGGGTTGTCCTGCTTATGTGAAGGGAATACGATTAGATAAACTTGATGCAAAATCTGACAAGTGTTTGTTCGTAAGATATCCTAAAGAAAAAATTGGATATCAATTTTACCATATTGAGGAACAAAAAGTGTTTTTTTTCAAAGCATGATGTCTTTTTAGAGAAAGAGTTTCTTTTAAAAGAAAACAGTAAGAGCAAAATTGAACTTGAAGAAGTTCAAGATGCTCGAACAGATGCGGATCAACTTCCTAAACCTGAGACGATAACTCATACAGATGAAGTAACAGTTCAACCTTCGTCAACACAGGAAGTTCGTAGGTCATGTAGGATATACTCTGTTTCTCTTGATTGAATAGAATGGCATATTGCTCATAAAAGACAATGAGCTTATGAAGAGGTTCTAAAGAGTTCAAAGTCTAAGAAATGACTTGGCGCCATGAAATCAGAGATGGATTCTATGTATGAAAACCAAGTATGGACTTTAGTTTAGACATCTGAAGGAATAAAACCCATAGGGTATAAATGGGTTTTCAAAAAGAAACCGACATGGATGGTAATGTGATTACCTATAAAGCAAGGCTTATTGACAAACATTTCCGTCAAAGAAATAGACTATGACGAGACCTTCAGCCCAGTAGCAATGCTTAAATCCATTAGGATACTCCTAGCCATTGTTGCACATTATGATTATGAGGTATGACAAATGGATGTGAAGACAACTTTCTTTAATGGAAATCTAGTCGAGAATGTGTATTCACACAACCAGAGGGCTTCATCTCCTATGATGACAAAAGGTATGTAAGCTTAAGAAATCCATCTATGGATTGAAACAAGCATCCAGGAGTTGGAATATCCGCTTTGATGAGATAATCAAAGAGTTTGGTTTCTCAAAAAATCCGGATGAACCTGGTGTGTATAAGAAGGTTAGTAGGAGTGCAATCGTATCCTTTATGCTATATGTAGATGATATATTATTAATAGGAAGCGATGTCTCTATGCTACAATCTGTGAAGATTTGGTTGTCCAAACAATTTTCTATGAAAGATCTCGGTAAAGCAACTTATATCTTTGGGATAAAGATCTATAGAGATAGATCAGAAAGGTTGCATGGTCTTTCACAATCAACGTATATAGACAAGATGCTAAAGAGGTTTAGCATGAAACCGTCCAAGAGAGGATATCTTCCCATGAATCATAGGATAACACTCTCGAAATCTACGTGTCCTAAGACACAAGATGAGAGGACTCGCATGAATATGATCCCATATGCATCTGAAGTAGGATCTATCATGTGCGTTTATGTACAAGACCCGATGTATTATATTTTTTAAGTGTTACGAGCAGATACCAATCAAATCCTGGTTAAGGTCACTGGGTGATTGTCAAGAACAACTTCAAGTACTTACGAAGGAATAAGGATGTTTTCTTGATATATGGAGATGGAAATCTAAAAGTGGGCAAACATACAGATGTTAGTTTTCAATCTGATAAGGATGATTCCAAATCTCAATCAGTTTATATACTCACACTGAACGGTAGGGCTATCAGTTGGAAGAGTTCCAAACAAGAGACGGCTGTTGATTCAACAACTGGGGCAAAGTACATTGCGGCTTCAGACGCAGCAAAGAAAGTAATTTAGATCAAGAAGTTCATAATAAACTTAGTTTAGTTCCTCGCAGTAATGGACCCATACAGTTGTATTGTGATAACAATGAGGCTATTACGCAGGTAAAGGAACCAAGGTCTCATTGACGGTCCAAACACGTACTCCGTAGATATCATCTAATCAAGGAGATCATTGGTCGAGGTGATGTACAAATAGAGAGAATTCCCATCGAGTGAAATATTGTTGATCTGTTAATGAAGCCATTGTCACAGAATAGATTTGATTCTCATGTACTAGCCTATGGTATTAGATACCAAGGTGATTGGCTTTAGGTTAAGTGGGAGATTTGTTAAAGTAGTGCCCTAAAGGTAATCGCCTTTAGTGCGTTTTATACAAAATTGTGTACAGACTTTATTTTCAATAATAAAGAAAAGCATATTTCATTAATTTGGTGTTCATTATTTATAAATTAATATTGATCTATAAGAAAATTAATGAATTCCATGATATATGACAAAGCATGAAGAAAATTATGATGTGATCATACTACTGAGATTCCTATTATGTGCAATTATGTCAATATCTAGGATTAGTGAGACTGGATATCATTAATTCGGATAGACTAGCAAATGTCAAACTCCTTAATTTGATCAAGCCGTGGATCTCAAAAACTGTAAACATGAGATGTTTAAAGTTGAGATGTGGATGATTACTAGAAGTAGTAAGTACATTAGATGACCTACCATGAGATCATCATATAGATTTCCTATTCTAATGTCAATGATAATCTCATCATATCAATGGTGCAAATATCCTTAAGACTTGAGGTACTCAAGGATATCTTGGATGTTGATTCTCTGCTTTGACTCTATTGCTTGTTGTCTTACAGAGGTCGCTCATCAGGTAGTGATTGGGTATAGCTTGAGGTGTTCGAAGGTAATTGAGTAGCCAATAGACGATTCACCACTTTTATGAGAGCAGAAGATGATACCCATGGCCTCTTTTCGGGGTCATTACTTGGAAATCTCTAGCTGGAGGACATGTGTCATGAAGAATGTCTTCATTGACATATAGAGTAACGAGTCTCGGGACGAGAACTGATATCACCTGGGCTACATTTGACGTAAACAATCTAGTGAGAGTTGCCACTTTGCCCATACTCATAACCGAGTGGGGTATAGCATACTGAAAGGACAAATTGCACAACAATTGTCTATGGGAGGGTTCGTGAGATGGTTCATGACGAGCTCGGGTTCATTCGTCAAACCACTTACTTTCCGGTCAATTGGAGGTCATGATGTATTGCTAGACGCCTCTCATAATTTGCTTGGATTAAGTGTTAGTCCAAGTGACCAACATAACTAGGAACCTAATGGGTTACACGCCTAAGAGTGACTTGGAGGATTCGTAAAATGTTTTTGTATAGAGATCCATTATATGCAGAGCAATAGAACCAAATGGATCTCAATGAGATCAGGATATGTCCTGATGAGATCACGACGTCGATATTACTGAAGTAAGTCTCCAATGTTTTTTCCATACCTGGAACCCAATAGGACTGATCTCAGTATGACTGGACCACCTTAACATTTATATATATATATATATATATATGTGTGCAACGTGGAAGAAGAAGGGAGGTTTCTTTAAAGTGATTTATTTAGTGTCTTTAAATGATAAAAGACAAAAATGATAAAAGAAAAAAAAACAAAAAGGTTAGTAAGATGATTATAATTGTTTAAATGGTTTTGAAAAGCCATCATCTTCCACAATTATCATCCATCTCTCTTCATCTTTCTCATCTTCTTCCTCTTCATTCTATCTACAAGATTTGCTTTCCATAGAACAAAGAAAAATTTAGCACTCTTATCTTTTTTCTAGTCATTTTTGGATTAAAGAGTTTGATTCAGTTAATTTCTCCAATTTCTGCGTGGATACAATTGGAAATGGTCTATTTTGGTCGTTATGGTTTACGATAACCCGTGGAGTAGAAGATCAAAGAATGAAGGAGACTACTCACAAGGTACATGGTTATTATATAAATGATTGATTTGTGTAAATATCATGAATTCCTATATATATATATATATATATATATGTGTGTGTGTGTGTGTGTGTGTGTGTGTGTTACAAACATGTATGTGAATTGGGAATTTTCACCTAGGTTTAATGATATTTTCTCGTATAGGCATATAGATTCTAAACTTTAGGAAAGTGTCGAAACAAATTTTTTTGTTTTTCTGTACCGCGTGTGTATGATACACACCCCTGGATTTTCCTACAGGGAGAACCAAGCACTTCACTCTGAAGTGTTGCTTTCTGTGAGATGTATAGCGAGGAGGAGAAGTTCAGTTGATATACTGCAAGACACAAGAACAAATTGCAAACTTATTCACTAAGGCGTTGCAAGGGAAGAGGTTTGAGTATTTGAGAAAACAAGTTTGGCTGTCTCGAGAGTCCCAAGACAAGAGGAGTATGATGGAGTCTTAGAAGTCTAGTTACGACTGTTAAAGACTCAGTTGTATTTCTGTTAAAGTCTGTTAACTCTTCTGTCAACATTAATCTGTTGTATAAATACGTTAGAAGAAGATCAGATCAATACAATTCCATTCTTCTCTCAATTCATCTTCTACAGATTTATTGTTTTCTTTCTTCTGTTCACATCATCATAAGATCAGCAGAAGAAGTAGAAGAAAATCATATCGACCAAAGCTTGTTCATCGCTTCCACTGCAGGCTTTGCAGTTGATCTGTGCCTTGTAAAAGACAAAAAAGTTGGATCCGTAAGATTTTCATTCAAAATTGATATTAGTAAGAGAAGGGCATGAAGATTTTGATGATAAAATGTGCAGCATAATTCTTTTCTGATTTGAATTCTTGCCACTAGTCAATGAATGATATATTTTCACCTCCACATCTTTCTCTTTGAAACGACCAATAAGGTTGGAAGGTGACAGATTCAGGTTTTCTATTCATATTCTCGGTGGCTTGCAGGAGTGCATCTCCAAAGGTTTAACGCTTCTGAAATTTGTTTTCAAGTTTAAACTACGACAATCCTACATAAGAATTTTGATAAGTACATTAAATACATGTTATATACAAGAGAGGTCACGAACGAACTCACGTTCATCTCTCTTCCCAAGACCTTCCCTTCCTTTACGCCTATAATTACTTATCTGGTGTTGTTCTATCCTTCAGGACCATCAATGAAAGGATTTTAGCATCTTCAGGCAATAAAACGCAGGTGTTGTATTCATAGCTCTTCCTGGCTGACCAATACTCATCATCCGATTCATCTTCTTCCTCTTCATTGTGCTCTCATCTTGTTGTCAGGACTGCATCATCGATAGCGATCGATCTTACGTCCTCTTTGCTCAGCCCTGAAACTTCGTACCTCAATTTGTAAACGTCATCTTTCTCTTTGAAGCGTCAAATAAGATTGGAAGGTGACAGGATGAGGTTTTCGAATAGCTTGTCGATGTTCTCAGTAGCTTGCTAGAGTGCGCATTTCGAAGCCCTGAGGAAAAGAAAATTAAAATACAGAAGGAGAAGGGTTTAATGCACTTCAAATTTGTTTGCGGGCTTATATATTCATAACCTTGTATACGAAAGTACGTCACTTACCATGGAGTTCAGGAACATATTACGTCGATCGCTCCTCCTTTACCTTTTCTTCTAGGGAACATCTCAGATTTCTTACCATCCTTAGAGACAGCAACTTCTTTTCCATCTGACGTCACTCCGACCACCTTACCAGCAGATGTTGTTATGAGCCTCTTCAACACATCATCACTCCACCTTTCCCTTTGCACCTCGCCCATCACAGTCCTCTCACCAAAAATGGAACGAGTTAAATTTTTATAACACCAAATGATAGCCTCAGAGTTTTTCTTCCTTTTTGTTATTATACTTGTTTCAGAGTAAAGGGAAACTTGAAATAGCGTTCAAAGAGGGCTGTGTGCTTTATAGCTGAGGCAGGGTTTTGATAGTTACAGAAATGTCTGAGAGGTTCTGTTAGGCGCTGGCACATCAGCAGAAAGCGTTTAATCACACCTTCATGGATTTTATCTAACAATTAAGTCTTAAAAAGTGACAAGAGTGTTCAGGAGGATGAAGCATCTGACGCCACGTACACTTTCGTCTGCCCTGTTTTTCTAACATTGATGTCGGGTTGGCCAAAGGATTCAGATCCTTGCATAAGACACATTTGATTTTATTTAAATTTAATAAAAGATGGAATGAAAATAATAATATTTTCAAATCCAAATTAATAATTAAATGAATTCAAACTTGATTAAAATCAAATGCAATTAATAATTAAATGAGTTCAAACTTTATTTAAAATCAAATCTAATTAATAGTTAAATAATTTCGAACTTCATTAAATCTTAGAGTTCAGACCTTATAAGGTCCGAGCTGGATGCTCATATGATTCTATGCAAATGATGTTTTGGTTTTCGAATATGACTTTAGTTGAAGGTTAGAATTTATGCAAACATTGGTCTCAGTCAAAAATTCCATATAAATAGACAGAACAATATGTTGCTGATAGTTCTACTATAAGTCTTCACATAGATCAGCTAAAGTTTATGGAAAATTCAGTGATTATGATTCACACACCTAACCTTTAAGGCCAAATCCAATGGTTCATATCACAAATATTTAAAAAGTTAAAGCTTTTTTTTTTTTTCAGTGACGAGGCAAGTTGCTCTTAGGATATGTTTCTTAGTAATTATGTATATAACCAATGATTCATACATGTCATTACTCAACCAGTAACTTGCGCCCTACAAGGTTGGATGGAAGGATCCACTAGTGTCTAGATCCTGTCTAAATCCACCGTCCGCAGGTACCATTCCAAGGAATTGAGGGAACTATGGAAAAATTGCTACCTGATAAAGCACTAAAAGCAAGTAGTTTGGTGTTTGTATGAAAGAATGCAATACAAAAAGGCATGACTTAAGAGGGAAACCAAATGGGGTGAGCATTTTATGCACACCAAAAGTTAGTTCGTCTGCCTTTCAATCTTAACCAATTGTTCACATGTCTAGTGCTTCTGCTGCTCAGTCATACATCCCCTCTTGCTCCCAAATGTCCACAAGAAAATCAACCATTTCCTGTCAAATTTAATATGCAGGCAGTAAGCTTTGAATTCTTTAGCTTTTCGAGCCATATTCGCTCCAGAAGGTGTGTGCACAAAGTGAAAGGGAGAAAAAGAGAGCTCACAGAGAGAGGAATTGGCTGAGGGAATGGTTTGTTGCTCCCAAGTAAACTGTCATATGTTGCGTTCCAACTGCAGCAAAGCCATAATTTTTTAAGCTGATAACCGGAAACACCTTAATGGCAGAGAACTAGAAACACATTAATGACAGAAAAAAGAGCCAAGGGTTGATCAAGTTCTATTGAGTCTAACTCATAGTGTCATTTATCGAAGAATATTCAAGAAAGATCAATGCTTGTAATAATCTGAAGAAGACTTCGCCGTACCTTCATGCTAAAAGACAAGAAAACTCAAGAGAGTTATGTTGACTCCAAAACTCTGGATGAATTTCACAATTTCTACAATTCGCCCTATTCATCTCAGCATGTTCTATTCAATCTTTTGATATAGGGTTAAATACATTAGGAATCCTTGTGGTTGACCTTTTTTCATCTCAGTCCTAATGTTTTGAAAACTATTACTTCCCCCTTTGCGATATTGTTAGCTATCACACAATCCCCTCCATCATATTCTGTCAGTTTGTCATCTATTCTTTTTACACAATTTGACATAGTATTAGAATTCTTAAGTTTCAATGCAACATTGTTTTGAAGATATGAATGAACAGAAAATGGAATATGATGGAATGACTTCTATGATAGCTAAACAATATTATGAGGAGGTAAATGAGAGTTTTAAAAATATAAATATTGAAATAAAAAAATCAAACCACAAGAGGTTCCAGTGTAATTAACCCTTGACATAAAGTACCAACATCTGCAAGAAAGACATGAATTCATGTTCTAGATAGAAAATGAGACCAAATATATTATCCTCTACATTTAAACGAATTTAAGTTACTGCATATGTATTCAGGTTTTATAGAATGTTAGTCCATATTTTGAGCATTTTGTCAAATCTGAAAATTTATATGAGAACTTTAAAATTATTGAATTAGCAATTTTAATAGTTTCCCTAAACTTAACACTTGAAGTTTCTTACAGAAAAAATGTCAATACATAAGCAAAAAACCATCTGCATATTAAGATATGGTTGATTGAGAAAGTGTAGTTATAACGCACTTTGCCTTTCTACTTAAAAAACAAAGCATTAACTGCAAAGCAGATGTAGTGGGAAATGGGGAAGATTAAGGCTAACCCAGATTGTGTACTTAGTGAACCCTAATAAAGCACTGATGGGTTCACTTATGACACATAAGAGTATTATCAAATGACTAATTGATACATGTCAGAGCCTCAAACAACTTAAAAGCAACTTACTTCAATTTGGGTTCTCGAGACTGTTGTGCCTGGTTCCCAGACCTTGTATTTCCTACCCACTGCTGCCTTGTCTGAGTCCATAGCAGAAGGCCTGCAATCAAAAATCACAACCATATCGTTTAGCTGAATACCCCACAGCAATTAGACAAGATAGGGGAATAAAGGATACAACATGGGACCAAGCAAGCAGAACTTTTAGATAAAATAAAATGTTACTTTTGCAGAGGGTTAATAGCAGCTTTTAGAATTTAGCCAGTAAGTGCTTAGCATAGATAAAACGCATAGAACTCTTAAAGATGATAACCCGATGAAGTCCAACTACAATACAAGAAGTAACAAGAACTTGCCATGATTTATGAACTCAGAAGGAATGTTTCCACAGCCAGTGCCACCATGTGGATCAAGAGTCTGGTTAACTGTGCTGATTGATGAAATGCTTCCCTGTGATGGAGCTGCACTATTGTCCATATCACAAGTGCTTGTAGTCCAGAAATCTTCAGATATGCTAGGTTTTTTAACTGTTAATCCTTGGGTTTTTGAACCTTTTGATGGTTCCACTGAAGTAATTATTTTCGGCTTATTACAGCATCCAAGACAAGCACTGTACTGTTACAAATCACATACAGTCATATAACTGACAGATAGCAGCAACAACGAAAAGATAAGGCAATGTCATATAGATAAAGATACAAAGATAAACATGAAAACTGCACACACTTCGTTTTGGAGATTGAAACATAAAAGCCATCCAGATGCAGTAGGAAAAACAGTTTATTTATGCTGCGAGTCAAATAGAGCTGTCTCACAACTTAGGATGGAAGTGTTTCAACTTGTAACTTCAATATTACCAAAGTAATTCCTCATCTTGACTCCCCCCAATTACAAGATTAAGATGTGGTTATAAATGGCAGCTCTTACTATCTAGGTCTTGAAGTAGCCTGGTTAACCTATATTGGAATCTATGACAAACATAAGATGGAACACAGTAACTATTACATAATAGCAGTAATTAAAGAACGCAGAGATTTGTTATTGAAAGTTCAAGGTACGATAGAACTATCCAAGTTGTCACAAGTAAACTAAAAGGCAGAATTCTTCACAATGTCAAGATGTCACTACAGAAATTACTAAGCTGAGTCCTGCAAAATTCAATAGAATAATTCCTTGTCTCACGTATCATGTCTTGTAATGGTAAAACATTTTGATTTGGAATCCAACTCAGGACAGGCGGGCAATGAAATGTCTACCAACCAACTAAAGTTAACATAAATGACAAAAGCAGCATGAATCTTTCAATATTAATCATTCTAGGTTAACCAAAAATCTTTACTTAGCTTATTGTGCCTTCATACCAGACAAAACCAAAAGGTTCTATATATTTTGATATAAAAACTTGATCTTCTATAGCACTTCTATTATCCAACTAAAGGAACAGAAAGTAAGACCTGGTAGCCACAGAACTAAGATAATCGACTTCACCAAGTTCACTTGCACAAGATATCCGAGAAGCCCAACCTTTTCAGTAATTATTTACCCAAACCCGCAAGTAAAACAAAAAAAATTCCTTTCTGCACTAGTTTCTCCGGAGACAAAAAAAGCGAATCAATCAAGTCATGTAAACCCCAATTAACACACGATCCAATTACGTTTAATTCGCAAACAAGGAATCGAAAAACCCAGAAGAAACCAAACCCAGAAGCATCTCAAGAATTATTCCAAACCCAATAACGGGAATCCAAAAAGCTTACCCCATGCATGCAGTATCTGAACAACACAAAATGTCTTATCTTTAAGATCGTCGAGCGATTCTTGAGGAAAGAGCCTAATCCAAATGAAACCCAGTTCAAAAATGGAGAGACTAAATAAGAATTTACAGAGAAAACCAAGAATAAGAAACCAAATCAGGCAAAGGAAGACCGATACTTTGTCATCGTTTTACCTGTGAAAATATGGGTCAAAGCAGTCTCCCTTCCAGCTCAATAGCTCATGCGTTCTCTCTCTCTCTCTCTCTCTGTGCCCGCGTTACATGATTTAGCAATTAGCAATTAGGATTGGGCTTTCCTGGCTTTTTTTCTACCTATGTCTTTGCTACGAATCTCTTTAAAATTTTAATCGCATCTAAAAGAAAAATTATTATCTCAGTGTGACAATTAACAAGAAATATAATTTTAACAATAATAAAAATAATTATAAAATATATCTTCTATAGCATTTCGTAATATTGTTTGTAAAAATCTCATATTTAACGTTAAATTTAATAAAATTATCATATAATAAAAATTTCGAAATAAAATTTAAAAAGAATATATTTATTTCTAAAAAAGTTAATGTTTAATTAAAAATGAGGGTTACTTGATTTTAATTGAAAAATTAATTAATAAATTAATCGATTTTTTATAATAAAACAATTAGTTAAATCAAATAAATCAAATTTTTTATTGAGAGAAATTTGAATTATTATTTTTTATAAAAAAACAAATTTATAATTATTATTTTTTATGTTTACAAAGTGATATAGTTTAATAATTATAATGATAAATCATATACTTTATATATATAATTATATCAAACATATAACTTTTGGTTACATTCATTTTTTAGGTACTCCTATCTTTCTAAAGTTTAAAGCATTTACCAATAAACTTTGTACTAATGCTGAAACTTTTCTCTCTAACCAATCATGTCTCCATTGCCAAAAGATTGATGCTTAGTGAGCCAAAAACGAATCTGTCAACGAATCAACTCCAACTAGCAATTCTGAAATATAATAAACATAAAGAGACTGCCAATCAAAAATGGACCGAACAGTTTGAGATTAACCGATTAAGAGGAGGATATGGTGAAGGAGAGCAAGAATGATCTAAGATGGCAAACGAGAGTGATGATGAAGAAGAGATAACCACGAGATGACAACAATGACTATAATAAATGAATAGAAAAAGGATGAGTCATTGATGCATAATCATGAAATACCCAAAATCCTTAATATCTACTCAAATTAGAAAAATTGATAAGGGTTTAATTTGTCTCCTTTTCGGGACTTGATTCTCTGGCCCAATAATACTGTTTCAATTCATCATAACCATCTATTTATATGGACCCACATAAATAAACGGTTAGGATGAATTGGGACAGAATTGTTGAGCCAGAGGATTTGAGGGGCTCCTTTTCGGTAATCCAAATGAAAGTTTTGAATTTTGTATCATATCATATATCAAATTGTGGCACCGGACTATGTCATGGACTTTTAGAGTATTAATTACAAAAAAAAATCTCAAAGTTTACTCAATTTTACAATTATATCTTAAACTTACAAAAATGACAATTAGATATTCAAAATTTCAATTGCTTTTAATTATAACCCGATGTTAGTAATTTTCTTAAAGTTACTTAAGTGACTTGTCACATAAGACGGAAACCCTTACTTATACACATCAGAACTAATTAAGTTTAACTAAATTAGGTTATTTTGTGATTGAAATTTCTAGATCAAACTCACTCTTACATCGATAAAATTAAAAGCCCCCATTTAGTTCGTTCTCGCCTAGAAAGAAAGAGAGTCTAGGATAATAAATTGGGATTTCATTCATATTGTTATAAAGTATTAGAAAATATTAGCTCAAATTTGTAGATTAAAATAATTTGAAGGACTTAATTAGAAAATTACTATTTTATGTTTAAGTATTTTTAAACATAAAACATTTATTTAAATAGTATTATCTATAAAAATGAAATATTTTATTATTAATTTTAATAAATAAAATTATTAAGCGAAATTATGAAATATTTTTTAAATTTAAATGTCATAATAAGAGATTATATTTTAGTTATATAAAAATTGACATATTATTTTCGTAATTTAAAAAAATAATTCGAAACAGTATTTAATATTGTTAAGTATCTTTGCTATTAAAATTAATAATAAAAATTTTCATAAAAATTTTATGGAATATTTTATTATTATGACGTTTTAATACTCAAAATAGAAATTAAAAGGAAAAATGACAATGATTTTTCAACTCAAAATAATGTCATTTATGCTTAAAATTTTCAGACTTTAAATTGGGCCGAATAAAAGTATGGGCTTAACTTAAAGTTAGGTTAATTCGGCCCAATTAATTAATATGTAATCCCTAACTTATCCACACAAGAGAAGAGCCACATATTTACGGTTATGAGAAGTCCAGTTTGGGTCAAACTTGTCTGCTTTCCTGGACAACTTGCCCACTTGCAATTGTTCGTGCACTCGTTGTGTGGTCTATTTGTTTTACCGGTCACCGCGTACGGATTTTGACTCTGTAGATTAGCATTAATTGATTGTTTTGAAAATTTCCTTCGATTCCGGTTTGGTATTTTTTTATTTTAAAAATCAACTTTTCCTTTTTAAATCCGATTAAATTTCAATTCGCTATTAGATATAAAATGTTTCAAACCCATTATTCATATTTTTATTTTCCCTTTTTATAATTAAAGATTGACTAATTAAAATAAATGTGTTTTAAATCACAAATTTTGATTAAACAGAAGTATTTATATTTTCAAATTACGAAAATAATTTCTATATAAAAGTAAAAATAAAATTTTGCGTACATTATTACCCTTTTTAAAATATCATAAAATTGAAAAGCTTGTACACTAATTATTAAATTGTCAATTTATAACTTATAGGCAATTTGTGCGATACTCAATTTATTGATAACAACAACAATAACAATGATAAAAATTTCCCTAGCACTCAAAGTCAAATCTAGGAATACATAACTTTTACCTCTAATTTATTTAAGTTAAAATATTTTACATAATATGACAAAGTAATAACTAATAATAATAAATGGAAAAAAAGGGATCCGCGATAAATAAAATTTCTAGAATAGAGGATGCCATTTAAATATCCGCTGATATTTGTCATCCACAGGCTATTTTTGAAAAATCTTTTAGCAATTATAAATTGACAATTTAATATAGAGAAATACAGAGCTTTGCCAATTGATTGCATTAAAAAAAACTTCAGAATTTGGACAAAACTCTAATATTTACACTAAAAAAGCACCAAAAAATATATTTTTTCAAACTAATAATCTAGTGGACTAAATAACTCAAGAGGTCAAAATGAGCATTCCATTCTCTGACCTCTGTCCCTGAGAATTCCACTGTACAAAGCAATCCTGTTATCTGGCAACTTCTTGATTTGATCTCTGCAAGTTCTTTCAAATCCCGGAATTGGGTTTTCTTTCTCTTTCCCGACCATCAAGTATTTCTCAGTCTTTTTCCTGTACTCTTTTCCATTCCCTTTTGTGTCCTTCACATTATCTGCAAATCGCACTCTTTTCTGCGTCTTCTTCTTCTTCTTGTTCTTACCCTCTGAACAGAGCAAAAGCAGAGACAGAGCTAAGTAACAGAGATAGAGCTAAGCTCCCAGAAAGATTCAAACTTTTTATAGTTTGGGCAAGAAGAAGGAAAACCCATGTACCTGTGCACAAGCAAGAGCGCAAGTTGTTGGCTGAAGATTCAGAATCGTCATTCTTGGAGAGGTGGGTGAGACTTTTCTGCTTGGAAAAAGCAAGATAAAGTGCTGTACTGGAGACTACCATGGCGGTGGCGAAGACCAAACCTTGAGAGCTTAGAATAGACGCCATGTTTAAACAAGAGAAGCAAACACAGTACAAATCAAACTTACAAGAGAGAGAGGAGAAACAGAACAAGATGAAGTTCAGTGTATGGGCACGAACTGGTTGGGTTAGTTATGTTTGTACAAGTTGGTATGTGCAGTTAGATTCTACGGGGCTTATCATTATTATATATAATGGAAGTATTTACGGTCTGGACTTTTCTTGTGGCTTATCAGGTTGAAGGGTGTGAACGTGATTTGTTTCTCCACGATTTGTATGTTCGTAAGTTGTGACCCACACGCAAAAGGCAATGCAAAAGTAAGGTGAGAGAAGGCGAAGAAAGGAATAAGACCATCGAAGGTGGGGTGAGGTTTGTTTGGGGCCATAATGGGGTCATGAAAAAGGAATTTTTGGTCAAACTTTGGATCATCAACTTGGAAAGAATATAAAATTAGATTTGCTATACATCTAAGTTCTAAGAAGACCCATCAAGCAATTGATTGCTAATCCTACCTATAAGTTCAAGAAGTAAGAACATTTTATGGGATAAGTTAGAAGATTCATTTTTCACTTTTATCAATCCCAAGTTTAGATATTTCTAAGTTTGTGAATCCAAAGATAATCCGATGTATCATTAAATGGATGTGAAAAACTTAACCTTTGATGGGTGGAAGAGATATTTCTGACATCCCTCTCGACCACACATCCACATAACATTATGTTTTCCAGCCTTGCTTTCCCATACGTTACGGACACCTAATATCTACAACGAGACGACGGCATTAAAAGACCTCCAACTGGTCCAGTCACACAGCTAGAGACATGGATGTTGCACGAACTTCCTCCCTTCCACTTGGACACCAACCGATCAGTTCCATGTGTCGTGTCAGATATGGAATTGACTCAATAATTCACAAGACCAGCACTCTCTGAAGAGGTGGCATCTGCCAAGTGTCTTGTCGGGTTAGAATGTTTCTATCTCCCAAAGCGTCGTACGATGCCGTGAACGTACACATGTGTTTCCCCACCAGAATTGGACTCTGAGAAGCGCCCGAAAACGCCGATAGGGACCGGGACCGAACCTTTTGGCCTTTCAAGGTTATACTCACGTACGCTTAATGATCACAAGATCTCCGAGCTGCTAAAGAACCTGTGCATATCAATCAATTCTCGCGGACACGTAGAAGCAAATGTTAAGAATCTCTTCTACTCTTGCATTGCCAAGTGTAGAATAAACACTAGCCGACTATGAATTGGCTCGTTTTAAGTTTGAAAAGTGGTTTGAGTCCAACCATAATTGAATTACAAGGGCGGCCCAACAAAAAAAATTACGGATTCTTAGCATATTCTGATAATTGAAAAACTTAAATAAAACATAAAACGATTCAAAAATTGTATCTTATTCAATTTCTAATTGTTCAATCATGAATTGTTCAAGCGTTCAGTTTCTAATGATATCTACGGTGAAATTTTCAACCTGTTTTGAGAGGAAAAAAATAAGAGTGCTAGCTTCTAAAAGCTCTTCTCATTTAAATAGAAAAATCATAAGAGTCTTTTATTAAAATTAAATCTCTTTAACTATAATTATAATTAATTTAATTTTAATAAAATCAAATATCTCATATTTGATGCTAAAGTTTCTCAAATTTTATAATTAAGTCCAATTTAATTAAATTGATTTTTCTTTCACAAATTATTCTTTTATGTATGACTCATTAGTTTCTTAATAAATTGACAATAATTATAACTTATAATTCTAATTCACAATTAGAATTAGAAAAATTCAATTTCCTTTTAATTTATCTTTAATTATCTAATTAGGCAATTCATAATCATAAATCATGATTAACGTCTAACAATATGTTATGATTACTTAAATATAAAAAATATCAAAGTAATTGGCTTAACATGTCCATACATAGCTATGAAGTATAGTTTAATTATTTCGTCAATTAATATTCTAATTGGACACAGTATGGATACAATGTCTACTTTTATCATCCAATCATATTCGTTCTTGCTAATTAGTAATTGACTTATAATTGAAATTTGGAAACACCTTTCAAATGTTAATTCATTTGGCCAGAGAATTCCATAAATCATTACTTATCAAGAATAGTAAAATATTATCTCTAATTACTTTAGAGTGACGAATCCTATATTAACTTTCTCTACTATTTACATATGATTCATACTATATCTAATCAGTACCGATTGAATTATCTTAGGACGTTTTATAAGTAGCATGAAAATATAATAATTCTCATGCTAGATATCTTAGTAATCTCAAATTTGAGGATCAGTTATATAACCATCATTATAAGATAATCTACAAACGCACAAGTAATGTTATATTCAGAATTCTCATAATTAGGTCAGTTCAGTGAACTTATTCTCTAATAAACACCCACACATTTATTTAAGTGTCTTCACACTTTAATTTATGAAATCAATTACTTTTTTTATAAGAAATAAACAAATATTTGCTAGTCTAACCATTTCATCAATACCTCACCTTAATGAAACTACGACTAGAAATATTTTAGCAATAATACGAAAAATAAAATTTGAATTTCATAATTGTAATCACATTATAATTTCTCATTATATAATAATTATTTCATAGATTTTATCTTTATAATTAATAATTAAATAATTAACAAATATACAAAAATAAAAAATCTTTAATTAAATAATAATAATATCATCCAAATAAATTTACAACAAAAAAGTAAATTGACCGTAAAGTCATAAAACAACAAAAAGAACAAAGCTGAGCACAAACTTGTGCATGGTTTAAAAGGTTCGTGAACCCTTCTTGATGAGCGTCGCTGTTGCGTAAAAAAGCTCCCATTGGAACGTGTTTCACGTATCGGTACTTATGGTTCCCATGACCTTGAACGGGATATACACACGAAATTCCAATGTAATGATTCCTAACGACTTGATACTTTGTCATCCTTACCGGTTTCCTTTTATTTTTGATTTGTACGCCTCTTGTTTCCTGAGCATATTTGGCTTCTTTTATCTTTCGCTTTGTGCAGGTTTATGCCCGTAGCTAATCATTTTAGTTACAATTTAGTGACAAATTATTTAATTATATATTTTTTATTTTTTACATATTTAGATATATATATATGATAAAGTTAATGAAATAATTATATATTGCAGATAAAATTATAATGAAATTATAATTATAAAATTTATATTATATTTATATATTATTCTTAAATATTTTTAGTCATTGTTCTATTAAGATTGAACATAAATAGAACGTAAAAAGACTAACATACGTTTTGTTTTTTCTTATAAAAGAAATGATCGATCTCCTAGGCTAAAATATAAAGATACTTAGATAAATATGTGGGTACTTGTTAAATAACAAGTTCACTGAACATGTCCAATGTGAGAAATCCATTCAAAAGATTACTTGTATGCCTATGAAATTCTTATCGTGATAATTGTATAAGTGATCTTTTGACTTGAAGTCATTAAAGTTATCTTGTATGATAATTGCTATATTTTGATACTACTTATGATCTATTTAATCATAAGTTGTTTAATCGGTAATCATTGGATATAGCATGAACTATATAGAGATAGGTGAATGATCAAGATAGAATTCATCACTCTAAAGTAATTAGGGAGAATGTTTCGTTGTTCTTGATTAGTATTGATTAAGGAAATCCCTAGCTACAGTGAAATGATGCTTTTAAATAGTTTACAAATGTCATTAATAGCATCGATAGTTACTTACGGAGAATTAATATGATTATGCTCAAAATAGAGTAGATATTAATTTCATACTCTATGTCTAATCATAACATTATATGATGAAAAGATTAAATTATACGGAAAAATTATTCACGAAAAGGTTAATCAAAACCACTTTGACATTCGTAAATATTTAGGTGGTCATGATGCATAGCTAAACGTCTATCTTGATCTATGATTATAAATTATTTAATTAGAGAATTAAAGATAAATTAAAATATATTTTAATTTATTTAATTCTAATTATGAATTATAATTAGAATTTATAATCATCACCAACATATTTTTTAAAACTTAACGAATCTCATATATAGAATGAGTTGAAGAGAGTAAAGTTAATTTAATTAAGTTGGACTTGATTGTAAAGTTTAAGAAATTTTATGATTAAATATGAGATATGAAATAAATAAGGATCAATATGAGATATTGAATCTTATATAGGCACAATTGATATTTAATTAAAATTATTTGTAATTCTAATTAAAGTTTAATTGAAATTAAAATTTAATTTTAATTAAATTACTAAAACGTCCAAAATTTATTATAAATAGGCTTAAACTTTATAGAGCTCACACTTCTTGCTTAATTTTCGTTAGAAGAGTTACAAAGTTCTCTCAACTCATTATGTTATACCGTTAGAGATCGAATATTTGTGCAACTATAACGATTAAAACGACAATTTCAGAAATGATTCGAAGAATATGATAAGATTATTATCGAACTTTAAAATAAGATACAAATTAAATATCTGTTTTATTATAATTTGTATTAATTATTTTATAGAATTAAAAAGATCTTTATTTTTGAGAAATCAAAGATTTTGAAAAAATTTAGTAATTACTTCGCTGCGGTCGGAATCGAATCTCGAGTCGACTTCCTAACACCTTCTAAGTAATGCCAAAGTTTATATACATTCAAGCACCGTTATAGGATAAAGTGCTTGGCTGCTTGTCCCGTAGTTTTGGATAAAAAGCAGTAGATCAATAAGTGTTGAGACTGCGAGACCCATCCAAGAAAATTCTACGCGCGTTCAACTCCTAATCGAGTGCTTAACAACGATTAACACAAGCTATCATTATATGATTAATACACAGATACAAAAAGTAACAGAAACACGAGTTCCGATCAGTCAGTATCAGTTATCACACAAAAGCATCAATACATCTCGGTAAATCCTGAAATAAGCATACTGCGAGAACATTAAAAAGAAAGCACAACATGGCAAACCAACTTCACGGGATCAGGCAATGATTTTAATTATTTTTTGCTAATCATGATAATTCAACCACAAACAGGAACGAGGAGGGTTGCTATCTTCTTGTGGACGGGGTTTGAGTTCTTGTTAAGTTGTAAGGATAGGTGGGAGG
This sequence comes from Erythroxylum suave, assembly GCA_027563595.1. NCBI lineage: Eukaryota > Viridiplantae > Streptophyta > Magnoliopsida > Malpighiales > Erythroxylaceae > Erythroxylum > Erythroxylum suave. The sequence continues at coordinate 5,204,400 of JAOSBN010000005.1, read as the reverse complement.
TAATCAGACTTGGTGCCAAGAACCCGTGCTTTAGTATCTGGGATGAACTCGGTTCCAGGCAGCTCTGTTACATCTCCTTCATTGGTGACTGCAATAGGGTAGCGGAGTAAATGACCGGGTAGGTCATGCTCGAGGGTCTCACTTGAAAACAGATCCCAGTATTTCTCAGCAATTTGGTTCACCTTCCTGACACATTCTTCATTTTCTGGATGAGTGAAGGTGTCATCGAGCATGCCAAGGTGCTCATACCATAATGCCATGCGGAAACCATGGACTTGACCTCGTGCCGGTTGCCTGGCTGCCAAGTGATATGGTTGGTAGGCTCCCATAGCTATTTCGGAGTCTCGTGCGCCATCCATTGACCTCTGGTTAATGTTGGCAGATCCAACAATGATATATTCGTCGTCAACTGCAAAAGCCATATTTGAAAGATCATTAAACTGAATTCTAAGCAACAAAGAAACGATACAAATCTGAAGGAACAAGATATTTGACAGTGATACTACAGTTAAATATCTTAAGAAAAATTATTTTCAATTCCTATCTAAGATGTATTCCTAATTATATGCACTTTGCAGATATCCTATGAAATGTATTCCTAATTATATGCACTTTGCAGACATCCTATGAAAGCCTTAAAGCTTAAAAATCTCCAACTATAGGTGGTCTGTGCAATAGCACAGAACAATAGCAAGATTGAAGCCAAAAACCAACTGAGGTGGATCAGGAAAACATTCAGCAACAAGAGAAGCCAATGCAATCACTCACCAATCATCATCTTTGCATGAACATAAATCATGAAACGACGAGCCTCCTGAGCTCTTATATAATCAGAATCAGGTTCTGGTTTTTCTGATGGCTCAAATTCTCCGTGCTTCTTCACCTCACGATTGCCAAGGCAAAAGAATGTCAGGTAGTTTCGAGGATCGTCCTCAATTCCCTTGGATCTAAGAGCCTGCACAACATCTTTATACATCATGTCCATCGTCCTCCTCTGCCAATCTAATATTGCCTGAACTGACCCACTTTCTGGGATTCCTTCAGGCCACAATGGGACAACAACATACACCCTGAACGTCTCCCCTGCCTCAATCTTGCTGACTATCTTAAGTGAAAGTTCCTTAGGAATTACATGCAAAGCATTAATCTCCTCAGGTTTAATGCCGTCAGGATTCCATGCAAAAGAACTTCCAAGAAAATATTGGTTTTCAATGTAGATGAAATTCTTTGCCCGTCGAATAGCATTAATATAGGCATCTTGAATGCTTCTGTCAATAATATTATCCTTCCCACTGACAAGCCCAGCTCTTGCAGCATCTTCAGGCGTCTCAGGGAAACCAAATGCAGCACCACCATCAATGGATCTAAACAATTGGACATTCCATGTCTCACGATCATCAGGATACATAACTGGAGATGGGGGGATGATGACATTTTCCAGCTCTCTCAGCTTAACAAGTAGATCTTTACCACCTTGTTTTCTCCATCTCTGCTCAAAGTTAAACAAGACATCCCAGGCAATAGGTCCTTCAAGCCTGGAGTGGATGTCATGCCAAGGTTCTCTTGGACCACCTTTTGTGATTGCAGCCCCAGTAAAGTTGGGCTGATGGAAATCGTCATGGTGTGCAGTGTCCAATGTCCTGAATAAGGTATGGAAGGGAGTATCATATCTGCCATCACATAGATCAATACCCCCAACAAAACTAACAATTCTTCTCCTTTCTGGATCTCCATTAGGCAATGGACTGTCAACCACCACAATCTTTTGGTGATGAGTAAACATCGTAGAGATCTGCAGATCCTGAACTATGCTTCCACCATCATCAGGATTTCGAGGGCACAAGACACAGTGGACATCAGTATCCCGGAAAAATTGTTCAGTTTCTTCATCATGGGTTGCCATCAGTCCATCCTTTTTCAGTAATCCAACAGAGGTTCTATCATCCCAAACAAGCATAAGGACCCTAACACCTTCACTTGCCTTCTTCTTCAGAAGCTCACCAAGAGTGATATCTCCTCCAGGCTTTGGCCTCCTAGAATCCCTTATCAAGGTTATTTCAGTGTAAACAGACCAGCCAGTGATATAGATCAAGTGTTTGGCATTTGTTATGGCATCAAAAACATCTTCCCAACATCTGTGGGGCTCATAGTACTTTCCGCCGTCAAGAGGGATCTTTGGGATAAATTTATCTGGGATATGAGCATCTTGGTACAGGGAAACCTTACATCCCTGTCTCTGTGAGTAGAATGTGTAAGGTACCCCAGGAAATTTTGGACTTCTGACACCCCGACCAAAATTACGGTCCTTTGTAACATCAAAGAACTGTAGCTTCACATGAATTTTAGAGCCCCCATGGATAGGGTTCTTATCTTCATCCAAAATCTCAACCCACCTATCTATTTCTTCCCCATCCAAAAGTTCTTCAACAGGGACATATGCTCTTCCAATTAACGTTGCTCCAATGGGGTTATCATCCTTGACAGTGAATATGACATTTGAAGCCAAATGAGCAGTGTAAATATGAAATGACTCATACCATCTAGGATTTGTACGCTCATTTTCAAGTATTCTGGTTCTCCCAACTCTAGCCTTTTCCAGATCGATAGTCGCATAGAGTTTACTAATTCCACCACCAACACCAACAGTTTCCTGAATGTTTTCCATGAGCTGCAAGGAAAAGCCTTCAATGAGCCATAAAGGGTAGACAAAAAGAAGTACCAGGTGGAATTCAAGTAAGATACCTTTCAATGAGCAGTACTATAAATCCTTCGGTACGACCAAACACTAAATATACAATCTACGACAAGATATATGTAACTTAATGAGGCGAGAAAGTTATCCAGCCTTTCAGTAAGGTTTAACATGCAGACCAAACAGGTACAAACAAAACCAAGAAGAGTAAATTCATGTAACACGTCATTTATGTCTAGCACAGAAGAAATGAAAAAATGCAGTTTGATTTACACTCCTGTTCACAAACAAAAACATTTTCTGTGTTCTTAGAAGCTAATGCTCATTGTATCATCTACAAGAACATTTCAAAAGGCGAAACAACAATTACAGTACAATCCAACAGTGCAATGTTAAAGATGGTAAAGGAACATAGAGAATCACGTCAATATTTAACTTCTAGCATCGGTATTATTTATTTTAAAAAAAAAAAGCAAATCCGATGATAAAGGCAAAAAAGCAGTTCAGATTACAAAATGATGTGTATAAGATTAAAAATATGTTTAAAGTTCAAAAAGGATAAACTGAAAAAAGAATCTTGAGAAGTTCAAAAAGGATAAACTGAAAAAATAATCTTGAGGTTTAACATCAACACGGATATTTTTGAACATGATAACAGTTTGAAAAACAATAACACTTCTACGTCAACCTCATTATGCAAAGTCTTTTACCATCTTGAGAAGGAAGGCCAAAAGGGTTCTTGAAAACACTGTCAGCGAACAAAAAGAAGTCACCTTTGAGCACAAAACAATTACTCAAGTATTAAGCAGCTCATCAACCATGCACAAACAAGGACCTCTGTTCTCAAAAAGAAATTGTAATAATCAACCAGAGAAACGAAGTAATTTCTGTCATCATAAATAAAACCCAAAAAAGGGCCAGAAAATGAGGTAGTCTACCAAACAAGGAAATAAAAAGGAAAGAACTATGTTACTAAATTCCGCAAAAAAAAAGAAATAGACTACAAAAAGTATGCTAGACAGCACCATTATCTTTGCAGAATATTTCTAACTCAAGTCCAAGCAAATCACAGATTAAAACTAACGATTATATAGACAACAAAGCATATTCAGATCGACTAAACGAAATCGAAAACAAAAAATAAAATTTATACCTTCCTGAAGAAGTGGGGTCGTCCACCTCCACTTTCAATCTTATCCACCTCATAGATCGTAGCGTGCAGAGTCCCGTGAAGCAAAATTTGCGCCATTTTTCACCTGTAATATCCTAAAAATAAATCAGTCCATCAAAGCACACAATCCCATGATCATACACAATAGGAATACATCCGCTTGTGTGTGCACGTCTGCGACTGTGATTTAATAGACTCTTTGCGTCGAAGATCACTCTTTATATCTACTTTTCCTTCTAAGTTCGTAGCAATGAATTAACAGTACTGAGTAAGATCAGTTGATAAAAGACTAGAACTCTTCTGAAATTTGGCACCGAACAACCAAAAAGAAAAAGAAAATACCCAGAAAAGAAAACACAAAATGGATGATAATGATCGTTCTACGCCGTAGTTCCTGGCATTGAACTAGCAGTACAGGTTAAGATCAGTTCATAAAAGATCCAAACTTTTCTGAAACTACACACCAGAAAGGAAAAGGAGAAAACACCCAGAAAAGATAATACAGAATGGATGATGATGATGGTCAGTTTCACGGTAAATTATCTTCCAACGCACAGATTTGAGATCACTCAAGTGACAAAGTAGAAAAGAAGATCAGCAACAGTACCTTCACTCAAAGATTCACAGCTGGAAAACAAGATCTGTGATCCGATGGATGCTCTTTGAACTTATATATATAGACATTGAAGATAATATAATTTATAAAGTTAAAGAATGTGAAAAGGGTGAAATTGAGAGAGAAATCCAAGAAGGAAGCTCCCCAGAGGTGGAGCCGACTGACAATTGATATATCCTAATTATTTATCGAAAAATGAAAATATTATTATTTTTATAATAGAAATGTTTATTTAATAATACCTAAATATTAATTATATAATTAATCACTTATTAATTTATCTTTTAATATTTTTTTAATACCTTATGTTCTTGATTACAGCAAATCATGGCTAATAAAAGCCACGATATTCTTGACTTCCTAAACATGCAATCTCTATACTACATTCAGTTGTCGATGATAAAAACATATCGGAAGTCCTTAATACAAGGATTCTAAGTTTAACTTAAATAGATATTTTTAGTCTAATAAATCTTATTAAGATTATTTCCAAAAACAAATCTTTTCTCATTAATACTAATAGCGGGCGGATAAATTTAGTACACAAAACTCCTCTCTTTACGGGAATTGAAAGAGAGTCATTAATTATACGTAATTTTTATACCGTGTTATAAAAAGACTATTTTCGCAATTTTAACCCGGTCACAAAGTATGCTAATTCCTTAATTGGATTTGTAGACATTGGTTTGGTACGAGGGTTGAATTTTATACACATGGATGTAAATTGTAATTAATTTATGCCTTGATTGTTAATAAATACAATTAAAAAATGGTTTTATATGCAGATTAATGAATGATATTTATTTTGCATTAGAGTTTTTACTTATATTTATTTTATTTTCGCTCAGTATATAAAAAATCGTTTTCTTTTCCTTCTAGAATTTGTTACAATACGTCAGATTTCATAAATAATACAACGTTGAACTGTAAAAAGGTGATGTGGTAAATGTTCAACGTTTGAAGGCATTGGAAGTCAAGATTGTCCCAATCAAGGGGCTCGAAACTCTAGATTATCCTAAACGTCTAACATAAGTCCATCGAGACCGTCACCACACCAGCTTTGTAGAAGTTTTTCCAACGGACCAGATATTATATGAAGTTAAAAAGGTGTTTTTATTCTATTTTATTAAATTTTATGTACGTATTTATATAGACTTTATCTGAATATTTAAATAAAATTTAATAAAATAATATTAGAACCGCAGATTTGAGGTGTCTTTTCAATTGTCAAGTTCGGGAGGATTATTATTATATAAGATAATAATTTGAATGAGAAAAAGCCAAAATACTAGTCTTATAATAAGCAAAAAAACATAATTAATTAATTTCTAATATATATATATATATATACAGACACACTTTATTTTCCTACAACTTTGGATTCATAGCCTCAGCCATCTCTAGCATAAATTTTCTTTATTATATTGCTTATTATGTAATATCAACTGTCCAAAATAAAGATTAAAAGAAAATTAAGTTGTTTGTAACTTTTTAAATTTAATTTTAAATTTCTACTTTTTAAATTAGAAAATAGTAATGTAATAAATTCAATTCTTAAAATTTTAAATTTTGATATTTAATTAGTCATATATTAAGTCCGTGTAGATGTTAATTAAATTCGCATACAGCCCTTCAATTGAAATATTTTGTTAGATTATAATAAGTAGATTTCTATATTTTTCTTAAACTCTAGATTCAAAAAACTTGTTCTTTTACTAATTTTTAGTAATTTAAATACTAAACCATCTTTAACTTGATCTAAACATTTAAATACAATTTCTTATTATTATTAATGTTTTAAAAATCGGACCAAAAATTAAATTGATAAGACAAGAAGTTTGAGGTTTAAAATATTCAACTAACATTAGACTGTCATAAAATTTATTAAAGATTAAATAAAATTAAAATTTTTTAAATATGATTAAAAGAGATTGTCCCTAATAATTAAATATTTTGAAATTTAATTAAAAATTATTAAATAAAAATTAATTAATTAATTTTAATTTTTAAGAACTTATTAATTTACAAATATTTATGGATTAATTTATAAATTTAATAAAAAATTTAAAATTAAATTAAAAAATTAAACAGTTAAAATTTTTTAAAGCTAATTCGGTTTTGTTTCTTAATCATTTGTTATTATTACGTTTTAACCCCTCTTTGACGAGGAAAAAGACTTTTAATACTGAAAAACGAAGAAAAGCGACTGTAGATACCTGTCCGTATCACGGCATACACGTGTAACATTCAGACACGTGTAACTTAATGCGGATTTGCCGACAAGACTTTAGCCGTTGGAACGACTACTACACTAAGACATGTACATATGTGTTTGGATTTCCTCGGTTGGGGCCAGCTTAGTTAATCATATTTACAACGGCCAATTATTATCTGCCACGATTCCGTTCGTACCCTAAACATTAAATAATTGAAGGTTGATCTGGATCCTATCCCTGTTTTCTTTATAAGTTGGACCCACAACGATTGCTTTGGGTCACTCTAAAAGGGTGATATAAGAAGACATATATTATTTTTATTAAATAAATACAATTTGAGTTTTCAGATGACATTTTAACATTATAATTTTAATATATTATATCTTCTATTATTGAAAAATAAACTAAAGTTCGGATATTAATTTTTTTCAAAATTTTATTTTTAGAGCAAAATTATCAACATTATTACATAAAATTTCATAATTTTAATGTCATTATTAAAGTTTATTTAAAATTGAAATTATTTTATGGCTGAATATTAACATTAATATTGAATTATGAATATTAAACATTAAAAATTTTCTATGAGAATAAAAATAGAACATTTTGTTTGAAAATAAACATAAATAATTTAAATATTTGTTATTTTCACACGAGGAGTCATCAATTTAAATGTTGTTATTAGTTTTTATGCAATTATTACGAAAATCAATTTAGAACCTTTTTGCTTTGGAGTAGAAGAAAACTAAGAATGGTAAAATCTGCCAGCTCATTTTTGACCAGGATTGATCGGGCTACGAGTGAGTTACAGGTTAGCTCGACCCGACCAATAGCCCAGTCTTTATTTCTAAAATAATATCGTTTTGAAAGTTTTTAATAAATAAAATGACAAGCTAAATTAGCCCGTCGGATTATAATTTAAGCTACGGACCATTCAACCATAATTAGGCAAGACTGCGAGCCGGCTCATCCCGGCCCACTGGGCCATCATGGGCTCGTTGACTTCACTAAAGGAAACATGTAATCCACCCGGGAGATGCAAAATCAGCATTAATGAAGAGATGGAGATGGCAATGGAACGATTCACGGATAACAATTTATCATGTTTTTTAAAAATCATCTCCTCTTTCTTTCTATCTTTCATATCAATTCTTATCTTTTATTTTAATAAACTCTTTTTTTTTTGAAAGGCTATAAACTCATGTATAATATGACTATATTAATATATTAAAATATAACAAATTAGTTTAATTCAGACCAAAATCAAAGGTTTATTTTTGATTTAATAAAATTTTAATTGAGTTATTAATTTCTATCAAACTTGAAGTGAAGGTTAAATTTGATTTTTTAAATAGAATTAATTATAATAAATTAATTTATTTCAATATCATTTAATCTAAAATTAACTCAAACCAAAGTTAAAGATTTATTTTTGATTTAATCAAATTTGAATTGGGCAATAAAGTTTTATCAAACATGAAGTGAAGGTTGAACTTAAATTTTTAAATACAATTAATTATGCTAAATTAATTATTTCAATATCATTTAATCCAAAACTAATAAACTGAAATCATATTTTATCAGGTTTAGTTTCAAATTTGAGTTAATTTTTAAACTCAAATTTGCATGGATTTATTATTGACACTAAGGTCTTGTTTGGTAAATAACTGATTATTTATTTTTTGACGAATTAAGAGGTGACTGTTTGACCATATCAAACCGCTAATAATTATGTTTGATAATCAACTGATTGAGTTGGCAGATCATTGAACACAATACACTATTTTTTAAAAGGCTCCTAGTGTTTTGCTCTAGCGGTTGATAAATTAACGGATAAAAAGATGATTGTAACTAAAATTTATTACAAATTACAACAGAGCAGATAGAAATAAATAAGCATGTTTTGCTCTTGCGGCTGATAAATTAAGGGATAAAAAGATGATCGTAACTAAAATTTATTACAAATTACAACAGAGCAGATAAGAGATAAAGAGTGAGAGATAGAAATAAATAAGCATAAATTGTGAATTTAAAAGTTAAAAGAAAAACTCTGGTTAATTAAAAAACTAAACTAAGTTGGAATTTTTTCTTTAATAAAATTTTGTACTTTATAATGGTATCATTATTTATAAAAGTTATTATATTTTTAATTAAACAAAATACGTATCATTGGATTTGATATTTTACGTGCTACCAAATTATTTTATACCAACAACAAATTTCTATAATGTTATAAATAAAGATTGGATTGGATTGGAAAGTTTCAAGTTACATTCATTATACTTGTTAATACTTTGATTAAAATTTGTAATTAAGAATAATTAAATTATTAAATTTAAAATAATTTTATATTTAATAATTTTTTTAAAAATGTTTTTACAAATAGTTATTACATCTAAAAAATTATTTTAATGTTAATTTTAATAGATAAAATTATTAAAAATCCTTTTTAATTTTGGTTATAGGATAAGACTAATTTTATTAAGGAATTACATTTTCATATAATTAAAAATAAGTTTTATGCTCATTAACTATTTCATTTTTTAGTTTAGTTTTTAATATTAATTTAAATAATTAGTTTTATTTAGCATAAATTCTTATGAGACTTTTCAAAAAAATACTAACATATAATACTCTTGCCCTTATAAATTTTTTTAAGTTATACTGTCATAAGCTATTTTACGCATAAATAGTTAATACTGAACAATTAATTTTACCAAACATCTTTAAATAAGTAACTGATGTTATTCGCACACATAAACGATTAATACTAAATAGTTAAATTTACCAAACATCTTTAAATAAACAATTAATATTATTCACTAGTCAAACTCAAATCAGTTATATAAATCCGCTGTCAATTAATCGCTAATAAATTCAATTAACAGTTAATGCAATCCTTGATTGTCAAACATGTCTAAATGTACAAAAAAAAAAAATGTTGAATTTAATTTAGATACAAAACAAACAAAAGGGCCAAGTCATTGCATTTATATCGACCCCTGGGATAGACAACCGAAGTGAGGAATAAACCATGTAGCTCTAGGTCTTGTGCCCTCGATATTCTTTGACGATCAAATGCATTTATTTGTCTTTAATGTAGGGCGTCCACCTTCTAGCCACATATTTTATGCTTTATGATTCAAAAATCGTGAGCTATTTATGGTAGAGAGTTGGCCTGAGCTACAGCAACGAGAAAGCTGAAGAAAAGGATAAGCCACAAGAACTCATGGAGAAGGAATTGAAGTGAATACCCAATAGCAATGGTGGGCCGTCCATTTACAACGGTTGATGAATTAGTGCGCATGTCGACGAATTGGTGCGAGAACCAACTCAGGTTGACGCGATGGGATGCGACAACGAATTGAGGAGGTTGGTGTGATGCGACAACGAACTGAGGAGCAGCAATTGCTGTGCGAGAACGAATGGCATCGATTTTGATTGACGAAGTTCAGTTTGGTTGTTGTGCGGACAAAAACGAGGTAGTTTAGTTACGTTAAAATCTTAATGAAACGATGTAGTTTAGTTACGTTAAAATCTTAATGAAACGACTTAGTTTAGTTAAACTCAATTAATTAGTTTAATTAGGTTTGGCTATACAAGTACTTAGAATTTAAGGAATATGTGGCAAGTCACGTCAACATACTTAACGAATACACTAACATTTGGTTAAAATTAAAAGAGAATGAAAATTTTTAGTATTTAATTATCATTTTTTAATTCGAGCATAATTATAAAATTAAGTAAAGTTTGAGATTTTTTTAATTAATCTAAAATAATTGTACGTTGTTTTGATTTTTTAATATAAAAGATCATGTCTGAATTTTTTTAAATTTATTAGTTCCTATTTTTAAATAATTTAAAATTCACAAATTAATGTTCTTGATATATTTAATAATATATGCATCACTTATAAATTTTCTAATTATTATATTTTTTAAAATCTTCGTCTCTTTCTTTCTTTTTTCCATATCAATTATTATCTTTTATTTTTAATAAACCCCCGTTTAACAGATTAATTTAGTTCACGTCCAAATCAAAGTTTATTTTTGATTTAATGGAATTTGATTTGAGTAATAAAGTTTTATAAAACTTGAAGTAAAGGTTAAATTAAACTTTTAAATAAAATTAATTATAATAAATTAATTTATTTCAATATCATTTAATCCCAAATTAATAATCTAAACTCATATTTTATCAAATTTAGTTTCAAATTCGAATTGAAAAAAACTGAGTTAGTTTTGGGACTCAAATTCGATTCATTTCATTTTATTATTGACACTAAATTTGCTAAAAAATAAAAAAGTTGAATTCAATTTTATGATTTAGATACAGAACAAACAAAAAGGCCAAGTCATTGCATTTATATATCGACCCCTAGGATAAAGTAGGGAAGTCAGGAATAAACCATCTAGCTCTAGGTCCCGTTATTCTTCGACGATCAACTGCATTTACGGTCTTTAATGTAAAGTGGTTCTCCACTTTCTAGCCACTTAAATTTTATGCTTTATGATTCAGAAATCATGAGTTATTTATGGTAGAGAGATGAGCTACAGCAACGAGAAAGTTGAAGAGAGAGATAAAACCCAAAAGAACTCGTGGAGAAGATGGACGTGAAAGTTGAAAGCAGCAAGGAATTGAAGCGAACACACAATAGCGATGGTGGAGCGTCCATTTACAACGTTTGCGCGTGTTCATTGTAGTAACATATCGATGGAGAAAGAGACAGCAGCATATATAGTGGTTAAGGTTGTGACTTGTTTCTCGCTTAGATGTCGACGGGTCGATGGTGGCCGGATTGAGAGTGGAATAGAGTTGGCACGTTCACCATGGTTTGGCCCGTTTAAAGATTAAGAGGTTGACCCCTAAAATAAAATCATTAAATTTATAAATATTAATTAAATTAAAATTTTCACTTAATTTTTTAAATAATTTTTTAAATAACTTATTTTATTCAATAAATACACATTTAAATAATAATCATAGTGAGCAAAAGTATACGTACTTTCACTTTTCGGGAAATATACTTTTCGCAAACCATGTTCCCAATATGTGTAGGCGATTGTTCATTGTTGGTACCGAGGGTATAATTTGTGTTTGTTACACGGATTCATCGTCAAACCACACAATCGTCGTCAGCTTAATTGAGATTTCTGAGAGAGAGTTTATTGGAGTTGATAAGAATAACAAAAGATTATAGTGTGACGTTAAGCGTGAATAGGAATTTTATGTCGGAAAGAGATAAAATTAGTAAAAGATATATAAATGGAAAAGACCCATAAATTTAAAGCTTTAAAATTTTGGATTGAAGTGTAGTGTCAAAATCTATAAATATGTTCCCTTACTAAGCCTGTATTGAAAATCTCTAACATAAGGGAGCTCATCAGATGGTATCAAAGCCGATGATTCGGTAAAAGACAAATATAAAGATAGTAGTCAGATCTCATAGTTGCTTCCCCATGAAAAAGAGCAAGGAGACTCTTGATGAGCTCAGACCGGTAGAGTAAAATGGTTCTTGGGGACGCCATATACTCGAGCTACTAAACAAAAAGGCTTTCGTTCAAGAGGGAGTCTTGTTGGGAAAAATACGCAAGGCGCAGCGGAATAATTTAAAATTTTTTCATAGAAACAACTTTAACAGAATTAAATTGAAACATAAAACAAGAAATTTAACAAAAATCACACCTGTTTCGATTTTCCGT
>JAOSBN010000005.1:5165845-5177260 GCA_027563595.1 Erythroxylum suave | reverse complement strand
TATAAATCAATTATGAATTAAATAAAATTCATTATTTACCATCCTAAAATTATTTTACTTAGGGTTGAAGTCCATAATTGAATCACTTAATAATTAACCCTAAATCAATTCCATAATATTAGACCATAATGATTTAATAACCTAAAATGTTGTCCTTTAATGGCCCAAAGGCTCAAAATCTGTCCAGAAATCACCATTTGGGCCTAGAAGCCCGTCTGGTGCGTGCGTTGCACGCACCAGCATCGCAACCAGGAAGCAGCGTCTGGCGCGCCAGCGTCTGCGCTGGTTGAACAGACGCTGCACCATCGTCTTCCTTCGACGATGGTTGCGGTTCTGCTTTTTTTTTAAAATTATTCTTTGATTTTTCTCTTAAAACCATAAGCCATATATAAACAACCTTTCATCCGTTTCTAACATAAGTGATCAAAACAACGTTTCCATTCGTTTCTCTCTCTACTGGTATTTCCATTCTCACTCAAAACCAACAGAGTCATGTCTTTCGTTTCAATTTTCGTTTCTTGTAAAACAAATATAGAACCCATATATACTACATATCATCACCGAAACCATCCAACAATCCATCCATAACGATATTTTGTGTAATATGATGATAAAGCATTCTTTTCGGTTCAGGAACAATCAACTTTCAGTTCGTTCTTAACAAACAAAAAACACGTTTTTTCAAGGCTTTCATGGTAGTGCACGTCTCTGAATCAACAGAAATATTTAACAATCCGTAGAGACAACCATCATGCGGAAACAACCATTATTATCATATAGAATAAACAACCATGGAAACACTGAAAACATAAACCATACAACAATGTAGCATAATCAATGCAGGCTCTGATACCAAATGAAAGAATCTATAATGTATCGAATATAACAATAAATATAAAACCTGAATCCATTAGTCTTGAGCACTATTCTTCAAGTTTGTTTTGATCCACTCTCAGCCTTCTTCCTTACGCAGGCTTTTCAATGGTACAGAAACTGCTTTTCTATTATCTGTAATGTTTGTGTAACGTTAGAATAGTTAATGAAGGGAGAGGGAAGGGTTTTATTTTCAAACATAACCCTAGGAACTCTAAGCTTTATTTAACAAACCCAATAACCATTATATTGGGTTCACTTTCATATTAGAGTCCATAATATAAAAAATGGGCCATAATGATTAGATTAATAAAATTATTCTAACACTATCTCTCAATTGTGCAAACAAAATAATATTCATGTTGAATTTACCCCCTCTTGTTTTATCTTAAAGGACCGATTCACGGGGGCACCCCTTCTCACAGGTCCAGCTCGTAATGGTGTCTATGAGTGGCCGGCCTTCACATCATCCTCCACTCCTCTCATTTATTTTTCCGAACTCAGCACCTCTCGGTCCGTCTGGCATCAAAGACTCGGTCGTCCTTCCAGTGATGTCTCCAGTCATGTTATTTCTAGGTTTCAGCTTCCATTGTCTAGTAATAAGGCGTTTGAGCCATGTAATGCTTGTGCTTGTTCTAAAAGCCATAAGCTTCCCTTTTCTCATTCTACTTTGCAGACATCTAGGCCTTTAGAAATTGTTTTTTCAGATGTTTGGACATCACCTGTCCTATCCTACAATAATTTTCAATACTACGTTATTTTCGTTGATCATTTTACCAAATATGTGTGGCTTTATCCCTTAATTCGTAAATCTGATGTTCTATCTGTTTTCATTCGCTTTAAATCTCTTGTTGAAATTTTTTTTGAGTGTTCAATTAAAGCTCTTTATTCCGATAATGGTGGCGAGTATGTTGCTCTCACCTCTTTTTTGGCGTCTCATGGCATTACCCATCTCACATCGCCGCCTCATACTCCAGAACATAACGGATATGCTAAGCGACGCCATTGCCATATTGTCGAGTCTGCTTTAGCTTTACTTCAAGCATCCTCCATGCCTCTACATTTTTGGCCCTTTGCTATGTCCACCGCAGTCTATCTAATTAATCGAATGCCCACACGCACACTTGGCATGTCTTCTCCTTATGAATGTCTTTTTCGTAAGTCACCAAATTACTCCAAACTTAAAGTTTTTGGGTGTCTTTGTTCTCCATGGTTAAAACCTTACACTAGTCACAAACTAGAGCCTAGGTCACTCCCTTGTGTTTTTGTGGGCTATTCTATCTCTCAAAGTTCCTTTCTTTGTCTTAATCCCAACTCGAATCGTGTCTACACTTCTCGTCATGTGCAATTTGTGGAAACCATCTTCCCCTTTGTGTCCAAATATAGTCCTGATTCTCCCTTTGATTTGGTCGACCCTGAGTCCTGATTCCTTCCTATCTCTATCATTCCTCCTTCTGCGCTGGCCACTTCCCCTTCCTTGGTTGCCACTTCCAGCTCTAGTTCCTCACTACTTGACTCTACTACTTCTTCCATAGCCCCTTCCTCTAACCTGTCTATTCCGCCTACAAACACTCATCCCATGTCCACACGTTCCAAAAACCATATCACCAAACCTAATCCTAAATACACCCTTGCTGCCACCACCTCTTCTGCCTCTGTTGAGCCAACCATAGTTGCCCAAGCTCTCAAAATGCCTGAGTGGCGCCAGGCCATGGGTGAAAAATTTGAGGCCCTTGTTTGCAACGGTACCTGGGAGTTGGTGCCTCCCTCGTGTGCTAGTAATGTGGTGAGTTGTAAGTGGGTGTTTCGTACTAAATATTTACCTAATGGTTCTGTTGACAGGTTTAAGGCACGTTTAGTCGCCAAGGGCTTCCATCAAAGGCCAGGCGTTGACTATCATGATACCTTTAGTCTCGTGGTTAAGCCAACTACGATTCGCCTGGTTCTTGCTTTGGCTGTTAGCTGTAATTGGTCCATTCGGCAGTTGGACATCAATAATGCCTTTCTACAAGGCCATCTTCATGAGGAAGTCTATATGGCACAACCGCCGGGTTTTATTGACTGGGATCATCCTGATTATGTTTGCAGGTTATGCAAGGCAATCTATGGTCTCAAGCAAGCTCCGCATTCCTGGCATTCGGAACTTCGTACCTTTCTCTTACGCCATGGATTTTACAATTCTCTAGCTGATGCTTTTTTGTTTGTTTATCGGCATTCTGGTGCTATTATTTATTTATTGGTGTATGTTGATGATATCATTATTATTGGACCGGACACTGCCATCGTGTCTCGCTTTATTGCCTTGCTTTCTAGTCATTTTTCCTTGAAGGATCTCGGGGAGCTGTCTTACTTTCTTGGTGTTAAAGTCTCGCACTCCGCTGATCGTATTCTTTTGTCTCAGCAAAATACATCCACGAACTACTGTCCCGCACTGGAATGAGTAATTCAAGTCCGATTCTTACCCCTCTTGATCCCAGAGTCACACTTGCCCTGACTAATGGCTCTGCTTTACCTGATGCCACTAAGTATCAGACAGTTTTGGTAAGTTTGCAGTATCTTTCTTTGACCAAACCTGATGTTGCCTTTGCTGTCAACAAACTTTCTCAATTTATGCATCGTCCGACCACAGTTCATTGGAGTGCTGTCAAAAGAGTCCTTCGCTATTTGCAAGGGACTCTCGACTATGGCATCTTCTTGCGTTGGAATGTCAAGCTCTCTCTTTATAGCTTCTCTGATGCGGATTGGGTAGGCAACAAAGATTATTTTACTTCTACCTCTGCTTCTCTCATCTATTTGGGTGGTAGCTTGATCTTATGGAGTTACAAGAAGCAACGTATTGTTGCGTAATCTTCCACTGGCAGAGTACCGCGTAGTTGCTGCTGCTTCTGCTGATGTTCGTTGGAATTGCTCTCTTATGACAGAGCTTGTTGAGCTACTTCCCACTGTTCCTACTATCTATTGTGACAACGTCGGTGCTACCTACTTATGTTCCAATCCAATCTTTTATTCTCATATGAAACATCTGTCGTTGGATTACCACTTTGTTCGCGAACAGGTCCAACATGGCATGCTCAAAGTCCTTCATGTCTCATCATCCGACCAGCTCACTGATGCTCTTACTAAGGCCTTGTCTCGCCCTGTGTTTCTTGGTCTGCGTTCCAAGATTGGAGTCACCTCACGGAGCTCCATCTTGCGGGGGCGTATAGACAGTATATAATTAAATGTACATTGACTAGATTGTCCTTAGGGTTTACACTGTAATCTCTATATAAACTCAGTCATCATTAATAATAAAACAACGTCACATCATATTGGTTCATCACAAGCATGCCCGCCTAATTTATCGATG
Organism: Erythroxylum suave; assembly: GCA_027563595.1. NCBI lineage: Eukaryota > Viridiplantae > Streptophyta > Magnoliopsida > Malpighiales > Erythroxylaceae > Erythroxylum > Erythroxylum suave. The sequence continues at coordinate 5,173,038 of JAOSBN010000005.1, read as the reverse complement.
GGTATAACATTTTTGTCGCTATAGTCCGTTAAAAGAAATTGCAGGGATATTTTTCCTCTGTCTTTACTGATGAATATTTTATCTATCGCAAAATCGAATTTTTCAAGACTATTTTACTGACATGTAATGATTTTTCGTCTCTAATTAACTACGGTATTTATTTCTTCAACAAATTTCTACCACTAATTTATGATTTTCTTATAGGGGAGGGAGTGAGGGAGTCCACCGGTAATGAAGCCTAAGACTTTAGTATATATAATTAGGATAACTTTTTCAATGTTCTTTGGCCTCCACCAGTGTCCGATTATTCTCTAGCAGCCTTGCATTTGATGTAATACCAAGCTATGCATGCTCTATAGAATGGTACTATCTCAAGCAAGCTTGACATTAGAGTACGGGTTTGAATTTCACTCATTTTGAAGTTAATGAATTTAATTTGAATTAATGAAAAATTAAGATGATTTTAATTTTTTTGTTTTAAAAATGTTTTCAAACTTTAAGTTATATTTGAGTTCAGATTATTTGATTAAGTCAAAATTAAAAATTGAAAGTTTTAAATAAAAACATCATTTTTTATTTTAATAAAAAATATTCGGACTGAGTTCGAGTCTAATTAATCTTAGGCTCAGGCAATATATTTTAAGACTAATCATATTTTGGGCCAAATTTAAGCTTGAATATTAATTTTCTTAACCATGTCTGGACCTATTGTCATATAACTTAATAATGTTGAGGCCCTATAAAATTTATTAATTAAAATATATATTACAATTTAATTTAGTCTTTTAACTTAAATTAGAAGCAATAAAATTAATATAAATATAAATATATTTATTTACTAAAAATACCCTCTCTATTTTGTAGGAGTAAAGCTACGTCCTATTAGACCTCTCTATATCCCGCTTTGATGTAAAATTCAGACTAAGTGTGATGATGATAAATATATTTATTTATTAAAAAATTTATTTTAAATAACTAAAAGATGAAGTAGTAATTTTGTTACATCCTAAGATTAATTTAGTATGATTATATTTAGGATGAGATTAATTTCCTAATATTACCTTCTTTTTATCTGTTTTTAGGCTTATCTGTTCATGTTTACTTTTTTTTAATGAACATATATTTTTTAATTTTTACTTATTATAGTGTTTTTTTTTTGGGAATACTATATAAAGTAATTGATTATAGAAAAGGAGTCCGTTCAATTGATTTAAGTTTTATAATTATTCAAGATCGTTAGAATTTAGAAGTAAACAAAGAGATATAAATGGCTGTTCAAATTTGAGGAGGTGCGTGCAATTGGGGAGTTGACACAAACGCACAAATCTAAAATCCAAAGTATGATACTTGCAGTTCTCTTCGCGAATGCTGAAGGCAACATTTTGATCGAACGGTACATGATCAATCAGCCCACTTTTTCTTATCGTTTTTCCTTTTACTTTTCGATTTCTGGAAACCTGTATCTTGAATCCTTGATCTTCTTCTTCTATTGCTGTTTTTATCATGAAAGCTTCGTTTTTTGGGATCCTTTAGGGTTCGGATCCTTCTGGGTTTTGAAGGTTTGATTGATTTAATGCCCTTTTTATGTTATCTTTTCTGTTTCTCTGTTTTCCATTTGTTTACCATATTTATCATTCCCATGATCGTTTTTTCTCAAGAAAACACGGGAAATTGTTTGGCTTTTTGTCCTTTTTGTTTTGATTGATGTGTGGTGGGTTTATTGGTGAAAAAATTCCATTTCGTGATGAAAAGGATGTTTCTTGTTAACTGCGTGTGGTGAAGCTAATTGAAAGAAAAAAGGTGCTACATTTTGACGTGAAACAGAACAGTATACATAGGAATCGCCGATTAAGGAGCATAAATCAGGATGTTTTGTTATTGAACTTGCTGATCCTTTGAGTTTCTAGATGATAGTAGCTGTGACATAGAAAAATGCAATATATACCAGGCTATAAATACCAGTACATGCCTATATCACAAGGTTATATCTTATTGAATGCTTTCACCTGCACATACATATGTGTCCACAGAGAGATATGATGCTGGCCACAGTTAAAATTATTCCTCCTTGTCTATAAAAGAGTTTCTTCATTATCTAACCTCGAATGTCTTGGATTCAATTTAAACTGAAACAGTTAAGCGTTCTACCTTATTTTGAGAAGTAGCTTGATGGTCATTCTTGTTTTCATATGTTAAACTGTTTTCATTCAGGGTTGGTGTTTAGAAAGGCATAACATGAGGGGTAAGCTAAATTTATTTAGATGTGATGACTCCCTTAGGATTAAGAGTGATAACAGAGCAGTATTGAAACTAGAGTTTAGATGTATCAACTTAACAGTTTAAAGAAGGATTCAGAGAATTACATTAAGAACAATGCTTAAAATCTGGCGAACTACTTACTTCTTTGTGCAACTGGTAAGAGTAGGGATAAAGAGATGCACTCTTAATGATAGTGATCATTTTTCTTTTGTTTCCAGTCTTTGAGAGTGGGAAGGGGAGGGGAAGGGAAGGGAATGGGATGAACCTTCTTGCAAAGCGACCGATTAGCAATTAAATGACATTTTTCTTTCGTTTCCAGTCTTTGAAAGTGGGAAGGGGAGGGGAAGGGAAAGGAATGGGATTAACCTTCTTGCAAAGCCACCTATTAGCAATTAAATGACTAAAGTGATGTTTGATTCATAGTTTTATCTTGCAATAACAATTCCAAAATTTTGCTTATTATAGGTTTAGTGGTGTTCCAGCTGAGGAACGGCTGCACTGGCGATCTTTCTTGGTTAAGCTTGGGGCAGATAATCTTAAAGGTGTCAAAAATGAAGAGCTCCTTGTTGCTTCACATAAGTAAGAACTGAACTGCTCTTATCAATGACAAAATTTAACTGCTCTTATCAGTGACCTTGATTGTTTTTTGATTATCACTAATTCAACTGCCCTTTCCTATTTTGCTCAGTCTTGTTGAATGCTGCCTTTATGTTTTTCTCAGGTCAGTTTACATTGTCTACACAGTACTTGGAGATGTTAGCATTTACGTTGTTGGCAAGGATGAATATGATGAGCTTGCTTGTGAGTAGATGTTTCTTGTATATAATTTCTTCTGATATGCTTTCTACAATCATTTCTAGCTCCTTTGACTTAACTACTCATATCTAATTTTGAACAGCGAAATTCTGTTAAATACCACCAGAGTATTGGTTCTGTATTTGGACTAAAGGAAAATTTAAGATATTAACCTGTTTTCTGTGATGGTGGGAGCACCTTTTCGTTTATCTTATTATCAATGACTAAGAATTATACCAAGTAGGGAGATGCTCCACCCTGGATGCACACACTCACAGAAAGAGTGATTGGGGGCTTATTGCATCTCTATGTATTTACTATGTTTATGGCTTGTGGATTTTGATTCTCGTCTTCCTGAATGGTTACTGTAGTGACAGAAGTCATTTTTGCTATAACTTCTGCGGTGAAAGATGTATGTGGGAAGCCTCCAACTGAGAGACTTTTTCTCGACAAGTATGGAAAAATATGCTTGTGCCTGGATGAAATTGTCTGGAAGGTGAGGATCTAAATTTCCGACCAAAACTGTGTTGCATTTCTTTTGGGGTGTTTTGCACTTGATCTAGCATGGATTGGTCAAGGGATGGATCAATGGATGAGGCATACAACCCTTGATCACATGCAACTACTTTTTTTGTTTGCATGAAAGATCTCTAATTTTCTAAAGTATGGTAACACGGGTGTGAGTGTAAACAATTGGTCCGCGACCATGCCTTAATTCCTGATGTGAACTTACTGTATCATGTAAAATAGGCAGATTCTGCAAAGGCGATTTCCATATTTGCTGTTTTGCTTTGCTACGATCATCACTGTATACCTGAAGCATCTCCATAATTTTTGGTTCTCTCCACCTGGTGTACAATTGTGTAATTTGCTACATATTCTGTATATTCTCTTACAACGTTTTGCTTATCTGCATACCTGAAGGGACTGCTGGAGAACACAGAGAAGGATAGAATCAGAAGATTGGTAAGGTTAAAGCCTCCGACAGAATTTTGAGTGCCAATCAGCCCAATGGAGATGATAATGATCTTCACGTAGTTGGATTATTTTTTAGCACTAAGGGTATGCCCCATTAGATCTCAACTGCCGGGGGGAGAATAATATCTGGGATTGATTGATTCTTAATGTTCTTAGAAAATGTTTGTGGCTGCACCATATCTGGGATTGATTGATTCTTAATGTTCTTAGAAAATGTTTGTGGCTGCACCAGTATTTGATTTACATCTTTTATATTTGATATCTCGCTTTAACTATGGGGTTACGTACAAGAAAACATGCAAATGTCAAAGTCCCTCGCTTCCAGTTTTAGTAAAAATATTAACATTGTAATTTTTTTTCCATATAACAGTAAAATCTGCAGATACTACCCCAACTAAGGTAGTTATACATTAGGTTACACGTTAAAAAAAAAAAGTTTTTGCAGCAATTCAAAGTCCAAAAAAGTCCATTGAGGCTATCTCTGTGTGACTTTCTCTTGAATTCTCAAAACTTTTGCTGCTCTATCCTTGGAAGCACAGAGAATTCGTTGCTCTCTCGGGGTGGAAGTTGGTATTAGATTTTTTACCACCTTCGAGGAGCTTTATGCTGTTACTCGGACAGGTTCAACTTGTCTCCACTTCCAAAATGCCACCTTCCCTCGTTGATAATCCACGAGGATTTCAAGGTGCAGTCTCCTTTTAACCTATAGGACCAATGACTCCGGGTTGCCAAACTACGAGGCCTGGAAGACCATCCAAAACTACTAAAGTCAAAACATCTGCCTTGGTGAAGTTCTTTGTGAACATCGAGCCAATTTGTTCTCACCCTTTTGTCAACTATTACGATTCCATAACATTCTTCGGTTGAGCTTGCTACACGAGGACGCAGTCAGAGGACACAGTCAGAGGACAATGACCTTGATTTAATAATTAGTTTCCTATTCGTACAAGTTCGGTCTAACTAGAATGTGTGGTTTTTTATTGGTTTGAGGGAACCCAACGACGATTCTGAAGAATATCTGTTCTGGCATTGTAGAATATGCTGCCGCCTTGTCCATGTTTGAGTATATACAATCTAATCACCAGGTTCCCTCTTCACAGACATCAGAATCAGAGAGGATGAAGTATGGAAAGGAGCTCCGTGAAGAGGTTGAAAGAACCTTCCCTGAATGGAAAGCCCAGTTCATATGTTACAAGGAGTTGAAGATACAACTGAAGTCGATTTATTCAAGGATCGTTGCTGGAGAGCTTTTCGATGTGAATAACCTGAGAGAGAGCAATGGGTTTGTTCAGTTATTAGACACTGAAGTTAACAAAGCTATTACATTTTTTTATGAGAAACAAGAAGACTATATCATCAGATTGAAGGTACTAATCGGTTCATTTTGGATAGTCTTTTGATATATGCCTAATAATACTCTTTTTTATGGCATATTAGGAGCTGCAAGTTAGAGCATCAAACTTGGAAAGTCAGGCGGAGAAATTACAAGCGCAGAAAGATATCTTAGCCTTTCGTGCGGAGATGGTGTTGTTACTCCATTACAGTGTCCTCAACCTCACAGGTAAAGTGATAGCAGCAAGGAGAAATTTAGCAGATAGAGGGAAGAACCGAAAATGATGCATACCCTCTTTGAAGTGAAATTCAATAGCAAATTTTTAGCTTTGATTCAGTCATTAGGCATTCTCTTGCGCAATCTCACGCTGTTTCAGAAACTTAGAAACTAGTGAAGAACAAAACTTTCGTGCTGCAACTAATTTTAGTCTCTGATCAGGACTGAGAAAGATTGTGAAGAAGCACAACAAAAGGACAGGCACTAGTTTCCAGTTCTCGTCCATGCGAAGAGTGATGCAACAACCATCTTTCTCCACTGATTTGCTTCACCAACTTATGGAGCAATGTGCAGCTATGGTCTATAGGCTTTTCCTGTGAGACAACCCTTAAGATCCTTTCCGTTCCAAACCAGACTTGGCTGGCTATGTATGCATGAACAAAGCACACAAGATCATCAACGGAAAAAGATCATTGTTCTATTGAGAATTTGCTATTGTTTTGGCTACATCTGATGGTTTAGAGATGTAAATTTTTGTAAGATGACTTGCAGTATATAATAAATAGAAACGTGAATATTGAAAAAAAAAACGAATGGAATATTTTTTTTTATCATAAAATGATATCTGAATTCTGAAACTTGAGTATTATTTTCAGTCTTTTCAATATTTATATGATTTAGTTGTTAATTCAATCACAAATACCTGTAATGGAGGAAAAAAAAAAGTGCTAACTTCTTTTTATTATCAACTCTGTCTTTCCATCTACGTAACAACAGAATATGAGTGGGTTTGGATCTGCGGAGTGGTGGGGATAAGTACTTATCCACCGCAGTTTTTAAACGCAGATACATGTTTGGATTTGCAGCCGACAACCACAGGTTGGGAAAAACTGCAGTGTCACCGCAGAAATAGATAAGCAGAAAGGGGGCTACGGTAGGAAACTGCTTATGCGGCGGAAATTTTACTTTTCAATAATAACCTCATGATCTTTTAGTATTTTCCATTATACCCTTAATTAATAGAAGGAAGTTTTTGCCAATAATATTTAAGTAAGGTGAAATATTTTATTTAATAAATTTATTTTATTTATATTTTCTTATTTTAATTTAATATTTATAATTTGAATTTATATGATTAATAAATTATTTTTTAAATATTTATTTATTAAATTTATTTTATTTATATTTTCTTATTTTAATTTAGAATTTTATTATTAATAATTTTAAATTTATATTGCTAATGATATTTTTAATTATTTATATAAAATTAATAGTTTATTAAATCAATGGACTTTTTAGTCATTTTATCTTTTTTTAGCAACTACAACTGCACTTGTCAAGCACCTATTTTCACGTTTCAGCAGTTACCAAAACAGCAATTCCAAACACATAAATACTTATTAAAAATAAGTACTTATCATTTCAGCAGGTTAATTTCAACAGGTTGTCAACCGCCACCGCTCCCCCATAATTCATACAGTCTTAAAATGAAAACATAATTCTAAAGAGCACAGTAAATTTTGACCCCTCTTCGTTAAAACAACCATAACTCTCTATTTGGAAGCCCAATTGACTTAAAACCTTCACTATTTAAAAATAGACTTAAAGGCCC
>JAOSBN010000005.1:5127996-5143962 GCA_027563595.1 Erythroxylum suave | reverse complement strand
TGAGCCCTGTAAAGTCCTCTGCTTCTTCTCCCATTCTCTGCACAAAACACCTCAAAATTCTCGTCAATGATACCATCCAGATCCTCAGAAGCGACCCAGAATGGGAAGAATCTCTCGACGATCGCTTCAGTGAGACGGAAACCCAAGTTTCTGAGATTGCCCACTTTGTGTTTGATAAAATACGCGACCCGCAATTGGGTCTCATGTTCTTTGAATGGGCCTCGAAACGTTCTTGTTCTGGAGATTCCTTAACTGGTTTTGCTTGTTCTTCGCTGTTAAAGCTCTTGGCAAAATCTAGAGTGTTTCAGGAGGTCGAGAATGTGTTGAAGACTATGCAATGCAAGGACTTGGTGCCTACTCCTGAAGCCCTTAGTGTTCTTATCAGAGCCTATGCCGATTTTGGATTGGATAATAAGGCTCTTGAGTTGTATCATGCTGTTGTTAGTATCCATAGTTGTGTGCCTGATGTTTTTGCTTGCAATTCGTTGCTTGATAAGCTGGTAAAGGCTAATAAAATGGAGAGTGCGTTCCAAGTGTATAACCAAATGACTAAACACGATGATAGACTAGATAATTATAGTGTATGTATAATGGTTAGAGGTTTATGTAAACAAGGGAAAGTTGAAGAGGGAAGAAAGATGATTGAGAAGAGGTGGGGAAAGAGATGTATCCCAAATGTTGTGTTTTACAACACACTCATCGATGGTTATTGCAAGAAAGCTGACACTGAAAGGGCTAAACAGCTTTTCATAGAGATGAAACGGAAGGGATTTCTACCATCGGTGGAGACATATGGAATTATAATCAATAGGTATTGTAAGGAAGGTCAATTTGAGGCTGTTGATAATCTACTGGCTGAAATGAAGGAAAGAGCTTTGGTTGTTACTGTTCAAATTTGTAACACTATTGTCGATGCCCAAATTAAGCATGGCTGCATGTTAGATGCAGCAGAGGTTATAAAATGGATTATTGGCTATGGTTGTGAACCTGATATTGTCACATACAACATATTAATCAGCGGTTCATGTCAGGAAGGTAAGGTTCAGGAAGCTGAAGAACTGCTACAACATGCAATAAAGTGGAGATTGTTGCCAAATAAGTATAGTTACACCCCCCTTATACATTTTCATTGCAAACAAGGGAAATATATGAGGGCCTTTGATTTGCTTATTGAGATGACAGAAAGGGGACAAACACCTGATTTAGCTGTTTATGGAGCTCTTATACATGGACTTGTTGCTGTAGGTGAGGTTGATGTTGCATTAACAATTCGAGATAAAATGTTGCAGAAGGGTGTTTCGCCTGATGCAAATATTTACAATGTTTTGATAAGTGGACTTTCTAAGAAGGGAAGGCTTCCTGCTGCAGAGCTTATTCTTGCGGAGATGCTTGATCAAAATATATCTCCTGATGCTTTTGTCAATGCTACACTTGTTGATGCATTTGTAAGACACGGTGACCTTGATCAGGCCAAAAGAGTTTTTGAGCTTACAATTGCCAAAATGTTAGACCCTGGTGTTGTTGGGTACAATGCCATGATTAAGGGTTATTGCAAATTTGGAAAGATGAATGATGCACTGTCATGTGTGAAAAGAATGATAGAAGGGCAACATTCTCCTGATGAGTTCACATACTCCACCATCATGGATGGTTACGTAAAGCAGAATAACTTGCGTGGTGCACTTGCAACTTTTGGGCAGATGGTGAGAAGGAAATGCAAGTTAAATGTTGTAGCTTACACCTCTCTAATTAATGGATTTTGCCGCATGGGAGAATCCCATAATGCTGAAAAGACTTTCAAAGAGATGCTATCTTGTGGATTGGAACCTAATGTAGTCACATACAGTATACTTATTGGATGCTTTAGCAAGGAGGGTAATGTTGCAAAAGCTTGCTCGTTTTTTGAACTGATGTTATTAAAGAAATGTATTCCAAATAATGTTACCTTTAACTATCTGATCACTGGCTTAACAAATGAGGTACCGACAATCAATTCTAACTGGATGACTGAGTTTGAAAAGACACAGAATTCTCTCATCTTGAATTTTTACAGGAGGATGGTGTCAGATGGATGGTATCTAAGAACTGCTGCTTATGATTCAATTCTTATCTGCCTTTGCCAGCACAAGATGGTTCAAACTGCTTTACAGTTGCATGATGAGATGAAAATCAAGGGATTTCTTCCGGATCCTATTTCTTTTGGGGCCTTGCTCCATGGTCTTTGCTTGGAAGGGAGATCAAAAGAGTGGAAAGATGTTATATCCTGTAACTTTAACAGACAGGAACTACAAATTGCTGTCAAGTACTTGCGAACATTAAATGATTTGGTACCTCAGGAACCAAGTAGTGATGCCTTGGGTATTTTAACCACCATGGCTGAAGGCTGTGAGTTGCAAATTCATCCAGTAGAAAACCAAAAGGTTGGCACAGGATGAAATGATGAATGCTTGGAAGCCTAAGCTTGCTTATTTGTTATTTGCTGAGGGTTTGCCATGAATTTTTGATCCTCATATCCCTATTGGATGGTGGACCATATATTATGGTTAGTTTATGGCTGATCTCAAGCATACTTACTGATTCAATTGTAGATGGAGGTATAGGGCGAGCAGCTTCTATTTGCGGTTCTTTACCAAGTGTACTATAGCACATACTTTGTACATCTCATGTGAATATCATGTAAATAATTACAAAGAGCAAGATCTAAGGGTGTGCGGCTGATTCAATTTCAGTTTATCAACTGAACAACCATCTTCCCAAGCAAACACCATATGCCGTAAGACCTATCTTTGTAAGGTCAGAAAATTTCTTCGCAGCGAGGCTTATTTGGCTCACTAAAGCTGAGATTGAAAAGATCGCAACTAAGAACAATTAGCTCCGGCCCGTGAATGGTATCTACAGAATACAAAAATGCCCATAAGATCGCTGATCTCGAAAGCCAGACTCTTACGTACTCTCCACATCACCAAATGCAAAACCAGTTCACTACCTTATTCTTCTCTCACCCAACTGCAAGCGAACGCGCCGTCGCCTGACCTTGTCAATGATATCTCTCGCATCCTAAGCGACCACCGAAGCCCTCACCATGATTTAGAGCACCCTCTCGCTGCCTACTCTACCAAAATATCCACCAGCTTAGTTGAACAAGTCTTGAAAAGGTGCAAGAATCTTGGATTCCCAGCACACCGGTTCTTTCTTTGGGCTAAAAGAATTCCGGGTTTTGAACATAGTAGAGAAAGTTATCACATTATGGTGGATTTATTGGGTTATAGCAGGGAGTTCGCTCTTTTGTGGGATTTCTTGATTGAGATGAGACAATGGAAAGATTTTGACTTTAGCCCCGAAATCTTCTGGCTTGTTTTCAGAGCGTATAGTAGAGCAAATTTGCCTGCTGATGCTATTCGCGCGTTTGACAGAATGGTTGAGTTTGGGTTGAAGCCTAGCATTCACGACGTTGATAAACTTTTGTATGTATTGTGTAAAAGGAAGCATGTGAAACATGCCCAGCAACTATTTGATAAAGTTAAGCATGAGTTTGAAGTTTCGGTGAAAACATACAGCATTCTGGTGAGGGGCTGGGGGGATTTACGCGAGTGGGAAAAAGCACATAAAGTGTTTGATGAAATGATCGAACGAAAACTTGATTTGGATTTGCCCGCTCATAATAGCCTGTTGGAAGCTTTGTGCAGGGGAGGGAGGGTTGATGAAGCATATGCATCGTTTCAGGAGATGCGATCGAGTGGAGTTGAGCCCGATGAATGTAGTTATTCGATATTTATTCGTGCATATTGCGAGGCCAATGACATACATTCAGCTTTCAGAGTACTTGAAAGAATGAGAAGATACGATCTTGTGCCTAATGTCTTCACTTACAATTGTCTTATTAAGAAACTTTGCAAGAAGGAAATGGTTGAAGAAGGCTATCAACTTCTAAATGAGATGATTTACCGGGGATCTAAAGCGGACACTTGGAGTTACAATACAATCCTTGCTTATCATTGTGATCATTCTGAAGTTAACAGGGCTACCAAATTGATATCTAGAATGGTGAAAGATGGTTGCTCGCCAGACCGGCATAGTTACAACATGGTGCTTAAGTTGTTTATAAGAGTAGGAAGATTTGATAGAGTAACTGAAGTTTGGGAGAGTATGGGGAAGATGGGGTTTTACCCCTCAGTTTCAACATATTCTGTGATGGTTCATGGCTTCTGCAAGAAAAAGGACAAACTAGAGGATGCTTGTAAATACTTTGAGATGATGATCGATGAGGGGATACCACCATATTCATCCACTGTTGAGATGTTGAGGAATAAGCTAGTTGCCTTAGGATTATTGGATAATATTGAGATACTTGCTGGTAAAATGGAGCGAAGCACTTGTTGTTCTATGCAAGAGTTGGCATATGCGATGAGAGGCAACAAGTCCTATGTAAGATCAAGAGCAGAGGAGTCCGAGCTTGAAAGTGACTAAGTGGTGCGGCTGATTTGGTTCGAGCTGAGGGTCTCAAGGCTTAAGACATTTGCTTGTAAGGGGTCAAGTGTTTTAGCTTTCTCCAACAGCCTTTAGTCCGAGCCCATAGTCTATTTATATTTGATTAGTCCAAAAACATTTTAAAAATTAAATTTTTTGATAATTTTAAAATTTATTGAAATTACAGAAAATTATTTAAATTAATTTTAAAAATCTAGATTGTCTTGTTTTGTATTCGTTGTCTACATCATGTCAAAAACGACTTAGTCCGTCCAGCCCGGTTTGATCTTGCTCGACTTGGCTGGGCCACGGATTGAAGTTGGGCAGGCCATGGGCCAGTCTGGCTCGACACGTGTCTCGACCATTACTTTCAAAAATAACGTTATTTTAGAAATTTTTTTCTTAACAATAAAAAGCCGGATTAGCTTGACCTATTTGTCGGATCATAGCCTAAGTCACAGGCAATCAGCCCATAATCAAGCTAAGCCAACCTATTATGGCCTGTCGGGCCACGGGCTACCATTGGCCATTGACAAGCCTAATTGGGCGATATTTTGCGAAAGGCAGACAGAATAGATCCGTTTTAAAGCAATCTCTTACCCGATCCGATTTTGGAGACCATCGAAAGGGGCATCGGGGACTCTAACCCTAAATTCCAAATCTATAGGATCGATTCGAATTCGCTTACAAATGATTGGGGCATCAATTTCGGTGAAGCCACTAATCATCGCCGTGTTCGCAATCTCTTCATTCCTTGCACTTCTCTATCTCTCTCCTTCCACTAAGCAGATTCCGTTAAACTCGTCTGTTCTTTCTGTTTCACACAGGTTAAAAATCAGAGATCTTTCCTTTTCATCGGTATGCAGCTTAATTGTTTAACCGTGATGTGGATCGATGACTTTTCTTCTTGTTGTTTTTCAATGCAGAGAGAAATTGAGTATATGGAGTGTGAAGAGAGTAATGGAGTGGAGACCCTGCAAATGGTGGCTTCAAGGCCACGTTTCTGGTAGGTGTAAATGCTATTTTTCATTTGAATTATTTTGTCGTTGTTGAGCTTTATGGGGTTGTTTTATGGGTTCCAATAATCAATAAAAATTTTAGACTCACGTTAGTTAGTGGATTTTATTCTATTTTGGTCAGATATCTTGCCTTTTAGTAGTAAATGAAATGGTTACTTACTTGTGTAGTGGAGATAAATGCCTACAGATGGCAGCATTTTTCTGGATGGGAAGAAGCTGCCTTTAGGACACTAAGATGTGTGTTGAAAGGTTGTGGTTATCTTTATTAGGTTGATTGGTTTAAGGATTGTGGATATCAATTTTAGTTAATACTATTATATGCTGTAATTGTGGTGTTCTTTCCTTCATTTTAAATTGTCAATAAGTCTGCTGCTTTGAGAAAGTGAGGCTATGTTGATCAGTCCACATGGATTTGTTTGAGAGGTGCTAGGAAGAGGGATTGGTTTAGTTTAAGGCTTTGGTTTGCTTCTTTGTTCTGAGTCAAAATTTTAATTGACTTTCATTGCAGACAATTGCATTGGTTTTTTGTTAAAATCCTGCAGTTCTGCCACCTGAGAATAATGGGTATATTCGTGTGGATTGCTATGGCGGCCTCAATCAGATGAGACGAGATGTGAGTTTATGATGTTTATAATTTGCTGAGAGGAATACTTCATTTTCCTTTACTGAGTGGTAAAAGTTGATATTTATTTGATGATTTTACAGTTCTGTGATGGCGTTGGTATTGCACGTTTACTTAATGCAACTCTGGTTTTGCCGAAGTTTGAAGCAGCTGCATATTGGAATGAGTCTAGGTAAAAACTTTTATTATGCTCGTGAGCGACCTTGGTTAATCTGTAAACATTGATTTGTAAACTTCCCTAACACAAACACATAAAAGAAAGTTGTTAAGTGACTTATCACTTCTTTTATTTTATTTTTACTTGCCCAAAGAATTAATTGGACTAAAGATGGTCTTGATCAGGAAATGACACATTGATATGTTGTGTATAGTGATGCTTACATCTCATCTTTTACCTTCCCTGTAAACCACTTTCTTATGTGAGCCATATTTTATCCCAGTGGCTTTGCAGATGTATTTGACGTTGATTACTTCATTCAACAAATGAATGGCTTTGTTAAAGTTGTCAAGGATTTTCCTGGAGAAATTGCATCAAAAGAACCATTTCGGGTAGATTGTAGCAAGCGGAAAGGTCAATTTGATTATGTTGAAAGTGTTCTTCCTCAGTTATTGGAACATCGTTACATTTCTATCACTCCAGCAATGAGCCAGAGAAGGGACAGGTATTGTTCTAAGTATCTACAGTCACTTGGAATTTGTTCTGTAGAATAATTTTTTTAAGCTGGACTAACTGCATATAATTCTTGAAATTCTGAAATTCAAGTGTTGAAGTGTTAAATTTGGTGAGAGTACAATTTTAGGATTTTCACTTTTTTTTTTGGGAGTTGAATCCATTAATAGTATGACTTGATCACAATTAATCTTTTTTCTGTAGATATCCTCAATATGCAAAAGCTGCATTTTGTCAAGCTTGCTATAGTGCATTGCGCCTTATAAGATCCTTGGAAAAAAAAGCCTCTGAACTTTTAGAAGCTATTCCCAAGCCATTCCTTGCACTTCACCTTCGATTTGAACCTGATATGGTAGCATACAGCCAATGCGAGTACTTGGGCCTTCCTCCTGCATCCGTGGAGGCAATCGATGCTGCGCGAGGAGATAGAAAGAAATGGACTGGAGAGTTAGCTCAACTTTGGAGGAAGAGAGGGAAGTGCCCCCTTACACCGAGTGAGACAGCTTTGACTTTCCAGGCACTTTCTATCCCTACAAACACAAACATATATCTTGCAGCTGGAGATGGCCTCATGGAAATTGATGGGTTAAAGTCTATTTACCCCAACGTGTTCACTAAATCTGCCCTTCTTAGTGGTGAGGATTTCACAAATATGCACGGAAACACAAAAGCTGCGTTAGATTATTACGTCTCTATCAACAGTGACTCTTACATAGCTACTTACTTTGGGAACATGGATAAGATGGTGTCTGCCATGCGAGCCTACAAAGGGTTGCATAAAACGCTGTTCTTAAACCGCAAGGCTTTTGCCGAACTCACATTTCGGGGCCTGAAAGGGGAGGAATTATTGCAAGCCTTATGGATAGCTCACAAGGATGATTACGTAATGGGAAGAGGCTATGCTTTACCTGACTGCTTCTGCGAACTCAAGTTGTAACTGTCTTGATTTTTGTGTTCCCGGTTTTTGAAGTCTCAATGTGATGTTTTATTCAACGTTCTTTAATGATGATTAGATCCAAGCTACTGTCAGATAACCAGTTTTGTTAGACATTGTGTACTAACAAATCATTTCTTCTAAATTTGAGAAAAGGTTACAAGAAAATAGACGATTGTTTAAGCATTTGCTTCTCAATGGTCGAAGAAATTAAAAAGCGAGTTTCAAGGCTAGGCAGACTATACATAGCAGCTAATGGATCAGGTCAGGTTCGGATCTGAGTCATAGGTCGATTTTTTCTCAGTTTGAACAGTCAACAAATTCATCCATCATACGAACGAACTCGTGAAGATTGTCACGAGAACCAATCAAAAGGAGGGCCAACATTCAATAATCACCTATCAATCAGATAAGCACTGCTACGTAGGAGTTGCCCTATTTGACAATTAGGTTTTAAGTTATGAATAAGACTGCTGCTTGCAATTACCATTAATCCATAGATGTCGCCGTAAAACTGATACTGTCTCTAAAGAATAGAAAATGGGTAAGAAATTATTATTATAATTATTTTAAACAATTTTAAACATTATATTTTTTAAATAATTAAAACTAAAAGGAAACTTGTGTAGCTTTTACCAATAAACATAATTTTTCTACCGGGCAAAGGAAGCAAAAATGGAAGCTTATGTCACTCCACACAAGAGGCTTCTTTTGTTCTTTCTTCTTGCATGGTAGGTGTGGTGGCATGGAATCTTCTGTATATTATATACACTATGTCACCAATTGCTTTCGGATCGTAAAGAAATACACTTTCATGCATATAGTAGTCTTCGTGTATGTACCTTCTCCTCCTGAAACTAGTTGGTTTATGATTTAGTTTGCCAATTTCTGTCGTGGGTGAAACCATGAATCTTTATGATTTAGGCTAGGTTTGATCGGAGGGTTTTATAATAGAATGTAATATTATTCCATCATTTGAGACTTGAGAGGAGGTTTTATAATAGAATGGGATGGAAGATGAAGATTTCACAGTACATCTCATTCCATCCTAACAAGTAAAGATAGAAAACCTCCAATGTTCAAGATGGAATGTAAATACACTATATTACATTATAAACCTTTCGTCCAAACAACATTTTGTCATATTATATTATGAATCATTTCGTCTCTCTCCAACAACAATTTTCTAATATTACATCCATTTATATTCCATTCTATTATAAACCATTTCATTTCATTCCATTGTATTAAAAACTTTACGTTAAACCAAACTTAGCGTACTGAATCATGCAAATATATCCCACTAATAGCAACCATTTTAAAATTCATAGCAACCCTCTTTACTATATATATTTGCAACTTGGTTTAATGGAGGACATGATTGATGCTTGCGAGTAATCGTAAGGTAAATACATTAATGGTGATTATAGTATTGGACAGCTCCACTGATGTGGTTACTTGGTTTGGTCGGTCAATAGGAAGAGTAGTAGCTTAGCTGGTTTGCATATAACATACGATAAACGTGGTCAAGTGACCTAACTTTTATCAGTTTCAGCTTTTACATGTATTGTCACCAACGTTAGTGACTTAGTGCGTGTCGACGAGGATTATAGTCAAAGATCATGTGTCAATTTCAATCCCTTTCATTCTTCTTTATCACAAGATTCATGTATGTGGATGACACATCAGTGCATTAACAGCAACAAGTGGGAAGCTTTTTGATCTTTAATTTGTTTTATGACTTGAACTCAACACAAGCTTGGTAAGTGAGTTTATGTATTATTGACACTTTGCCACCCTTTCAATGTTTCCTCTAGTTTTTAAAACGCACTTTGGATTTAGTTGGAGTCTAATCTTTGAGTCTAAAGACATGTATCTATGCTCTCTTTTTTTATGAATCCTGTCGTAGGAGAAATTTAGAACCGATAGAGCAAGATTTTTCCACATTTTGAAGTTAAATTTTAAATTTTCAATCGGAGAGCCTTTGGTTCAATATAAATCAACTTGGAATCGAATGCATAATGGTTTTTGTTTTGGATTTTAGCAGTTATGTACAACAATCTTTTTTTCATCTACTGATTATTGTTTTTGTTATCTTTTATTTTTCTTTTTGGTTCCTATCTCATATCTTCTTTGGTTCTATTTTTTTATTTGTTTACTTATTTAATTATTATTAAGTATTTATTATTATTACTATTATTATTATTATCATTAGTATTATTATTATTATTTATTTGTTTTTATGTATTTATGAATTTAATTTTATTTATTTATTTATTTTAATTTTATTTATCTACTCTTTTAACCTGCATTACTTATTTGTATTTTTTGTATTATTATTATACTACTTTTTTTCATGTCATAATCGCAAGTAGATCTACCGAAAACAACCTTTCTACTCTGTAAGAATAAGGTTGTGTATTATCAGACCTCGCTTTATTGCAGAATTTTGAACTAGGTGATGATGACGACGAAAGATGATCACTATAAAATGAAGCTTCGACTAGTAAGGATAGCAGTTCCCTTTTACCTAGTTTTTAGAAATGAGTTTGGGGTATTAATTGGTGTTTTAAATTTTGAGATTTTCATAAAAAATTTGAAAAAAATATACCTTGCTGTAATACTACTTTTGTTGTAATTGATCGAAATAATTTTTAAGTTATATTATGTTTGATGATCGAAAGTATTTAAATTTGGTTTTTTTCAATAATCATATTTAATTGTTCAATACCTTAGTGAATAAACTATGTTATTATTCAATTTTTTAATACCGAAAACATTCAACTTTCATATTTACTATATGATAACTATGGAGTTAAATGAATAATCAATATGATTTTAAGTGAGGCGTTAATGAAATCAGAGGCAATTGCTCTTAAAAGTAAAGGAAGAATGGATAGTTGCCAACCATCTAAATTGGTTCTATTGTGAAAATTGGCCAGATTAGAGCAAGTTCACAAGCTAAGTAGGATTAAAGAAATAGTAATGATGAAATTAACACACAAATTTTTACGTAAAAAATCACAAACAAATCAGGATAAAAATTACTAGTAAGAAAAAAAAACTTCACTATGAAAAATTTAGGAGTTACAATATTTCTCTATTTTACAAGAGAAAACACTAACTCTCTCAAGAAATGGGAGAAACACTCTCTATATTGTGGAGATTAAATTAAAGAAGAGAGACTGTAGGGATGAATGAAAATTGATATGAGAAGGCCTATTTATAGGCCTTCCATATGTATATCTGTCCTCAGCTAATTTTCTTCTTCTTCTTATTCCTACATTTTTTGACTTTGTGTAGTCAGCAGTAACCCTTTTTGACTTTGGTGTAGTCGACAGCAACAATCTGTCACTTGAAGATTTGACAGAAAGTCAACAAGATCTTCACGCCAGTTTTTCTTCCTTTTCATTTCTGTTTTACTTATGTCTTCGTCAAACCGCAAGTAGATCAACACCAAAGTCTGATCCCTTATAACACAGTGCAACATCTGAGGTCCTTTTAATGTATCTAAGGACCCTCGTTATAGCATTCCAATATTGTCTGCCAAGATTGATCATGTACTGACTTACTACTCCCATTGCATGTGCAATATCTAGTCTTGTACAAATCATTGAGAACATTAAACTTCTTACTACTGATGCATACAGTACTCAAGAAATCTTCATCCTCTCATCTTCACTGCTAGGACTTATGCCAGAGGATAACTTGCAGTTAACAGGAAGTGGGGTAGCAATTGGCTTACAATCTTGGATGTTGAAATGTTGTAAGTTCTTCTTCAAATAATTCTTCTGAGAAAGTCAAATCCTCTTATTAGTTCTATCTCGATGAATTTGCATCCCTAGACTCTTGTTTGCTAGTCCCAAGTCCTTCATTTCAAATTTCCTAGCCAATTGAGCCTTCAATTCTATAATACGATCTTTGTTGGGGTCTGTTACCAACATGTCTTCTACATACAGCAGCAAGATAGTAAAATCATTTTCACCAAATCTCTTGAAATATGCACAAGGGTCTATCTGTTATATCCAAGGCTTTTAACGAAGGAATCAAATCTCTTATACCAACACTTCTGCGCCTGCTTTAAATTGTACAGAGATTTATTCAACCTGCAAACCAAATTCTCCTTTTTGTTTTTCTTCAAAAACTACTTGTTAGAGCATATAAATCTCTTCTTCAAGATCTACATGAAGAAAAGTCATCTTTATATCTAATTGCTCTATATGTAAGTCAAATGTAGTAAATATTGTCAAGATTAGTCAGACTGTAGTATGTCGAACCACTAGAAAAATATTTCATTGAATTCAATCTCTTCCTTCTGAGCATATATTTTTACCACCAATCTTGTACGATACTGTTGCACCTGATCATTGCCATTTTGCTTGGTCTTATAGACCCATTTGTTGTCAGTGGCCTCCACAAGTTCCCAAGTCTAAAGCTTTAATTTCTTCTTACATTGCTGTCATCCAATGAGATACATCTAAAAAGGTCATTGCCTCCTGGAGAATTGATGGCTCCTCATCCTCAATTAAAAGACAATATTTAACATTGCCCTCCATAATATATTCTGAGTGTCAATCTAGTTGGCTTTTTGGGCGATTTGATCAACGAATCTGTGGAGTTTCAGACTTTATTGATTCTTGTACCTCACGCTCTGGTCTTCCTTCAAAAGAATCTATCTAGGATTCCTGTTTCACCTGAACAACAGTAGTCTCTAAATCTTTCTTTAATGTGCTATTACCTTCTTCTCCTTTCTTCAGTAGCTCATCTACAAAAATTACATTCTTGTTGATGACAACATTATGAGCAGTGGGATTCCACAGATATTACCCTTTCACTCCATCAGCATACCCTAAGAATAAGCATTTCCTAGATTTTGGATCCAGCTTCGTAGTTTCTTGAGATTATATATCATGTATACAAGACTTTCGAATATATGAAGGTTCGAATAATCAATTGTCTTAGCAGTCCCCGTCTCGATCGATGTCTTCAACTTAATTGAAGTTGATATGCCCCGATTTAGCACATAACAAGTGATACTAACTGCTTTTGCCTAGAAAGTCTTGTTTAAACTTGTAGTTACCAACATAGCTCTGGTTTACTCTAACAGGGTCCTATTCATCCACTCAACCACTTCATTCTACTGAGAAGTGTATGTCATTTTAAACTATCTTTTGACGACTTCTTGCCAACAAAATTGATTAAATTCATTACTAGTGTATTCTTCTCCATATCTGTCCTCAGGCGTTTGATCTTCTTTTCAAATTCAAGTTCTCCCTGTGCTTTGTATACTTTGAAAACTAAAAATGCATCTAACTTCCTCTTGATTGGATACTTGCAACATCTCCTGGAATAATGATTGAAGACTAAATGATTCGCTCGGACATTATTTATTAAATTGATGATGAGTTGAGCATAAAAATCTGGTAGACTTTGAAATAGAAGTTTAGAACGTTCTTGAGACTCTAATTCATGATCCAATGATGTGAGTTGAGAAAATAGAGTATTCAAGGTGTTGATGTGCTCTGTCATGGAAGCAGATTCTGACATTCGAAACAATTTTCTCTTAATAAAAATCTTGTTTTGGAGTGATTTTCATACAGCTTAATGAGATAATCTCATATCTCCTTGTCATCTTCTTCTCCTCTGTGCTTGACAACACCTTATCTGCTAATGTTAGATGAAGATTAGTGATATCATTCTCATCCATCTCACTCCACTTATTAGCATCTATGAATATTGTCGGTCTTTTGCTAATGGTTGCTAAACAGTTATCTTTTCCTAAGATAACCTTCATCTTCAAACTTCTACGATGATAAATTACCCTCATCGAACTTCTTATTCTCAAATTTTGCTGCCATTACTTCTATCACAAATAGAACTTAGCTCTCACTATTTCATATGAATAGTATCCGTACGAATGAAGAGTGTCATGTGTGAATAGTATCGTATCCGTATATATGAATAATATCGTATATGTGAATAGTGCCCAACTGCGATAGCGACAACTAGCTACAGTGACTACTACAATTATGAATAGTGAAAAAAATAATACCTACTACAGTTGCCACCTTTCTAGTTACTATTTACTATTCACCAACTTTCACCGTCTTCACCCAAAAATTGAATGAATTGCATCAAAAAATTCGTGGTAATTTTTTCAAAGTGCTTTGATACCACTTATAGCAAAAATTGACTCGATTAGTGCAGGTTCGCAGCTAAATAGGATTGAAGGAACAGTTATGAAAAAACTAACACACAGATTTTTACATAAAAAGCTCCATATAAATCGAGTTAAAAACTATAGGCAAGAAGAAGAAACTTTACTACAAAAAATTTAGGACTTACAATATCTCTCTATTTTACAACAAGAAACACTAACTCTCTGAAAAAAATTGGAGAAATACTCTCTAAACTATGGAGATTAAACTGAAGAAGATATACTTATGGGATGAATGAAAACTAATATGGGATCAAGACAACTATTTTTCTTCTTCTACTTCTTACATTTTTTGACTTAGTGCAATTGGCAGTAACCCTTCTTGACTTTAGTGTCATCGGCAGCAACAACTTCGATTTCTTGCCACCATGATTTTATTGTTGAATGTTGATTTTGAGGAAGTTTCTATTACGACAGATACAATTTTAAAAATAATCTCTCTACTAATTAAAAATAAGAGTAATATTAAATCTCCTCATACTTCAAGCTTCAACAGGATTTTTACTAAATTATTGTTATCATTTAGATACAGTTCAGAATTCTAAGTGTTGAAATTGACATTATAATGTTGTTATTCGTGACAATAGATAATATTTCATTTCATTCTTTTGAAAGTTTGAAATTTGCTATTCAATTATAAATCATAAGCTTTGAATCTTAAAGTGATTGTCTAGAAGTTATGAACACTAATGGTGATGACTTTAATATTTTAATTTTACTCACTCTATTTTAATCGAGGGGACGATAATTTATATCTAAAGAAGATAATGTCACTTCAGCCAAAAAGTCCTCTTTTCCTTTTGATTTGTGGTTTATGGCTTGACTCATTCTGGGATGGATCCTCAAATTATTCAACCTCCTGTCCTACTTAATTTTTAAGTATTTTAAAGCAACGTTTGTATACCAAAAACAGTATCTTTAATCTTTTGTGGGTACGTCACTTTTGAGATTCACACGTTGATGATCTTAACAAAGAAGTCCTATTTAAGATATTATTTTAATAATTAAATCATAATTTAAAAGCGTATATCATTATTATTATTATTATTATTATTATTATTATTATTATTATTATTATTATTATTATTATTATTGTGTCTATGATATAATATTTATTTTTATTGTAATTATTAAATTGTCACAAGATTTTACAATCTACAATTTAAAATTTTGTTTCCAAGTCTTATTAATATGAGCAAATATAAGTTTGGTAACTCTTACTCAACTCGGTTCATCTTGATTTAACGATAATAAGATTTAGCTCGAGTTGATTAGAATTTGAATCGAGTTTCGAATTTTAGATCAATCTCGAGTTTTAATTAGTTTGATTTAACTTGCTTAGATCTTAAAATACATCAAATAAAAATTTACTTTATTTGAATAAAAAATATTTTAAAAATCCCCTAAAAATCAAGTTATTTGATCACGTTCAATTCGAGCAACCTATTGGTTTGACAATAACAAGGTTGGGTGCGTCTATTTCTTATCGCCACATCACCCCGAGACCACACACTGTTGACTGGAACCTTCTAATGTGACGAATTTGTCATTCCTCTCTCGAGCTAGTTAATACTTTTCTCTTCTTTTATGCAAGGAATCCGTAATAAAAGATATACGTTAACTAAATTTTTAAGTTGATGTAATAGTCAAATTACATCAACCAATTATTTTGTACTAGATAAGTTCTATATGGTAAATTTGATCGAGAGAGTATAAATAGAAACAGGGTCGGTCTTGAGGTTTTGTAGGCCCGAGACAAAAAAGAAGATACGGGCTCCTGACTTTAAATAAAAATAATTTAATTTTTATTATTTTTATTTTTATTTTTATTATAAATACCACTCCACATTATTAAAATTGGGCCCTAGGCATAGGCCCAGTTCGCCCCTGCCCAGGACCGGGACTGAATAGGAGAATTCAAAAACAGTACCTTTTGATTTCATACTCTTCCACTCCTCCAACTCGATCATTCCTTCCCTAAGGGCTCATAATACATTCATATAAGTTAAAAGAATAACAATTTTAAATTGTTTAATT
>JAOSBN010000005.1:5088601-5108980 GCA_027563595.1 Erythroxylum suave | reverse complement strand
ATATTAAATTGATTATAAATATGTGATTAAAAGTTAATTTCCCCACCTTTGCTGACCTATGTTACAATCTTCCTCGATGTAGGACGTGGCCGCCTCCGGTTTTTTCTCTTTCTATTTCGATGCTTTTGCTTGTATTTGTATCAATTGTTTTAAAAACTTGGATTGATGCTGCAAATTATAGTACCAGATAAGTCATATACAATAAGATTGATCGAGATAGTATAAATAAAGAATTTAAATATAGAACATTTTGATCTCATACCCTTGTTCTACCAACTCGATTATCCCTAAAGGATATTATGTTTTAGTTTTTAAAATTTTTTTTGCCGATTTATTTGAACAATCTTTGTTATTAAAAATTTTAGTTTATTAATTAGTTGACTAATTTTATAAACTAATCAAAATTTATGAATCAAAATAAATCGATTAATTTATAACTAACAAATAAATGATTAATTTGCAACTAATAAACTTTTTTAATTAAACTTTAAATTTTTTGATAAATGAAGATAATATTCTTTAATTATTTTCTATTTTTTAATTTTTTATCAATTTTATAATAGTTTACCACTAGTTAATCTTTTTAAACTCTAAACCTCTTGTCTATCGGTTTAACTTGTAATTTGATTTTTTAAACTTCGGTTTACGTAAAAAAACCAATATTTTCTTTATTTATTTTACCCTAATTGGTTGGTTTTGTTCAATTATTATTTTTGAATGACATTAAATATTTTTGTAATAATACTAATGATATGTGATTTACTTATATTTATTTTAAATTATTTTTCCAATTCTTCTAATTTTAGGATGTGCAACAGAAGTCGTAACCCTTTAAGATTTATTGTAGTTTGACAAATAGTAGCATTGACTAAAGGTTTCCAATACCAATAGTAGTAACTTACGCAGACCGCTCTTCTGGTCTACATTTCGGCGAAGCAAATTTGAATGGAAAATTGAAAATTTGGACTGACCAAGTGGAAAATTACTTGACCATCAAATAATCAAATTGTGGAACGTACTTTCTATGGTGTAGATATAGTATGACTTTGGAACATTACGTTTTAATCAATTGCTTTGAACATATTTTCAATAATAACAAATGTATACTTAGCAGTTAGACCGTTGATCGATTCAACAAGTCCACACTTCATCATGCCGAACTCTTTACGAATGTGTTGAGCAAAGCTGGCATGCCAAATAATCATGTGTCCATCTTGTTGAGATGTTAAATCATAAGTAATCTTACGTTAGAAAGAGATGGAACTAGTGAAAGATATATAAGTAGAAAAAACTCATAAATCTAATACATTAAAGTTTTACGTTGAAATGTAGCGTCAAAGCCTACGGGTATGTTTCATCAATAGGCCCGTGATGTAGATCTCTCATGAAAGTGGGTTTTCCAAATCCAACAAATGGTATCAGAGCTGATAGTTTGGTAAGAGGATGAGTATAGAGACGATAGTCGAATCTCGTGGTTGTCTCCCCACAAAGAAGAACAAGGAGACTCCTGGTAGGCCCAGACTAGTGGAGTAGAACTCTTGGTGACGCCATACATTTTAAAACAATGTAGAAAAGACTTTTATTCAAGGGAGAGCCCAAACCTAAAGTAAAAGTTCACACTTGAGGGAGAGTTTGTTGGGATATCAAGTGTGAATAGGAATCCCACATTAAAAAGAGATGGAACCAACGAAGGAAATATAAGTGAAAATGGTCCATAATCTTAATACCTTAAAATTTTGGGTTGAATTGTGGTGTCAAAGCTTACGAGTATATTTCATCACTAAACTTATGATGTAAATCTCTCATGAAAGTGGGTTTCGCAGATCCAACACATCTTGCTCAAAAATATCTTCCCATAATATTTTATACGAAGAAAAAATAAAAAATTATTTATTGCAATATAAAGATTTTTTTATCAATTTTATAAGTTGAATTTGAAGAAATATATCAAAATGGTTTTCTTTCAACTCTTGATATTCAATAACCTATATAAGTTTTTTCTTATTTTTAATCAATAAGATGCGAATTGATTTTGAAATTGTCTTTTTTAAATATAAATTTATGTTGTATAGTAAAGTTAATAATCTCCTTTCTCACATAGCCATTGCTTTAAAAACTAAATTGAAAGTTAAAATGGTAAGACAAGATATGTAACGTTTAAAAAGTTAATCGATATTAGAGAGTCATAAAATTAGTTAAAGATTTAATAAAATTAAAGAATTTAAAATATGATTAAAAGAGATTATCTTTACCCACTGAATAATTTAAAGATTAATTAAATAAAAAATAATTGATTTATTTTATGTTTATATAAACTTATTAATTGATCGATTACTTAATACATAGAATAATTTTTAATGACAAAAGTTATTAAAATAAATCGAACTAAAAAATATAAAGTTGAACCAGAAAGTTAAAAAATTCAAAACTTTTATGATTAATTTGACAAACTAATTGACATGTCCCATTGGAATGAAGACTTGAAATCAATGCTGCATTAGATAGAAAACCACAATACACATTTACTACCCATATTGACTTTAGCCCAAACATGCAAATTTGGTATTCAAGAACGGCAACTCTGGCCTTTTGGCACATTGAAGTCAAGGACATTGAAAAAGTATTCAAATCTATGGTATAAATTTTCACTTTAATTGGAGTCTTTGAAAGCCAGAAAGCTACCATGATAAACACAAGGACTTGTGGTGGCTACGTGGTTACAAATCCAAAACACAATCCCTATTTTCTTATTCCCATCATAGCATCATCATCATTGTCATATCGAACAAACCTGGCAAATGCCGTGACATTATTGATCAAACAACGAATAAAGAATTGAATGGACCCCCCCGCCACGGTGGTGACAACCAATCATATAGACCGGCACGCACTTATCCCATTAATCCATGACATAATCATGAAATCATGGACTTGAGAGTAATCGCAAACTTGGAAAGCGATCATATCAATCAACTTTTGGGGTACCCTTTTTTCACTCTATTTTTAAGAGTTCGTTAATAATGGGGGAGCCATCTTGACCCATGTATAGCAATTGGCCCGAGTTATACGTGTGACACTTAATGATACTTTAATTAGATTAAATATGAAAGGATAATAAATAAGAAAATGTGAAAACATTTCATTTTGATTTTATAATTTTAAATTAACTTTTCGAAATTGAAACGAGCGTGAATTTATCACCGTCTTCATGAAAATCTATCACTGAGACGCAGTCAATGTCTTTCTATAGTTTTCTCAAAGCATAAGCTTTCCTAACAGGTCAGAGAATCCTTATGCTTACAATTGATATGAACAACTATAAGAGACCTTAATCTTTATATATAGCTTCCATATCAAGCTTCCTTATTACAAGACCGATATGGATCCGGTCCATATTAATCGAGATCTATTTTCTACCCAGACTCCAACCCATTGATTTAGATCATTTATTGAGTCACTTTATGATCTTTATCTGAATTAAATTACGTAACGTAACCGATAATTCATTTAAAAACTAAAAAATGCAATTAAATATTGTCCAACTTTATGTGAAAAGTCAAAATTATCTAACACTATGTTGTAATTAGGTTTTTAATTTTTTGGGTTAATTTATTTTAATAACTTTTTTATTTAAAACTAATCAGATTAATTATCAGTCTTATAAATTAACCAATTTTTATAAACTAAAATAAATCAATTTATTTTATTTAATAATTTTTAAACTTTAATTTTTTATTATTAGATATTTAGCTGGTCAACCTTTTAAACCTCTTGGAGTTTATATTTATGAGTATGCAATAAGAATACAAGAAGTTTAGGGATTCACACTTGGTTTTATTTTGGTTTTTGGGTTCTTTCCTCCGCTTTTTCTATTGATAATTTATTTATTTAATATTTTATATATTATTCATTAATAAAAATTAATAACATATTTATTATCAATTAGTAAATACACATATATAATTTTAAAATCAATGTTAACATAAAAATTAAACATTTATTAAAATCACTATTTATCGATTATAATTTGAAGATTTAAAGATATTTTACACTTAAAATGTATTTTTATTAACTAATTATGAAATTTAAAGTTTTATTTTCAAAAAAAATTATTATAATAAAATTATAAAAGTAATTTAAATAATTAAATCATATTTCTTAATAATAATTGATATTACACTATATCTCTAGTTAATAATAAATAATAAAAAACATTCCAATAAAATAAATAATAAAAATTTTGATAAATATTTATATGATTTTTTAAGTTATAAATGGGAAGAAACCAAAACTATAAATGGAAATAAAAAACCCAACCAAATACAAATTTTGTTGAATTTAGAAACAAAAAAGAAAACTATAAAATAAATAAGCCCTTAATAACAGTCGTTTATATGTCAACCATTGGTAATTAATAGAATCATAAAGATGGTGAGCGATCATATCAATCTTTCTAAAATTGGCACTACAAAATTAAATTAGTAAAATAAGATGATTAATATTTAAAAGGTTAGACTATTGTAAAATTTAATAAAAATTTAAAATTTAAAATATGATTAAAATTATTGAAGAATTAGAAATTCAATTAAAAATGAATTATTAAATGAAAATGAATTAATTTATCTTGATTTATAAGAGCTTATTAATATATCTTTATTATTATTTGTGATATAAATATTTTTAAAATAAATCAATAACACTTTTTTTATTGTGCAAATTTGTTTCTTGTTTCATGGGTGGGGGCACGAAAGAAATCAAATAAAAATAAAATGCTAAGCTTGTTTATATTGTGATCACAATAAAAAAGAAGACTATAAAATTGGTTAAAGATTAAATAAAATTAAATAATTTAAAATATGAGTGTAAGAGATTATTTTATTTATAGAAAAATTTAAAGTTTAATTGAAAAAAGAGATTGTTAAATAAAAATTAGTTGATTTATTTTGATTTATATAAATTTATGAATTTAAAAAAATTGATTGATTTATTTTTAGTTGATTATTAAAATAAATCGACTATCAAGTTAAAAAATTAAACTGAATAATTAACGGGTTTAAAGTTTTTACGGCGAGGTTGAGTTTTTTAACAATTGGAATTTGGTTTAACATGTCGAAACTACATCGTTTGATAACATAGCAGCATGCTTCGCACGTGCGCCAAAATCAAGCGTATGTTTTTCCCGCCAAAAGCCTTCCGATCCCTAATTGTCTCTCTCCCCCTCGCGGCCTCACCTTCTCTGCTCCCAAACATACCGGGAAGGTACTTCTTCCTCATTATCTCTTTGGAATGCTTATAGCTATACGGATCTTTCATATTTACGTATGTTCGTTTCCTTAAGATTTTCAATTACATGCACACAACCTGTTGGATATTGTGTTTGAGTGAATATCGTCTTGTTCCTTTTTAATTTATTTTTGTTAATTCTTCATTTCTTTTTACACTAATTTTGTCAGTTTGAGGAAAATGTACACAAGAAAGGGTTATGAGCTCGTGAAAGATTTCGCTAGTGGCGAAAAAGGTCAGCTTCAGCACTTCAATGTAAGATCTCTCTCGCGCCTCGCCCACCCACTGCCTAACATACATACTCTCACAATTATGGATCAAAGGGTTTTTTTTTTTTTTAGTGTTACTGGGTTATCACGTTTGATTATCTTATAATAAGCTTCATTGCCGATGTTGTTACATATGTGATGGAATAGGAAGAGCTTTTCAATCAAGTTGTTGATCAATGTACTCAGCATTATACGGAACTTGAGGCTTTGATAAGGTATTACCTCTTCTCGGTCATCATTCCATACGTGTCAATAACTTCAAGGCTATTGCTTTAGAAGTCAACTGCTAGAATTTTTGACAGCTTCTGAATTCTCTGAAATTGGTATTTGACAAATTTGCTTAACTGTTGCGTGCATATGTAGTTTATTGCACTTTGTGGAGTGCTCGCAACTTTCAAAAGACTCCAGTGATTTTTTCAGTCATTGGGTTCCTGCAGCATGAGATGTCTGAAATTGTAATTGACATATGTGATCGCTTTGATTGGAGCTGCAAGATACGAGAATCTTGTTAAAATCATATGGAAGTGCTTCTGTCCTAGGATGTTGATTTGCATGTGTCATTCAATTTTTGTTCTTAATAGTTATTATGCTAGGAGCAATTCATAATCTCTCCTCTGTACACAATTGATGTACTTGATATAACTAGGAAAATGCAAGAAGAAAGTGTGGATGTCAGAGAGAATAGAAATGCAGACCACTATGGTGCACTCATCCACCATTTATCATTAACTCGCAACAAGCGCTGCTTAATGGCATATGTGTAAGTAAACTTTTCTTGTTGTCCATAGGCCAACCCTTTCATCCTCGTTAATTAGTCTTCTTTGCTCATTTATATAACCATGTAGGTACAACCGGGCTGAGATTATAAGAAATTTGGCATGGAATGTAGGATTAGAGCTTCTTGAACTTCCAGAAGAAATTCAAGAGAAGTTCAGCGACTCGGAGAAAAACTATTTTGGGAAACACTCTGCTGCATTACAATCATACATGGCAGATGTGGACATTGCTTTGAATGTGGTATGAAATCCCTCCCCCTTTCTAGACTATGCAAGCAGGTCTTAGGTTACCAAGAGAATTTAAACAAGTTTTTTTTTCTAGCAAATTGGAATTTAGCTAGTCCAATTCTTTTGAACTTATGTTGATGGTGACGTTATTGTCTTGGCCAGGATATGGTGCCACCCAAAGATCCCTACATCAAAGTGAGGGTTCTTGATGATATGGGTGAAGGCATATTACTCAGTGATAAGACAGCCAATCTGGCACGGCATTCGATGCACTTCTTGAAACGAACTGATGCAGAACAGTATATTGCAAGGGTTGGTTGCCTCGTTAACTTTGTTATATCAGCCTGTTTTATGATATAGTAATATAGAGTTTCTGCAAATGATTCATTCTTTGCTGTTCTTTCTTTCTTGGATAACCAGGGTCTGATGGAGGAGCTCACAGGTTGACTCAAAATAGTGGTCTGAGACCCTTTAACCGTAGTTTTGCAGAATCATGTTTTAGACTCAATTATCTAATCATCCGAGCCCTATCAGATAGCTTGATTATGGACTTTAAATCTGCATATTAGATGTAGATGATGACTTGTATGGACATGCAGAATTGGAAAGTCCGTGAACGTCTAAAAGTTACAAATAGAGGTGGATTGAATACAATACCGATTCCACTGTGTTATATCAATAAATTTTTTATATTTACCAAATAATTCTCGTCAATATTGCTCCATTGTGATTTCTCCTAGGGAGATTGCTGAACCTCATGCCTTATTTTGGCTCAAGTTGTTTCATAGATATTTACCCGCATCCACCAAACAGCTCGACTTGTTGGGGGTTTGAATTGAACTCCATTCTTAAACATGCCAAATGTGTACATGAATCTTTAGCTTCAACAGTAGAACGATGTTTTCTCATATACTTATGTTCTGTAATAATAACTAACGTAAAGGGAAATTTTGAGACATGAGAAGACGAAGATTGCATGACCAAAAGTCACAGAACTTGGCCTCACTGTGGAAAAGAATACACACAATCGAATTCCAATATTCCACTTACATGACATCAGAAGAATGTAAACAACACTAAAATGTAAACGTATCACCTTCTGCATTTACTGCTACCACTACCAGCTCTTGATCCCTCAGAAATGTAACCTTCAGCGGCTGCCAACACTTGAGTTTCAAATTTATGGCCTCTCAAGGATGCTCTTATCTTCCTAACAACTTGTTGCTTCAACACTCGGCGCTCCATCGTGGATAGGTGCTTACACCTATCCATCTCTTTGAGAAATTCAACCACAGTTTTTCCAGTGCCACTATTGGCCTTTTCCAATTTCACAAGCTTCTCTACCAGCTGCAAAGACAACATCCGCTCTAAGAAGACTTTGTTTCCCAATTCAACAAGATCGAAAATGCATTGTAAGTTCACCTCCTGTGTCTTTATTGATTTACTATCAAGTGACAGAACCATCTTATCTATGAGACTTATCTGGAAAATCTTGTTGAAAACATGGATACCTCCACTGGCAAAAAGCATTTGGTGCAATGCTGTGTAAGCTGAATCCTGCAACTCTGCAATTTGACAATGCATCATCTTCACTAAGTCTGGGATAATACTGTAGTCCAAGAATTTCTTGATACAAGGTTCTCCACCTGAGCAAGCTAGCTTCATCAACAAAAATGCAGATTCAGATCTCAATTGGTTTTCTTGAGAGAACTTGCTTTGCAGAAGTTCTGATAACCTTTTGATGAGGGGACTTTGCAAAATCATCTCTCTGTTTTGAGAATCGCCTGCCTTCTCAACAACTGGTATGAGATCCTGCAGTGCCTCCAAGACCTTCTTGCTATCGCTATCCAGTACCTTGTGCATGAGGTCCTCAAACGTCTGTGACTTAGGGGAATGGGAAATTGTTCGATCTGACAAAATAAAAGTTTCCAAACGAAGCCTAACTTGCCATGGAAGAAGCTCTAGATTACCAAGGAAAACAGGCACATTTGCTTGAGTGCGGGACATCTCATAGAATGCCTTCAAAGTTACTATGGCATGGTTTTGAAGTACTTCAGATCCATTCTCAAGAATTTTAATAAGACTCTTTTCAATTTTAAAGCTGAGCATTCTCTCAACAGCCTTTGACTTTCCGGCTTTGGTTAAAGAGAACAATATGTTAAACATGCTCTCATGCAGTTCTTCAATATCTTCAGATAGCAAGTCGGCTATTCGGTTAAAGGGAATACTCTGAAGCACCTCATCAACTGTCTCAGGGCATCCAAATTCAGCAAATTTTGCAAGAACAGCTAACATATTAATTTGGACAATAGGGTCCTCAGTCTCCCCTAGTACTTTTGCCATCTTATGTATTGTATCAGCCTTCTCAATTGAAGGAAAATAACTTGCATAGTCATCCTTGTCAAATACATTAGTTATGGCTTCTGCTGTCACAGCAATGAGACTTTTTGAGTTGGATGAGATTAAATCCAGTATCCTCGGTCCCAATATGTGACTAA
This sequence comes from Erythroxylum suave, assembly GCA_027563595.1. Taxonomy (NCBI): domain Eukaryota; kingdom Viridiplantae; phylum Streptophyta; class Magnoliopsida; order Malpighiales; family Erythroxylaceae; genus Erythroxylum; species Erythroxylum suave. The sequence goes on along the minus strand of JAOSBN010000005.1, from coordinate 5,099,926 downwards.
ATCTTGCCCTGCTGGTTTCAAGTTCAGACATGGATTTGCTAGCCATCAGAGCTTGGATAAGAGCTTCTAATGCTGACACTGCCAGATTTTCTTCCACAGGATCAAGTAGAACCCTGAATCTTAGTTCAGCAATCTTTTTGATGTTCTCCTTTCCATAAATAAGAAGCCAAGGAAAAATAAATGCTGCTTCTTCTGCTGAACACTCCAGAAGCAATATCTCAATAGAGTCATTTGTCTTGCTATCGAGATACAAAGAAACCATGTCATGAACCATGTATAAGGGATCAGTATCAGTTTTCATGAGCAATGAACCTTCAACAAGTTTGCTTACGATAAGAGGGAACAAGCTTTCCTCCCCAAGAACTAACCAAATAGCCTCTAGACAAGCTTCTGGCACAGGCTCTACCCAGGAAATCGAAGCTAAAGCTACAAACAGCCTTTTAGAGTCTTCAGGCATTGCTTCAAGACTGAACTCTAGTGATCCAAAAATGGTTATTGTGCTTTCAGCTTCTTTCTCATTGACATAAGAGACGGGACCAGGTGCACATGTGGCAAACGTTGATAAATTAAGTGTGGCCTTTTCCCATTTGTCGGCTCTTACTTCTTTCCTGAGAGCCTTACCCATAACAGCAACTGTAAGAGGGTGGTGACCACAACGTTCAAGCAAGGTCTCTGCCAAACCCTATGGAAAAAGAAAATTCCAAAAGTTTGTAAAGGAACCATTGTTGTAGGATTTATCCTCCAAATACAAATTAACTTTAACAGTGATGACACAGAACCTACCTATTCTTGTTAATACATTTATACTGAGAATTATGAAGTAATTAAGACTTTCTTCAAGTTTCTTTAAGTGCCTGATACTGAAATCAGAATTCAGCATAAAGAAGAGGTTGAAGAATATGCAAGATGAAAATTTGCACTTGTTTTGACACTTACTGGTAGTTCTTCCTCACTAAGGAGGCTGTGATGGAGAAGAATTGCCTTGCTTATCTCTCTTGTGTCATCTTTGCTCAACTCCACCTTCTCAGCTTCAGTTATTTCACAGACAGCTTCATTTCTTGTTGTCACCAAGTATTTGCAGTCATTATCATACAACTTTGCGAAACGGTCAACTATATCCTGCTCCCATACATCATCAAGAAGCACCAAAATGCTCTTTCCATATAAAGCCTCTTGAAGTAATAAACAAACATATTCAAGATCTCCACTATTTTCATCCCGAAACTTCTTCCAATATCCAATCAGTATGAGAAATTTAGAGATTTTTCGGGCAAGGCGTTTTTGATATTCATCCTTATTTCCACTGCAAGCATTCCTACTGCACCATTGTCCAAATCTAAGCTCAACAGCACCCCCTATAAATCTTGTTGGGGGATTAGAGGCCACTTGACGAGCCAAATATGACTTTCCAATACCGGATAACCCAACAATTAAAATCACCTGATGAGAATCATGTTGTTCCAGTAAATTCCTCACATGGTGGCACTTATTTAAACTTGGACAGCCTTGTTCAATCTTTATCTTCAACTGAACTGGTACTTCAAACGCAGTTGATTCAATCACCTTATCAACGCTTTCTACTAACCTTTGGGATTCAAGCCACCAATTCAAATCATCCCTAATTGAACTTGTCAGTTTCTCAAGAGGGTCTCCTGCCATAGAATTCCAAACTACCTTAGCCAAATTCTTAACCCTACTTCTCGAGACAATCCTTCTTGCCTTACTGATCTTTGGATGGAGCCGCTCTATCAAGGCATTTAAGCTTTGGACCTGTTGATCTAACTGAGAGTTGTGAAGCTTGTAAGCATGTTTTTGTCTAATTCCGCGTGTTAAATTCTCTAGACTACAGACAAATTCCTCTAGGCTGCGGATTCTTTTTGGTGCTTCATCCAAATTCCTACAGGCCTGTTCTAACGCAGTGACAGTCCCCACCATACTTGAGACTATTTGTACTGCAGAAGCAACAGCTTGCAATGCATCCATTGCTCCTCAGAATAAGTTTCCAATGAGGTTCCCAACGTTTTGCCAGCCAAATAAAAGTACACATTATTTATTTTTCTCTACCCAATAACCCAGGTAGAATTTCTCCATTAATTCAGACTCTTCGGCTGATACCCCCAACAAACAAAATGTAATCAACACGATATTGGCAAAACCTTAATCCAACTTAGCTGAATTGGTAAAAATGAATCCAACTCAAGTCTGCAAGGATTCCTGTAGTGTTCAAGACAAGATTCTTATTGTACTCCAACAAATCCGTTGGCCTTTCTGGACCATATGACTAGCTAACTCTGCACGACAAACTGAAGATGAAGAAGGTTGGAAGTTGGACAAAAGAAACAAATATTGTGAATCATGCAGGTCAATTCAGCAACCAAAGTTAACCATAAAAATTCCACCTTCGGGCGCAAATTATGTCCCAGGTGTCTCCAAATCCAACAAAATACTCAGTAATCAAGGAGAGCAATCTTCCTGCTGAAAAAGGACTTGCTTTCATATTAAATCAACACTTCACATCAAAGGACTTCCGCCCATTAACATCCGTTAATAATCTTTATTATTACAGCGCATGAAGAACAAAACCCAGATTCTTCTTTGAAGACAAATTCACTTTCCTTCACAAAAACATCACAAGACCCCCGACTTGTGTGAAATTATTGTACCCAAAAAGTGATTACCACCAAGCTGAACAAAAATATATATCAAAAAACACCAAGCCCTGCAATTCATTGCTAACCAATATTGGGATTAATTCAAACCCAGATCGTAGGCAAGAATGAAACTAAGCAACTATCGAAATAGATAGGTCTGGGTCAAACCTTGTGTGCCAAGTGATAGACAGTCAAAACTGAAGTCAAACGACACGTTTTCCCGACAAGTGAGAACCGAACTCGAAAAGCCTGCAAGAAGGGAACTTGGAGAGGGAGCATAGCTGGCCTCTAAATTGCTGGCTTAACAAGTAGATTGAAAATCGTCAAATCAGAGGAAAGCTTTATAGCAGCATCCAACCCCGAAATCTTAAGCCAACGTCATCTTTTTTAAATATGCCGTCACCTTTTCTTTAAGAACAAAAAGAATAAAAGAATTGAGAAAGAGCCAAACTTTCAACGGTTTCATCATTGTGAGTAGGCATGCGCTAGAGGGTAGTCTTGAAACTCCAAAATTTTCTGAGAAATGGCATGTTGAAAACGTCAGTTGTTTTCTCTTTTCTCCGTTAATTCTTCTGTATGTCAATGTTCACATTCCAAGTTGACACAAACATATCTGGAAATTTGTAACGAATATTTTTCTTTCCTCCTAGCAGAAAATTTCAAATAAACTTACATTCAGAAATTTTCAAGCACATACAAGTACATTTCCAACTCATTGCTTCTGTATTATCGCAGACTTTTACGAGGCCTCTTCTTGATTAGGTGATGGAATACAGATTCTCACAGCTTGAACTTCAAAACGAATTACTAGCACATCCTGTCCAAGTATGTTTAGGGAAAGGAAGGGTCTCACAAGCACAAAACTTTGCTACTGCTTACTGCCAAATGCAGTCAATATATGAGAGAGCTAGACTAGGATGAACTAACACACCTTTAACTGATAAGTTTTGCACTTGTTTACCTCTAACAGAACAAGCCCCTTCAACCCAAAACCATTCCCATTTCCCTGAATCTCCACTTTCTCTCCAAACTACCATTCCTGATCCAATGTTGCTATACAAACATATAACCCCTTCACCACCAACACATTTAGTACAACCCCAATTTGTCAGCTTCAAACCCAATTCAACAGGAACTTTTTCTATCAAACACCATATGTTTCCCTCATTTAGTTCCCACACAGAAGCACCACTGAGACCTGTGGCCCCAACAAGTGTCAAGCTCCCATTCCTCCGCACCAAGGTGGCGAATTCAAGCCTGTCTGCCATTGGTACACTCAGTTCTTGCCATCTGTTGGATTCAATCTCCAAGGTCATTATGCAATATGCCCTAGCTGAAGTGATCCAATATAAGACCCCATTAGAATACACACTCTCATTACTAGTCCAAACCGTTAGCCTCACTGCAAATTCAGTTGGCATAGACTCCACGATCTTCCACGTATCATTGCTTGAATCATACATCTCCAATGTTGGTTCGTAAGTGGCACCTCCACTAGGAGCTTCCGACATTCCAGCTGCCACATAGACTCTGAATTCTCGGAATGTACATTGTCTTGAGCCCAAAACCACGACGCCAACTGCTGGACTAGTCCTAGCAATGTTTGTCATCGGAAGTTGCCTGACTTGTCTAGTGAAAGGATTGCACACACCAAGTTGGAGAACTGTTGGACTTATTGGTCTAAAAAGCATCAAGCCATCAATCGGTGCAATGGGTCGAATATGAGAAGACAGGAACTTTAGAGGTAATATGTGCCACTTGCAAGAAGTTGGATTGAGAACATAGCAAAACAGGTCAGGGTGGCGAGTTGGTAAGGCTACAAACCACGGTAGATGGTGTTTGAGCGAAGATGAAGGGGTTTTGCTCAATGGATATTCATTGGCACAGGCTCGCCAATGGCGACAAGTTGATTTGGCGAGCGCCAAAGAGTCCGGGGAGAGAAACGAGAAGATGTTGGATAGGAGATCAAATGGCATGCTGGTCCACATTTCACCAAAGAACACTGGTGGTCTCTGTCTCTCCAAGGTTTTTAATGCAAAGTCTTTGTATATAGGTTAAGCTGCAGGATCACTACGCAAGTGGGAAGTGATTTGTTGAGGTTTATGTGGCCTAGAGATGAGTGACCCATGTGACTTACGATCTGCATATCTGAATTTGCATAAGATTCTGTGATTCTTCAGTGTCTGTCCCTGTACTACCTGTGTGTGTTGCAGTTTATGGATGGTTCTTGGAGTAATCCAAGAGCCAGAAGAAGAACTGGACAAAACCTACATGCTCTGTACAGAAGAACTGGACAAAACCTAGGTACATGCATTTTTCGCCATCACATCCTTGGGTTCCTGGAAATGATCAGTCGTAAGCTTCATAATTATGCAACTTGTTGTTTATGTTTCTGCTGTGGAGTCCCTATCTAATGATAAGTTTTAGTTTGGCACGCTATATTGACGTCTTTGATGATAAGCATGTAATTGAGTTTTAGTTTGATACGTTATTACAATAATTATGGACAGTGCAATTGTAAATAATGTGTTCTTTAAGATAATTCCATACCAAAATTTAAGTTTTTTTGAAAAGCATAGAACTTGTTTGTCTTTATTTGTAGGGAAAATGGTTACTTTTGATCCAAAGTTTTTCACCAATTGACAAGTTTAATCCAAACATTCGAACGTTAGCAATTTTAACGTTAACATTTAAAAAACGTCGCATTATAACCCAACTCTAACGGAAAATTCAAATGCGTCTACTAAATGCTAGGTCAGTGCTAACCTGACAATTCAAAATTATTATTTTACTCCAATAATGACCCTAATTTGTCTCTTACATAGCAAGCGGGTCCCACTTCTTAATTAAATTAATTTTTTTAATAAACAAGTGAGATTCACTTTTATATTATCACTAACCTTAAATTATTAACCTTGGGATTACGTGTCTGATAATTGTCTTAACCCTAATCATGTAATTAATTAATAACACAATTATTAAATTAACAAGGAATTAATTAAGACAATTGTGATAATTAAGTAAACATATTCGATGTGGAAACGATAGTGTTTTTGTTATTGACGGTGAAGTTGGTAGAGGGGAGTACCAATCGCACAACGTGGTGGTTTGGAATCATCGAGCGAAGTTGTCATTGTTGAGCATTGAAGCTTTTTAACTAAGGTATGTTAGGTTTTATTATTGGTGTTTATTAGATATGTTTGTGCACGGGGATGCTTCCTTCTTGTCGGTATGTGTTAGATGATGGATGTTGTCGTTAGTTTAGTGATAGGTATGGTCCCGAATGTTTGTTTGTTTGCTTTGTTTCTGGTCCCCATTGTGGTCCTGTTGTTGTTGTGATTTTTATGTTTTTTTGTTGGTTTTAGTTAGAGTTTTAAACGTCACTCTGCATCACATACTTATTTAGTTCCGGATTGTTTAGGTTTGCAAGTTTTAGGTAACCTAGTACTCCAACAAACAAGTCTTTTAGGGAAAATATTTTCCTTGTAAGCTTTTTGCAAATAGAAGAAGGTAATAGGGAGTTATAAAAGTTGGTGTCCTCGATGTTCAACTACTATCCATCCATTCTTTAATTTGATTTTTTGGCACTTCCATCGAGAATTTTCTTTAACATTGATAATTATGTAATTCATCTTGATTCTTCTGTTGCTTAGAGAATCCAGCCTTTGCAATTTGTATTTGTATCAAAGAATACTCAGGGAATCATATACAGATAAGTCCAATTAAGCATTTGCATATCAATGAATATGTGAGTAGAAATTTGATGAATATGTCAGTAGAATTTTGATGGATATGTCAGTATGCACATGCTTTTTCTTAATTTGCAACTTTACAGATAGTGAAATGTCAAAAATCTGAATTTACTAAAATAGTTTAGGCTATATAAGTACTAAAACTCAAATAGTTTAGGCTACTTAATACATAATAGATTAGACTAATCAAGCCAATTTTATTCTTCCAAACTTGAATTAAGATTGTAGCAAATGTTTCAGATAAAGTTTGTAGGGCTTAAGCATTTGATTGAGAGTGGCACTTAAATGGAGGGACATGACTTCATTAGTGGATCCTATTGGTTTCCCACCATACTCTGTACAATTACATTTAAAGGGTAAGGAGATTTGACGTTGAAACAAAAATCTATAGCTGAGAATTCTTTTAAGTAAATAATAAATGAACTTGCTTAAAATTTATAATTTGAAATTGCATGAAAACAATGCTAAGTTTTTGTCTGTCTATACTACAACCATGTTATTTGCCAGAAATAAATTGCTAATCATTATGGAACTGCTAATTGCCAGGAAGAAAGCTTTTACAATTTGACAGTAGACTCTTTAAGAAGGAAGAAACTTATATGGCAATTCCATTTTATTTTCTCATTTCATAAACTGGCAATAGGTAGTTATTAAAAATGAGGACATGCAAGCGTCATCATCCTCTTACAAGTATTAAAATAGTAGATCATACAGTCTTTTAGGGAAAATATTTTTTTGGTGGAAATTGAGATCACCAGGTATTGTTATAGTTTTGAATGCATTGGTTTTGCATTTTTTGATAATCAACTTGCTGTTTTTTATCACCGCATTACTTTTTTTATTTAAACTTGCGTGTATTTTATAAGTTTTAATAGCTCAATATGGAAGTATAAGACCTTTTCATGGTGAAAAATTTATGGTAGAGCTTGAATTGACATATGTTGGTTGGAATGTTGCTACATTTGACAAAGTTGATGTTGACTTTGTTAGTAACAGACAAATAAATGAGATGAGAATGGAGTTAAGGACTCATTAAAATGATCGACTTAAATGAAAGTTGTATTAGGTTGACAAACCTGATGCAAAAACATGAGATTGTAGATGTATATGTAACTCATTAAGTAGAATCACCTATCCGTGTTATTGATGATGATGATGATGAGAACATAAAGGGGCAAGGTGCAAAAGGGGAGGAGAATGTGGAGGGAGAGGTTACAAAAATGGAAGAGAATTTGGATGGAGAAGGTGCACAAATGGAAGAGAATTTAGATGGAGAAGGTTCACAAATGAAAGAGAATTCAAAGGGAGAAGGTGCCCAAACGAATGTGAATGTAGAGGAACATAGTAGACATTTTGGATCAAAATTTTATTTTGACATTCCACATGATCATCATCCAATTGAAATTGATTCAGAACATTGTGGTAGTCCTATTAGCACCAATAAATATCCAGTAGAGAGGAGGTAGGTGAAGCTTTGCGTAGACCTAACTCATCTTTTATGGATAATCTTATAGAGGTTGGACATAAATGGAGGTTGGGAATGGATTACGGGACTGCAAAAGAATTTAAAGATTATGTTGTCGATTACACAGTACGTACATGATATAATGTTAGTTTGAAAAAGTGTCAGAGTACTCTGATTAGGTATGTTTGTGTGGGTGGATGCCAATGAGCTTTGTATGCTGCATATTAAGAATGAGCGATGTTGGAGGGTGAAAACATACAATTCTAATCATAGTTACTTCACTACAAACAAACCTAAATTGGTTTCTACAAAATTCTTGATGAGACAAGGATAGAATTTTAGAGAAGCCCTAACAACGAAGAAAATGGTAGAAGAATGTAGACAGAAACTAAATATTTTTGTGAATTCAAGCATGTGTAGAAGAGCTAAGAAGAGATTAAGGAAAGAGAGAACAATGATTCTATTGCTGAATATGCAAAGTTATAAGGATATATACACGAGTTGAAGGTAAGCAATCCTAGGTCAACAACTGAGTTACTATTATCAAGAAATGAAGAGAGCTCATTGCTAAAAGTAAGTTATGTTATAAAGTTTATGTTGTACTTCATTATGTTTTGTTATGTAGTATATTAACAATTCTTTATATTTTCTTGCATTTTGTTGTAGTTCAAACGATTGTATATTTGTTTTGACGCTATGAAATGGGGATGGAAGCGTTTGGGACCAATATTTGGGATTGATCGATGCTTCCTGAAGACAGAATTTCAAGGGCAATTGTTAAGTATAGTTGATAGAGATGGTGATGGAGGAATGTTTCCATTGGCTCGAGCAATTGTTGAAGTGGAAAACACAAATTCATGGACTCATGAATTTGTTACCATCTGATTTGGAATTAGAAGATGGTTAAGGAATTACAGTTATATATGATATGTAGAAGGTATGTAAACAGATTTAGGATTGAAGCTAATTATAGGAAATATGATTTGATATCTTTTTTATTTTTTGTAAGGATTAGTCAGGGCGGTTGAGGATACATTGCCCAATGCAGATCACCGTATGTGTGCAAGATATATATATATCACAATTGGTCTGTAAAGTGGAAGGGAATGGACCTAAGAAAACAATTTTGGAATTGTGCTTGGTCAACGTATGTTCAAGATTTTGATGAACAACTAAAGACGCTTGAAAGAATAGGCCCTAGGTGTGCTGTAGCATTTCTTGAGTATCTAAAAGAGAGGTAGGTCAGATGTTATTAACACTTTCAAAGTAAATGTCCCATTGTCGACAACATGAACGAAACCTTCAATGGGTGGATTCTACTAGCTACAGAGAGGGCAGTGATTAGCATGTTGGTGATGGGAAGCATATTGTCAGGATCTTAGATAACAGACATGTAGTTGTCAGGCATGAGACCTATATGGATATCCATGCAAGCAAGCAATTGGTGCAATCCATTACTCGAGATAAAGGGTTGAGACATTCATTGATTTGTGTTATCAGAAGGGTCGCTTTTTAAGTTTGTATGAACATGTGTTACAACCAATATGAGGTGAAATTTTTTGACGTTCAAGTGCTGTTGAGTTGGTAAATTCCCCACATAAAAGGGTTATACCTTGTAGAACAAAAATTTCAAGAAGAAAACAACAAGATGAGCTATAGAAAATGAAAAATAAAAAAAAATGAGTAAAAAAGGGCAAATGCATAAATGCCAAAAATGTGGTCTTCAAGGTCATAACGCCAGAAAATGCTACAACAATACATCAAATCAAAATAATGAGGCTTCTTCACAGGTGCGCACACATAACTTCAGTCATATGAATACAATTTTATAAACATGCAGTTACTAATGTATATAATTATGTCAATTAGGTTAGAACGAAGGGATCTTCACAAGTATACAATTTTTGATTTTATATGACTTATTGTTTGAACTAATTACTGACAAACATGTTTTTCATTATAACTACAGTTAAGTGATGGGAATTTGGTTGATGATAATGCTGGATTGACTCAACTAAACAATATGGTAAGCTTTGTTATGAATTTGTCTAACTTATAATAATTACAAAGTGTGTTTGTAATATTTTTTTCTTCCATTTTGTAGGTTAGTATAGTACACTTGCAGATTCCTATATAGACCAATTTGGAGATGTTGACCCAAACACGTTTCACATTTTAGCCAAAGGTTTACTATTTAGAGGACGCCCCAGTATTACTTCACAACATTGAAAAGCTGAAGCAAGCACAAAGGAGAACCTCATTGACTTCAACATCACAACTTGATCTTATGCAGTGTAGTACCAATGAAGGAAACATCGATTAATTGTATACATACAATGTATACAATTTTGTGTTGTACACATATGAATGTTTGTTATGTTTAAATACAATGTAACTATTTTTGTTAATTAATTCCTACATAACCTCACACAATCTCTCTCTTACATTGGCTTTTTTCCATAGTTGACAACGCATGCAAATTATTCATTGTATATTAATTCATATATCAATTTTATTATTCATTTACAAAATATTCAGTATATGAATTGTGAGTTGTTGTACTACAACTTACCTATTATATATTGGTTATATATAGTAGATTTGTTTATTCAATTGATACATAATTCATTTCCAAATTTTATTATTCATATATAACACATTCACTATGATTTGTTATACAACATTACCATTGTTTATTAGTTATATATTCAAAATCAAAATTTTCATAACCTACATGAAATTAATATCAACCATTACAATTTTCAAATTCAATACAATATCCTCATAATACATTTATAAATAAAAATTAGTAAAACCATAAGTAATCCTATTACACTTACAACGTTCATTAACATACACTTAATCTGTTTTTTTTCCCTCTTTTCTCAATAAATGTATATCCTCCTTCAAAAGATTCATTTGTTCTTGAAACTCCTTTGTTGTGCTTTTTTTAACCTCTTCCTTTGGCATTGATAAATCACTCTTTACATTTTGAATAACTTCAACGTCTCTCAGTAAATTCTTCATCGTACCATTTGAAAAACTTGCACCTCCCAACCTTTAGCCCACAATAGCAAATGACATTGCCGGACTTTGAACTCATTGTTGTATTCGTTGATGATCAGTGGCGGAGCCAGGAATATCCTGGAGTCGGGGCTGATTGGACAGTGATGGACTAGCGGTGAAGACTTCCAGCAAATTCAAAATTAATTCAAAAAACAATTTCACAAAGCACATTCATAACTAAAGTTAACTAAAATATTCAAATTACAATATCTTTACACATTTTTAGAGACATTAGAGCTAATAGATGATAATTGTTTTCGGTGAGTTGTCATGGCTTGAAATCGCTGTAAAATAGTCTCATTATCAATTTTTTGGAAGATTTCTCTCTCATTGTATACCACCATTATGTCATTCATCCATTCGTCTCCCATCCTATTTCGCAAATCATTTT
>JAOSBN010000005.1:5066175-5088501 GCA_027563595.1 Erythroxylum suave | reverse complement strand
CTGTACCTTCATGTTCACTAAAAATTGCAAGTGCTTTCTTCCAATTTTTGCAGCCTGTACTCACAAACACATCATCTTCATGACAGTTGGCATTAAGGGGTTTAAAAAGATAACAATAAAAACAAAATGCTGCATCTTTTGCTGCACTGTACTCCAACCATGCATGCTTCTCAAACCATCTAGCTTGAAAACTCCTATTCTCTTTTCCAAATTTTCTTTTTGGAAAAGTATGGCCTTTGGGTTGGCAAGGACCCTTAGAGATTCCAAATGTGATCTCTATTATTGATATCATAATTGTCAATGGGTTTCTGCAGTCCCGGGTCACTAACTATGTCATTCGAACTCAACTCTATGCTTTCAACATTAACTCTTTCTTGGATCACAATCAGACTCGGAATCGAAGTTGGATTAGGGCGATTATTTGGAGTACTTGTTGATTCAACACTAGACTTTTGTTTTTTGGGAAAATACTTTTCCATTCCTATCACAAATCAATTCGAATCAATTTCACATATCAATTCAATCTCACAAATCAAATTAATTTCCCAATTCAATATCACAAATAATTTCAATCTCACAAATCAATTCAATTCACAATTCAATTCAATTCACAATTCAATTTCATAAATAAATTCAATTTCCCAGTTCAATCAAATTCTAACCTAACATATAATTAAATCAATTTCCCAATTCAATATCAAAAATCATTTCAATCTCAAAAATCAATTCAATTTCAAAAATAAATTCAAATTCTCAAATTAATTAAACCCTAACCTAACATCTAAATTCAATTCCCAAGTTAATTAAACTCTAACCTAACATCTAATTGCATTAAACATTAACCCAAAATAATTACACTAACATTTAATTAAAATAATTGTATTAACCTAAACCAAAAATAATTTTAACAGAAAAATTAACAAAGGAAATAACCCTTACCTCAAGGAAGCAGAAGAAGTGAAGAACGACGATGGCTGGCAGGTTGACGACATCGGTGGCAAGGAGATGGTGGCGGGCTGGTGACCGATGGTTTAGGCAGGGTTGGGGTGGTGACGGGTAAAGAAGGAGAAAAGTGGGAAAAAGAAGTGGGTTCAGATGGTGGGGGGTGTCGGGCAAGGAGATGGACCAGATCGTGGCGGGCTGGCGGAAGCCAAGGCTGGCGCGGGGGCTTGTCCCTCTCTAGCTCCGCCACTGTTGATGATAATGATTCCATTTGCATATTTAAAAGATGATAATAAATAATATATGATTCGTTTAAAATGCAATCTTTGACCTTGAACGTGTATCAAAATAACTTAGGAAGATGAAGATGGGGTTGATATGTTAAAATCATATATCAGGACACTGAATTCATGAGGACAAATACAAGATAAGAGAGGAGGTGAAGATGATTGCAACACACAAAGAAGCAGAAAATTTGTCATTTTTTGAACCACAACAACTAAAAGACTTATTTTATTTGCATAGTGCAGTGTATGAATCACTAAGACCCTAATATATTATTTCTCAACAACAATCCGTGTCCATCCATCAGGATCAGTTACAAAGCATTAAAAGAGAGCATTTGTTAAGTTAATATTAAACATTATGGCCACTTGATTAACAAAGCAAAATACATGCTTAGAAAAATAAGCATGTTATTTTATTCCTGCAAATCAGAAATGGATACACCAATTGTCTTTTACTTTAAAGGTGTCAAGAAAAGGATAAAGAAAGCAAAATGAGGAAGCATATAACCAATTTGATTAGTTAAGTACATTAGTGAAACTACAAAGAACCACACATCAATCTATTGTTTAGCTAAATTGTCCCTATGCATTTGATCATAAGTTATTGTAATGAAAGATATAAATTTGTTTACCAATAGCCAATTCCAGCAAAGTAGCCCTAGTAGAAATATACACTTAACTATTCATTTTACTAACTCCTAAGAAATTCTATAGTCATCAATAAGGACTGAAATGTCTTTACAAAGAAAATACTCAAAACTTTACAAGAAGTACTTTCGAAATTAACATATATCACAACTCTGAATTGTAAGTGATACTTTACTTCTGTTAATCCAAAATAATGAAATTGTTGATTAAATGTGGTTATCCATGACAACGCCTTAAGTTATCATGTCAACTGTAATCCTAAAAGATTGCCACTTCAACATCTCACATGACTCTCCTATCATCTCACTAAAACGTTGTATGCTTGAATCCCTAAAATGAATCTCTAAAAATGCAACTCCTTTATCCATTCTAGTCCATCCTAATGATTATAGAAGCGAGAGAGCAAAAAATCAATCAACATATTTATTCTACTATAGATTGCACTTACAATTCAAAGTCAGAAATTTACATGATGCCTCTCTCTATTATCATCACATAATAGCAAAGCTAGTTCGTTGCCAGAGACCATAAAAAAAATGAACATTATCTTAAAGCAAGCATTTGAAAGCAAAAATTAGTATACCATTCTATAGATTTTTACAATAGGCTACATAACAACACGGAACACACTTATTATAAGCAAAATTGATAGTTAAGAGAGGCTAAATACCGATTAACAGAGCAACTGCTAGTTCAAGATGATGATAGTTACCCTCTCATCCTAATTTCTCAATAGTAACGGAACACTTATTTTCTCAAAATTAGTAATTCAATCACATTGTATAGCCACCAAGTTTTTCCATCTTCTCTATATGATGCAGAAATAGTCATATGAAGATAAGGTAAATTAAAAAACTACTACGTTATTTTCCTATCAATAAAAGCTAGCTTATGATAAAAAAACAGAGACACTCACTTATAAACCACGATATTTGTTGCGGCGGACTCTCTCCCAAACAGACGATGACGAATTCAACACAGAGCATGAAATGAGGAGAGGCAACAAAATGAGGAAGGTCGGACGATGACTCACCTATGAACGATGATACTTGCAGTGGTGGATTGTTTCCCAAGCAGGTGACGACTCACCTATGAAAGCTGATGCTTGCTGCGGCGGATTCCACACAGAGAACGAATTGAGGAGGGCCGGATGATGGTTTCATCGTTTTGTTTACCACTCATCTAATCCCTTCATCATTTTGTTTACCACTCGTTTAATACCTCTGCTTAACAAAAATGATGGGTTAGAGTCTTTCTTAACAAAATTTATCATTAAGGTCAACTTTGTATGAAAGTGGGCCTTGATCGTTTATTAAAAATTACCTTTTTAATTTATTAAGAAGTGGGCCCCACTTTGATGATGTGGCAAATGGGAGCCCACTTACTTGAATAAAATAATAATTTTGAAGTGTCAGGTCAACGCTAACCTGGCACTTAATAGACCTATTTGAATTTCCGTTAAGGTTGGGTTATAATGCAACATTTTTTAATGTTAAGGTTAAAATTGTTAAAATCCGAGTGTTTGAGTTAAACTTGTCGATTGGTGAAAAACTTTATGTCAAAAAGTAACCCTTTTGCCTTATTTTTATATAAAATATGTTATTTAAGTTTTTAGTTTATGTTTTTAATTTTAATTTCTCCTTCTTTTTATTACTTATTAAAACCATAATAGGTTTTATTTTCTATTTCTATTTTGCTTTTCATATTATGAATTGTTATTGTTATTATTATTTAATTATTAATATAATATAAATAATTTATTTTAATATTATACACTTAATATTAATTATTAATATTTTAATATAATATTTAATTCAATTTTTATAATTAGTCTATAATTTAAAATTTTAAATAATTTTAAGTAATAATTATAAAATAAATATGATTTAAATTAAAAAATCTTATATAAGTTTTTTGATATATTTATTTTAATAATTTAAAATATATTATATAAATAAATATTAATTTATTTTATAAAATATTATAATTTTTATTGATTGTTCATAATAAATATTATATAAGAGATTTTATTTTATTTTATTTATAAAATAATTTATATTTAAATTTTATATAATATTTATATGAATAATATACCATGCTCTATAAGAGGGAGTATTAGCCCATTACACATGTGCATAATTATAAGCTAATGGCGGTAGAGATGAAAATACTTTGTTAGATTTGCAATTTTACTAGAAGAAATAATGTCAGAAATGCAATGATAAAAGACAAATTAAAAGTTACTGATATTAATAAAAATTTAAGAAAGACAAGGCTTAGATAGTTTAGATATATTAAGAGAAGACCCCTAGACTTTCCAGATGCGAGAAGATTGTACATAGAGACTGTAAAAGGGGAAAAAAAAAAGGTCTAAGAAGATTTGGAAGAATATGATCAAGAATGATATAACTTTGTTGAAATTTACTAGGGACATGACTTTGACATACTAAATAATAGATAAAGAATCTCACATAGAGAGGTTAGTCTCATTATCATAGGTCTTTTAAACATTTTTTTTATTTAACATAACCATTTAAACATGTAGTACTTACTTCTTAGAGATTTAGCCTAAACATTTCTTTAGCCTAAATATTTTCTTATAATAACATTTTTTATTTATTTAGTTACTTGTTTTCTTTCTTATATGTGTATTTATTTACTTATTTATCTTTTTTTTAGTTTGTTCTATTTTTATGTTTTATTTATTTATTTATTATTGTTATTATCTTTTATGCCTATTTTTATTTTAAATTATTAATGGTAAGGTATTCATGGCTTGAGAACTCTCCTTACTAACTCTCATCAGGCATAATATTGTCACAGTCAATAGCATTTTTGGTTTGAATACTGAGCAATAATTGTAAATTGTTATACGTCAAGGGTGTGACTTAACATGTCACACCAGTGAGGAATTTTTTTTCACTTTTTTATTTATTTTCCATATGAAAGATTAAGGGTTGTAGCAGTTATTCTGTTAGGCGGTTAGTGGACTAAATTTTATATATAACCAGTGATAAGTTGTTAATAAAGAGAGAAAATATTGAGATTCTTTCTGATATCAATTTGTTTATGGTATCAAGGCAGAGTTATTAAAGAGAGTTGGTAGTTTTTTTTTTTTGTTAACGTTTTCAACAAGGTATGAAGGAGGAGGATTTCAGTTCAAGGACAGAGGATTTTGTTACTCAAACTATGAATAATTCATTAACTTTGCAAGAATCTAATCATTTTGGACATTGGTCACTTCTCCTTTAACAAGTAATAATTACCTTTCATGGAGTCGTGTTATGAATTTAGCTCTCAAAGCAAAAATGAAGCTAGGATTCAACGATAGTAGACACAAAATACCAGATGAAAAATTTTCAATTTATGATTCAAGGTGTCAAGTTGATAGTATGGTTACATCATGTATGTTAAATTCGATTTCTAAAGGGATGGTTAATGCTAGGAGATCAATTCTAGTCATAAGTTGATACAATTTTTGATGGAGTTGAATGAAAGTTATGACTAGGTTAAGAATCAAATTTTGGTGATGGATCCATTACCAAGTATTGACAAGCATATTCAATCATTTTGACAGTGGGGAGACAAAAAGAAATTCATCTGGCGATAGTTAAACCCAATAACAATAGTGCCATATTTGTTAGAGGATAAGTAACTAAGATCGATAAAGGTAAGGAAGGGAATTATAAACAAAGAGATATCGTAGACAAGTCTGAATTAAAGTATGATTTTTGCAAAATGACCGGATATATCAAAAATAGTTGTTTCAAAATTCATGGCTACCCAGACTGGTATAAGGAGTTAAAAGAGTAGAAATAGAAAATGTTAAAGAAAAAATTGGAAAAATTGGTAGAAACAAGGAAAACAGAAAAACTGCATATGGAGTCTATTCATAACAGCACCAATGACTGGCCGATGAACATTTCTAGCTTGATTCAACAAGAAATGGAAAGATTCATGAAAGGGACAACAATGTCTGCCGTAAACAGAGGAAATAGTGTGAATTTTGCAGAATTTGCAGGTACGATTCCATCCCATTCTTTTAGTTCTCTTGAATTGATTAAAACTGACTCTTGGATAATAGACACTAGAGGTTCTAATCACATGTGTATGGACGTAACAAAAAGGAAAACCGTTTAGCCAATCATTCAACCAACTCTTGTTTATCTACCAGATGGGACAGTTACATTTGTTCATCACATTGGTGATATACATTTGACAGATAATCTTACCTTAACCAAAGCTTTACATATACCTAGTTTTTGTTTTAACTTGTTATCTGTTAACTAGTTAACAACCACAACGCATGTGAAATTCATCTTTTATCCCTTTTGTTGTCTTCTACAGGACCTAAAGACTGATGGTATATTAGTTGTTGGGAAAACAATAGGCAAACTATACATACTTGATCATTCATCTTTTGATTAGCATATCATAGAGTCTTACGTTGAAAAAACCAACATTTTCCCTTGTTCTTTTTTCAATTAAGTTTCTGTAGTGGATGAGATAATATGGCACAATAGACTTGGACATCCTTCGACCATTGTAACCACTCACATTTGTTTCATGAATAAAATTCATTTTGATTACCCAACTACTTGTGATATCTGTTCTATGTCAAAAATGCAGCGATATTCTTTTCCAAATAGTGATATACTTACAATCAGATGTTTTGAACTCATTCATGTGGATTTATGGGGTCATTATCATCCTCAAAACATCAGTGGCTCCAATTTTTTCTTAACTATTGTTGATTATTTTAGCATATGTACTTGGACATTTCTACTCGAATATAAATCTCAAGTGCCTTCCATTCTTCAGTCTTTCTTCCAAATGACCCAAACCCAATTCAATTTTAAAGTACAAACTGTCCGGATTAATAATGGTTCACAGTTTTTGAATCAAGATTGTTTCTTGCTTTTCATCAATAATGGAATTATTCACCAACGATCTTGTGTCCATACCCCTCAACAAAATGGGGTGGTAGAAAGAAAGCATAAACACTTGTTACAGATAGCAAAAGCTTTGATATTTCAATCCTGTTTGCCAAGTAAGTTTTGGGGAGAATCTATACTTACTGCACTTATCTAATCAATCGTATGCCATCTATTAGGCTTTCTTAAAAAACCCCGTATGAAATTCTTTTCATAAACCACCATCTTGTGATCATTTTAGAAGTTTTGCTTGCCTTTGTTTTGATGCAAGCACCAACCCTGTCAAAAGAAAATTTAATACAAGGGCATATAAATGTGTTTTTATTGGTTATAGTCCTAGACAGAAAGCATACAAACTTTAGGATCTCCAAAACCATAAAGTTCTTGTCTCTAGAGATGTTCGTTTTCATGAACTTAATTACATGACACTTCAGACTCTACCCCTTTACCCAACTGTTTTAATTTCTTTGATGCTGATATTCCTAATCCTTGTGACCATTCCACTGATTCTCCACCATATAACCCTTCTTGGCCTCCTTTGACTACACATCCCTTAGCAAATGAGTCAACTATTATGATAATAGCACAGTTGCATTTACGAAAAAGTAATAGAGCTCGAAAACCACCTGTATGGTTGGATGATTTTGTTTCATCTACTGTTCATTCTATTCCTTCTTCCATTACTGGCAATAGCCTTACACCACAAACATTTCCTTATCATCACTCACCTAATCTTTCTACATCATACCTTTCATTTTTAACTGTAATGTCTAATATTCAAGAGCCATTTTCTTTTAATCAAGCTAGACTAAAACATGAATGAATAGATACCATGAGTGCGGAGTTGCAGGCACTTGAGGATAACAAAACATGGGAGTTAACAAAGTTGCCACTAGGTAAAAAGGCCATCGATTCAAAATGGGTATATAACTCAAACCCAATGGCATAATTAATGAAAACAAAGCTAGGATGGTAGCTAAGAGGTTCAATAAGGTTGAAGGAGTAGATTTTATTGACATTTTCTTGCAAAGGTTGTCACTATTTGATTGTTCTTGGTGATTGTAGCAGCTCATTCATGGCCACTTCATCAGCTAGATATCGATAATGTTCTTCTTCATGGAAATCTAGATGAAGAAGTGTATATGGTTCCTCCTGACGAATATGCTAAAGCTTATAAACATCAAGTTTGTAAATTACTATAATCCTTATATGGTCGAAAACAAGCATCACGGCAATAGAATCATGAGCTTATGACCAAGCTGTAGTCTATTGGATTCATTCAATCTGCAAATGATCATTGTTTGTTTATCAAGAAAACGGATTCTTATTTCCTCAATCTATGTTCACGATGTTCTTCCGAATTGGAGAAAACAAAAGTAAAACAATTTTTGCATCATCAGTTTACCATCAAGGATTTTGATTCGGCCAAATATTTTTTAGGCTTAGTGGTAGCTAGGTCTACCGAAGAAATTTCTGTCAATCAACAAAAATATGCTTTGGATATTCTCTATGACATCAGTCTACTGGGTTCTAAATCTGCAGCCACACCATTACCAAAGGAGTATAAGTTTAGTGTTGACAGTGGTGACTTATTAACTGATCCCGAGTGCTATAGACAGTTGGTGGGCAGATTGTTGTATTTGCAATTTTCTTGTTTAGATCTCTCCTATACAGTTCAACAACTTAGTCAGTTTGTTAAAGCTCCATGGCCTTCTTATTCGAATGCAGCAGTACATGCCTTATGTTATATTAAAGGCACGCCTTCAAAGGAGTTGCTTTTCTCTTCTCGCAACTCTTTCGAAGTTGAAAGATTTTGTGATGTTGATTGGGCCTCCTATCTTGATACACGTCATTCTCTTACTAGCTTCTGTATTTTTCTCGGTGGCTTCCTGATTTTCTAGAAAACTAAGAAGCAAACTACTGTGTCTCGGTCCTTGGTAGAAGTAGAATTCAAAGCATGGGTGCTACTGTTTGTGAGTTGCAATGAATTCTTTATCTATTGCAAGATTTCCAGCTTTTGCTCCCATTACCAATCTCTTAGTGGTATGATAATCAAACTGCCATTCATATCACTTCAAATCCTTTTTCTCACATTCAATTCATTTGTTTTTCATAACCTGGAAATTGATTATCATCTTACTCGTGACAAGTACAAATAGGGGTTGATTTTTCCACGCCATCTTCCTTCCAAATTTCAAGTGGCTGATTTGTTTATTAAGTCTTTAACTGCTCCTCTATTTCAGCAATTTATTTCCAAGTTGGACCTGCGTGATATATATGTCAGTCCAACTTGAGGAGGGGTGAATAATAGGTGTAAATTCTCACAGATGTGACTTAACATGTCATTTCTGTTAAGCATTTTCTCCACTTTTTTTATTTATTTTCAATGTGAAAAATTGAGTGGTGTAGTAGTTATTCTGTGAGATGGTTAGTGGACTAAATTTTATATATAACCAATGATAAGTCGCTATTAATGAAGGGAGAAAATATTGAGATTTTTTTAAATATCGATTTGTTCAAATATCACTTGGACTACTCTTGATTAGAGGACTACGAAGATATCAATAAATCAATATATTAGAAATATCCTTTATACTAGTTAGGAGTAAAGTTGATTACTCTTCAATCTTTCGAGATTCGACCTACTAGCGAAAATGTTATAATAAAAAATAAAAAATAAAAACTAAAAAAAAGAGACGTAAAATCAAAAAACCTGGAAAGATTTTATTCACAAAATTTATTATATTTTTTACGCTGAGATTTTCCGTATAACAAAATCATTCGCGTGGTGACGTGTTTGAAGAATAAACAATTTGTAAGTTGTAACTGTTGTTTCTTTCTTTTCTTTTCTTTTTTGTCTGTCTGTTTTGTCGTGGGGCCGTAAAGATTTTCCATTTTCGGATGAATTTTCCTTGACAATGGCTTCTTCAAAGAGATGGGCTAGGAGTATATCTTTTGTTGCTTCTTTATTACATTTCTTTATCATTATCCTCCAAGTCCCTCTCTTCAGGTAACATATAGTAACTTCTTTCCCAATTATTTACACACTTGCAATCTCACAGGATGCACGAATATTTTGTTTTCTTCTTTACAATTTTTGGTCATGATCTTAAAGTTCCTTGCTTTTTAATCATATCATTGAAAAGGAAATTTCCCATTTCCCATTTCTTTTTTTTCTTATTTTAAGAATTTCCCATTTCTGGTCATGCAATTTATATCATCTCGCTGTTGGCAATCGACCAAGATTTACCCTTTTCGAACAAAAACCAACCATAAAGGTTACATATCCTTCCTGTTTAATGAAGTTTGTTGAGGAGGAAGAGAAAAAAAGAAAGATCTGATAAGAAACGTAATGATGGGAAGTAATGGGATCTTTATCTGTTGGATGTTCTGAATTTAAGTTATATTGCAGGTAGGACTATTCAGTTTGATCATTAACTCACGAGTTTAATCTTAATCCTGTTTCAAGAGGAGTTACTCAGGATATGAACTGGGCGTAAAAGTAGAGCTTAGGCTCTTATATGGAATACCCTTCCTGTGGGGGGGGACGGGGGGTGATGAAGTCTTCTGTTCTTGGCTTTTAACCATTGTTTCTTTAATTTCTTGATAGGGTACCTTGTAGAATTGGAACCTGTACATCCCCATTACAGCTAACAACCTCCCAGTTGATTGCAACAGAAGTCTTTCCTGCATTTTCTGTCAAGCTTCTTCTCTATCCTGGTGCTCTTGCACAAGCTTTCATCAAGAAATCAGCTTTACCAAGTTACAGTGAATTCTTGAAACAGTACAGCTTCATATTGAAGAAAGCCCCTTCAACCATTGACCTCAATCACCTTGAGGTATCAAGATCATTCCATTTATAAGGAAATTGTTGCATCTCATAGCTGTATGTTAATGCATGGACAATTTCTGTAACTATCAATTGCATTTTTTACTTAATTCCCTATGATCTGATAAATTGGTAGGGCCTAAGTTGGAAAATTGCGTGTTTCACAATGAAATTGGGTGAAAACAGGAAAGCAAAAGAATGTAATTGGACAACCATATATCAGATACCTTATTTGAACAGTGAAACTTCAATGAATATACATTTTAATTATGAAAATAGAATATAGTTTTGACTTTCAATGCGTGCTTAATTTTTCTCTTGCATTCAATTAATTACTGATGGCCTGTCTCCCACCAGATTCTTGCAGGAAGCTACTTATCTGTAGCAGGAGCAATATTAGGCCTTATAAGACCCGGAAGAATGAGCCTTTTTGGAGCACTTCTGATTTTTTGGGGCTTTATAAGAGAAGCCATTCTTAGAAAATCGGCTTTCCATACTGTGAAAGGCATTCATTTACCAGCAATGCTTATTACCACACTATCTGCTTTCTTATCAATAAGACAGGATGTGAAAAAATTAGTCCGTATCTACAAAACTCATGGCATCACAAAATCTCTACAATCGAAAGAGAAATTCAAGTGATTGGATATGTTAGATATATCGTAGTTTTCAATAGAATGTTAACATGGTAGATTAGGTAGAGTTTATCCATGAACCTGTAGAAATCTAAAATAACCATAAGAATCTTTTCTTCTGATGGAGATGTTCTCAGCACCAATGATTGCTAAAGAACCCAGAATGATCAGAAACTGGGTTTACTGTGCTAAATGTTTTTTAGTATCCTCAGTTTTGCCTGTTGTTATATAGTTTGTTTACAGGCTTTCATTCCATCATTAGCCTGTAAGATTTGTCTGTTCCCTTTCTATTTTCAGCACGAATCGGATCTATTACGAGCAACTCTGATTCACAACAAACTAACCAATTTGGCAACAGCAATGCAGAATTGAGTAGAGTTGGGGAAGCACTAAAGAAATCGTTATCAGAAATGCCGTACCCAATGCGCCAGCAAAGAATTCGGAAGCAAGCCAATCAACTAGTGGGTCTAATGATATTCTGCCATTGCATACAACAGTAATAGAACTAAGTTTCTGTTGCACACTATTACAATAGGACTTTGCTATTATATACTTACTATATAGAACAAGAACAGAACTATGCTTTAGCTGCACACTATTACAATAGAACTTTGCTTTTATATACTTGCTATATAAAACAAGAACATAACTCAGCTTTAGCTGCAGAATGTCACTCACCTTAGAAATGAGATAGGTTAGGCAGGCCTGGATTCAATACAGGATTGGAACTCTTTGTCTACAATTGTGAACGTTAAATGGAGTATATCTTTGTTACCAAAGGTCCTTTCTCCTTCAGATTCTTTTTTTTTTAAGAACTCCACCCACATTATGCCTTCATGACCTCCTGCTTTTCCTGTCATTGTCAACGACTTCCAAGATCTCCACTAGAACTGGGGTCATTGCTTCGAACGGTTCATCTAAAGTTTGGTCCTGTAATCACACTTCAGTTGGCTCTCGTCCACTATTTTTGTCCTTGGCCACTCGATTGCCTACCAAGCTTAGTCCAAAATGGCGCACTTTCTGCTGATAGGCCACTACATCTTCTCAATCACAACAGTTTAACTTGGCGTACACTGTAGCAGAAATATCACCTCTGTTATCCTCATTCTTCGAGCTTGAGATCCTATGCTTCTGCTCGCAAGTCGAAATGAGCTTCATCTGCAGTCCATGTCCAGTGACACTATTGGAGTTCTTGATCATTTTCGGTGTTCATGTATTGACAAATTTGGTATGCTCTATTTCTGAAAAAAAAAAAAAATCTAAGATCCACCTTTCATAAACGTTGGACAGAGTTCTTGCAGCGATGCAAGGATCAAGAATATGTGTTAATTCCTTAGATGAAAGTAAGAAAGTAATTAAAGGAAGATTGATTTAGAAAGGGCATGGAAGATCATCATGAAGAAAGCAAATACGATTATGTCGTTAGTTTATGCCCTTGCAATCATTCAGTTGGTTACATGTTTATGTATGGCATTATTATCTTAATTAATAAAGATATTCTTTATCTTTATGTATTACGTTAATTATATTTGATGTTTTAATACTAAAGGTAAATTCCTTAAAATAATTATTACATATTTAAAATTACGACGAGATCATAATTATAAAATTTAATTTGTATTTATATATTATTGTCAAACTTTTCCTAGTTTTAGTTTCATCAAAACGGGATATTGATAAAACAACAAAACTAATACATATTATATTTCTTTCTTAAAAAATTAATTGATCTCATAAATTAAGGTATAAAGATTTTTAAACTAACATGTGGGTATTTATAGGGAAGAAGTTTACTTAGCTAACTTTATTATGAGGATTTCAAATAGAATATTACTTATGTATATGTGGATTTTATTGTTATGATGATTGTATAATTGTTCTTTAGACTTGAGATTATCAAAGTATTTCATGTGAGAATTATTATGTTTCGATGCTACTTATGATCCGTCACATTTAGCACAGCTTAGTTTGTCGTACTTAGATATAGTATAAACCATATAAAGAAAGTTGAGTATGTCAATAAATGATTCATCGCTTTAAAGTAATTAGAGAAAATGTTCTATTGTTCTTGATTAGTAGTGGTTTAAAGAACAAATATGATTGGATTCAAAAAAGGAGACACTATATCTATGCTCTGTTCAATTTAAACATTATATGAGAAAATAATTAAATTATACATCGTAACTATGCATAAACACTTTAGGTCAAACAACTTTGACATTTCTGATATTTGAGCGATCATGACATGTTGTTAGACGTCAATCTTGATTTATGATTATAAATTGTTTAATTGAAGAATTAAAGAAAAATTAAAAGGAGTTTTAATTTATCTAATTCTATTTGTGAATTATACTTCTAATGTAAATCATAGTCAGTATATTAAGAACCTAATGAATCATACATAAAGAGCAGTTTAAAACGAAAAAAATTTAATTAAGTTGGAATTAGTTGTAAAGTTTAAGAAAATTTAAAAGGATCAAATTTGAGATATTTAATTGTATTAAATTAAATTAAATTATAATTAGAATTTTAACTTTAATTATAATTGAAATATTTAATTTTAATAAAAAATAAAAACGCTACTACTTAGTTGAGTGTTTTTTTTACTGTTATATAATTACCGTTAGAGGTTGGACACGTGAACATTTCATAGTTGACACATCTAAAGAGTTTTTAAAAGATTTTAGTAAGAATTTCGAATCGTGTATAATTTTTTATTTTATAATTTGTGTTTTTCAAATTATTTAATTATTGTGATCCAATCAAAACTAAAAAAAATTATTTTTTCGCTCCGCCAGGATTCAACCACATTTGGTTTTCTAACATTTATGTCATCACACGTTTATATTTGCAGCCTACTGAGGAGAACAGAGAGTTCTGGGAACAGGAAATCCTTACTTATCGATCATGGCTCACATTTCACAAGCTTTCGACTTTATATAACCTTTAAACATGGATTACATTTTTCTTTCCTACAAACATTTCTAAGAGTTTCATTGTTGAAGTTGGTTCTCAGCAGTGAATGTGCAAGGCATGCAAGATTATGCATCAACTGAAGTTGGCAAAAC
Source organism: Erythroxylum suave (assembly GCA_027563595.1). Lineage (NCBI taxonomy): Eukaryota > Viridiplantae > Streptophyta > Magnoliopsida > Malpighiales > Erythroxylaceae > Erythroxylum > Erythroxylum suave. The sequence continues at coordinate 5,074,158 of JAOSBN010000005.1, read as the reverse complement.
AGGTCCATTAATTTCATATCTCTTCACAGGCACACATAATTGTCGAATCAGCTCAGCTGTCTTGTTAGTATCAATGAAACAAAAACTTCTGCTTATTTCAATGAACTTAAGATAGTTCTTGTCGTGCCAAATTCTTGATCAAACAATAATGGAGGGACAGCAATGTTGGATCTTTGTAAAGATGGGTGGCATGACGATTCTTCCAAGAAATGATAGCTGTTATTCTGCCAATCTGACTTGAGGAAAATTTCTTATGTAAATGATCAAAAAATCAACTAAGCTAAAAATAATGCATTAGGTCACCCTTCTTTAGTGACAAGGTAATAGATATGAATAGCCATGAACTCTAGGAAGGTGAAGTCTTGGTGTAAGTATATGTCATCAACAGTACATTCCATTTTACTGATATAAGTATCTATCAGATCCACAGTTTGACAAGAAATGATGCACCAATAATTTTTTAGTGCTAGAAGAAGACAACCGGGTCAGTATTTTCTCTTATAAAAGGCGATTACAGATTGAAATCTTTGGATGTATTGTAAGAATAGAATAGTCATATTAAATTGATTGATTTCTTGAAGCTACACCTTCAGATAAGATAGGCATCAACCACCTAATTGACACATAACCAATCAGTGTCCAAGTAAGTTGCAATTCAAACAAGGAACCTAACAGACAAAAACGTGTTCCATTTTCATTGTTTTTGGTATCTGCTTTCAGTAACTTGCTTTTTGTGGCTAGTTGTAGTAATATACCATGAACATGAAAGATGATGCAGCGTGAACTGTGAGATAAATTGCCAGGGTAAAGATTGTAAGATTCCTTTTCCACTTGTCAGGTTGCTGTGTCATCATTGCGTGATTGATTGTCTTGAAACAAAAAGAAAATATATCCTGAAGGCTCAGAGGTTTTTATGTTTCTACCTAATGCTCCTATCACCATCACTTAGCTTTCTGTGCGAACTTGATGGCCTATTGATCTTCAAGTTGGGTTCTTTTTGTTTATTTCTTGAGTACCAGGAAGATTAGAGTTTCTGGGTTTTCATAGTTGGATTGTGTTTAAAAATCTGGAGGTAGTTTGTGATTGAAATTGAGATATATATGATAGATCGGTTTTGGGGTACAAGATGTTTGATGGGAGCTTGGCTATGTATTTTCACTCATTTAATTATCCATCTTATACATGTAATCAGGCAAATACCCAGAAAATAGCATATAAGGTAAGATGGAATCCAATTCTTGCCATTCCACCATCATCAACCCTCTTTCACACTGATAAGGATGGAAGATATTCAGAATCCGAGGAGGTTTCTGGTCCATTACTCAGTCAAGCAAATACAGTTGGAATCATAGGAGGAGTATCAGCTAAATCAACTCTCAGTTTCATGGAAAAACTAATCCAGTGGAGTTCTAAAGATGGGAAAGATTGCCTCCCTTTTATTATATGCTCTGATCCAGTCTTGAGTAAGGAACTTTCAGAGCATGAGAGAACTCAGTTTCCCTATTCCAGCAGGCAAATTGAACGATCCAGGATGGATCATACTCGGATAGTGGAGAATCTAAGGAGTAAAAGATGTTATCTTGAGAAATCAGGAGCTCGATGCATAGTCATTCCTTGTGACATTTCACATTCCTGGTATGATGAGATTTCTACAGGTTGCTCCGTTACTTTCCTTCACATGAGTGAGTGTGTTGCAAGAGAGCTTAAAGCAGCTAAGCTTAAGCCTCTAGAGGCTGGCAGTCCTCCGCGAATTGGTGTGCTTGGAACTGATGCAACATTGGCTGCAGGTTTCTATCAGGAAAAGTTGCAGAACGAGGTTAGTTTCTTCTCTGCAACTCTTTTCAAATTTTCATTGCATTCTTGCTAGTTTAGAAGCTAGCCAGTAATTGCAATGCTCTACTTTTTTGGTGTAAGCAGGGACTGGAAGTTGTGTTGCCAGATAAAGCAACCATGGAACACACTGTACTTCCAGCAATTGCAGCATTAAACAGAAAGGACATGGAAGGTGCAAGAAATCTGCTGAGGATAGCACTCCAGGTTCTTCTTGTTAGAGCAGTAAGTACTGTCATACTTGCTTCTGATGAAATGAGAAACCTGCTGCCTAAGGACGATCCTCTCCTCAAAAAATGCATTGATCCAATGGATGCATTGGTGCGTTCAACCATCAGATGGGCGCAAACTGTTGAACAAGCTACTTGATTAATGTTCAGAATGTTGTTACTACTCTCTTTGCTAGTCATTGGCTTGTTACAAATTGACAGCATTAGTTCTTATCTCTATTTCTACCCTCCATGTAGGAACCGAGCCGAAAATTTTTGTTAAGTCTAAACCTGAACTTAAGCCTAATAAAACTTCGATAAGCAAGGCTAATCGAACTTGAACAAGCCAGCCTAAACCTGAATTTATTCGAGTCTTAAGCATATCGTAAAAGCTAAAACTCGTTTGTTCAACCAAGCTTGATATTTTTTAACCCGAGTCCACACGAACCTATCTTGAACATGCCCGAATCAACCCATTAAAATTGCAAATTTCTTATTTTTTTTAAAAATTACAACATGAAACTAAGAAGAAAGAGACAAGATGATTAAGAGTGACTATGTATACGCTAATGTTGTGAGTTGAGCATTCTTTTTGGACGAGCTAAAGATAGCCCTTTGGACGAACCCAAGCTTGATCCATTAACTTCGAACCAGACCTGATTAAAACTCAAGTATTTCTGTGATCCCTACATGTATGCTCAATATTGTCATCATTCATTGGCAGATATATTTATTAGGTCAATGTCAGATCAAATTGCACGAAAGCGCTCATGGAGTACCAAAAAGTAAATAAAGGGCTATCTTTAGCTCGTCTAAAATGCTCTAATTATGTTTGAATGCAATAATGTTTCTGTGGCCTGCTCAGTAATTTAAGAGGAAAACAAATTTTCTGGCATATACATATCGTCTGATGACTTCTTGTGCTCCTATGCACCAAAATACCTAAAATGGTTATGATCGACTTTGGAATCAAGCGTCCTTTGGAATCAAGCGTCAGCTCAAAATTACCATTACCAAACTTGCAAAAATTTTTGTTCTCTGCATACAAATCTCAATCAAACAATATGCTAACTTCTTATGATCTTTGTAGAAGGGTTGGCTTTTGAACCTGATATACGTAGTTACCGTATTCAGTGTTACCAATCCAAACCCTCTACTGAAGCTTCTTTATCCCAGGGAATGATGGGAGGACCGCAATAAGAGCATCTCCGTACCCGACTGGTTCTGTGGAGTTAAAAGCACTATATGAGTAAAGGGTTAAAAACAACAGAAGAAGGGAAATTGAATTTACCTCCATCCTCCCGCAATATTTTGATGACTTCTCCACCTACGTCGGACTGAATCAAAAAGATGGGAGAATAAGGACTTGCAAGGTAAGGAAATAGTTCAATGTGCAAATCAGGATGGATAATAAGCCCGTGCCATGTCATGCAGCTCAAATTCCACATCACAAAAGTTTTATAGGATATATCAAATAAATTGAGGAAGAGGATTACTACTTCGAAGAGAATCTCAAACATCACATGGTCAACTTTAGCAAACAAATATAGATGAAACAAACCTCAATTGGTAGTTCACCTCCCAGCTGTTCAATGTAGCAAACAACTTGACCCTCCTTTACTATTTGCTTCTGTTAAGCAGAAGAAAGTTATCATCATAATTTGACAGAATTATCATGATGGGAAGTATTAAGGAAAAGGGTGTCATCTAAGCACAACGGACAAAGCAGAACAGATGAGCTGAAAACCAGGTTATCCAATAATTACTCGTGGCGTAATTTGCAATAATAATGCAATCTTTCTAATCTCTCTTACACAGAATAGCAACAAGGAAAAAAACTAAGAGGTAAAGTTTAGAAGAAAAAACCAATATAAGAAAGAAGTCCTGTAAGTTTGGATTAAAGAAAAAATCTGCATCACAGCAAAAGAACACATTTTACTTGAACTGATTTCCCCTTAAACGGCAATGAAGTCAAGATTAAACCAGATATTGTTCATAAATATCAACAAATACACAAGATTTAGGAGAATCCACAGCTTCAATAAATGCTTAGCTTAGATCTAACCCCCAGTCTGATGTGCTTTCTATGTACAAAGAAACAGTGTGTTTTCTGTTCTTGGAAAAGTAATTAAAAAGCACCAAAAACAATAATTAGGAAGCAAAAAATAAGCAATTTGAGTATAATCACGACACAAAATATTCATGTGACCCTTTCTTTCTTTTCAACAAATGAAGGCCTGCTTTGAATAGAGAATTTGCTTATCGAAAATGCTATAGGAGAAAGGAACGAAATAAAACTTTTAGTCATGCTTGTCATCTCTATAGAATTGCTTTCTGGCGTAACATCACGCATAGAAAGCATCTCTAATTCCCTGAGGTCTGTAAGACTAATTATTAAAACAGAATTCTTAGCCAATGTTACCTCTTTGCATGCAGGGGGAGCGCGCTTTCCTTTTATGGTACGAGATCTCCTGAAAAACCCCACCTGCAGTATTGATATTTTTAGAGTGATAGACAATGCATAGAAGATGTTTAACTAGGTTACTTACCCTAGGAGACTGCAGTATCATTAAGCCTTCATCTGCAGCTCTATCCAGAAGTGACTGGATTCCTACTGCAGAAGGTTCTCTTTTGGTGATAGCCAGAGATGTTGAAGCTGACCCGTTTGAATCAGATGCTTTTTTAACACTTATACTGACAGCATCAGAAGAAGTGGTAGAAACAGAAGCAGGAGCTGGCGATTGTGGTGGAGGTGGTAAAGGTGTACTCTTTTCCTTCAATTCCCGCATAACATAGAGCCGAAAACCACCAAGCTACTCAACATGGATCAAGATGAAGACAGAGGCGTAAATAAAAGAAATATAGATGCAGAAAAGAGTAAATTTCCAATTTAAAGATGAGAAAGTAAATAGTCCAATAATCTGAATCCAGATTCTAATCAATTGACAAAGACGGATGCAACTAGTTAAGATTGCTTACTTTCAGTTCAAATTCTGCAATTGAAGTAGCATCACAAACTTGTGTCACTAGAGATTCAACCTGCAGATATAAGATGTAACTGGCATACTCATTCCAATCCAATTTGAAGCATAAACTTTAATATTTCAATCCATGAGCAAAGACAGATTGCTGCAGTCAAATGCATACTCCTAAGGGCATCAAAAAGAAAAATGATATGCAGGGGATTCAGGAACCCCGATATGAAAAGACAATTGATCAAGTACTTTCAAAATAATGTTAATGGAGATGAGGAAAATGTCCTGGAACAGTTGAAGCAAAAAAAGAATAAAGCAACAACTCAATCTATATAATTACTTAGAAACAACCTTGATAATCAACATTTTAGACATGCACAGAGACACAGGGGAACCATCCACGCCTTCATCATAACTGAAGAGTTTAACATTGTTGAAGACTTTATCGAAAATGCAACATAAAGCAGCATAGATCATTCAAGGGACTATCACCAAAAGAGCCAACCTTTGGCTCCTTGAAGAAAGAACTTTAGTCATGACAATAGTCAACATATACGGGTAAGCATCCAAAACCCAATGCCAAACAACAGCATAGAACAGGATATGCAAGACTAATATAGTATGAGACATACATCTCAAGAAAGAACAGGCACAAAACATGTTAGTGAAATGTATGAGCATTTATAGGCAGGACAGTAGCAACTGCAATTTGAAATTATGCGTTCCATAAAAATCATCTAGATGTAAGATAAGAAAAAAAGGCATCAAAGTCACCTTCAAAAATATAATGGAGAGATACCTCGGATGAATTTGGAATAAGTTGGCTAACCAAACTAGATGATTTGGAATTTTCGGGGCATTCCACTCTGTTCGAGGCTGCAAATTAAAGCACGTGGAACAACAGCAATACAGTATAAGAAACACAACACGTCAACCAATTAAAACTCCATTTGAACCTTTTGAATCAGTATTAGAGATCAAACTATTGCCTTATTTAACTGACACCAATAGACAGTTTATAAGATTGTAGTGGAAAAGCCTGTAATATATCATGAACTTCACTCTCAAATATGATGTCTGAGTTCGTCACAAAATTTGCTGACCTTGATCAAGAAAAGTCTGGTAACTGAGCTTATTTAAAAACTTCAAATAAATCATTGTTATGAGCAGTTTCAAGAAGTTAAAGTTTCCAGGAATAAACTAACTGTAGAATGACAAATTACAAATAATACACATTGGTGTCTGGAGGTGCAACCATGAGTGAATCTGGATTCATCAAAAATTGCAGTCTGAGAAATGAAAGGTGCATTGTAGTGTGCATGGTCCTAATCAGAAATTCATATCCAAGAAGCAAATATCTGGGAACCTTAACGTCAATAAAGATATTTTATCCTTAAATCTGTTTTTGACAATAAAATTAATGTATCATACAATTGACTATAGATGACAGTAATGAGTAACTAATATATCGACAGAAGAACTTACACTCTGTCTCTGAAGGCGAACCACGACACACAGTGTAGGCTTTCTTCTTGTCATATGAAATGGCCAAACCTGCATATTGCAGTTGTTTCCTCCCCAATGATGTTCTTGAGCCACTACGTAGATGTAGAGCATTGACATTCACTCGCCCAAATTCCGACTTTGACAGCTTAAGATGAGAAGTTCCTAAGTTACCTGTAAAGACCAAGCCAGGAGAAAAGAAAAGTCTATAGTTTTCTTTCAGGAAAAGATAAGGTAAAAGGGCAATACAAAGCACCTTGATTGTAGGAGGGCATTAGTTTAATTAGTTTTATCTAGCTAAAAGCAGAAGGAGAAAGCCAAACAATGATCTGAAGATTTATGTAGGCAATTGAACACGTGAAATTAAGCTTTAAATCTGAATGTTTTATTGAGAGAACCATTCAACTTCATGCCACACAAGCAGCCAACTTCAACCTAACTTTGAGCCTTTACTTCTGTTACCTAGAAAAAATTGAATAAAAACTTAATGGAGAAATCAGATGAAGCTTTCTTAGCAGTTTCCAACCATTGACAACAAATTAAAACAAGAACATTGGCAAAGCCAACATTATCATATTACATCCATGGTAACGCAACAGTTTGAATTTAAAAGAAGTCCCCACTTCAAACAAGGAAAGGCATTACAATTATGAAATAAAATTAATAAACAAACCTAAAAACCTGAATCTCAAATTTCACATAACAACTATATGCATTCACCACCCACGCCCATACATGCAAAGGTCGGAACTTTATCACATGTCAACAACTAAAATCACCCAGCACATATGTACTCAACAATCCAATTCAACATACAAAAGGAAATATAAAGAGAGATGGACTCACAAGAAGCCATTGAACCTCTGCAAACAAGGGAGAATACAGGAAAGTACAGAAGCCTGCAGAACCACCAAAACCCAGTTCAAATCCAATCTTTAAAATGAATTTTTGCTAATGGGCACCCTGAAAAATCACCGAATTCCCATCTAGCACTTGTATAAGAGACACATTAGAGAAATGGAGAGACAGCAGTCAGCGACCATTCACTCTCAAAATTGGACAGAAGAGACTGAATATGCAAACAATTCTCATTCACCTGACAGCTGTGATTTTCACTTACATTTGGGTCCCACTTTACTTTCCGTTTTGTGTTGAAGGTCAGAATTCTGCACAAAACATACTTTCTCAAACAATCAGAATTATATATAAAAAAAAGAATAGAGATGAAAAGTGATAATAAGGATTAAATTATTTTCTTATGCACGTTTGAAATTGTATTAAATGAAGTTAATAATTATTTTAATATTTAGTATTAAATATTAAAAATAATAATGAATTTTTTACTCATATTTAATTATTATATTATATTTAATAAGATTGAAGAGACATAGATATTGGTGATAATGTGATTCACGCTTTTGCTATTCATTGACTGTGTATATATATACAGATTGTACAGTAAATAT
>JAOSBN010000005.1:5049104-5062811 GCA_027563595.1 Erythroxylum suave | reverse complement strand
ACTATATTTTGCAAATGAGGTGCCACTAAATGCAAATAAACCCTCTCAAACATCCAACTGTCTATCAGATTCAGCTCCATTGTTGGATAGTCTCCAACAAAATGGCATTGAACATTCGAAACATGATTTTGATGCACTATCAGTCAGCCATTCTTGTAGAGACACTGCCAATGCTGACTATAAGCAGAATCTGGACCAAAAGCATTTGAATTCTGTCGATGATCAAACTGTAACATTTAATGATGGTCCTAGAGCTGTGTCAGTAAATTTCTTGACCAGTTTGAGGCATTTACCACCTGGAATGCACTCGGTGCTTGTTGTTGTGACACTTACTTGGGTGAGCACTACTTAAAAATAGAAAACAAAAAATAAAAACATTAACAAAAAAACAGAAGTTGAATCAAACTGAGTCCTTAGTTTAACAAAGTCTTACTTCATTAGTGAGACTGGAACTATTAAACCTTGTCAATGGAAGAAAGTACTAAAGGTGTGACACTGAATCTGCTTTTGGTTAGCTCAAATATAGTTAATTATCTTTTAGAAATGAGCAATGGTCCAAGTGAAGTGATGTCTCTATCACAGGTAGGAGTGCTCACTTATAACTCTTTGCTTCATCAAGCCCGACTTAAAAGGATTCTTACAAATCTACTTTATAAGGACAACTTTGTCACCTATCACCTCTTCGTCTTTCCTATCACAAACACTTCTTAATCAAATACAGTTAAAGTTTAATTTATTGATAATATGATGCTTTTCATGGGATAACATTTACTAAACCAATGAAGCACTTATTCATTATGCAACTACATAGCAATCAAATTGTTAATTAATTACTTTAGAGAATTCTTAATTTTAATTTTACATATTTTTCTCAAACGGTTGTTCGTTTTCTCTTTATAATTTTTTTGATCTTTTATAATAAGAGTATTTATGTTCTGATTTGGTTCGTAATTACCAGTTTAACAAATTAACAACACTTCAAATAGAATAATATTATAAATGATAATGTATAAGTGTAGTATAGCTACAATCTTACATAAACTAATGTTCTTCCTTGGAAAACAAAAACAAAAGCCAAGAATCTTTGGATAAAGCCTAGCACAAACTCACAAAGCAATATTGTTAGGGTGAGACATCAATGATTGCCTTCCCTACTTTTGAAAGATACATGTTGTGTCAATAAAGAGAATCCAATGCTATTGAAAACTATTGTTTGTATATATACACCTTTTTTTTTTTAAACAAAGAAATCTAAGTTACTATCTTTTGGATGTTTACTGAGTAAACCTTTAGATTAATTCAATATCCTACAAATTAAACCAATCGAGTACTCCACATTAGGCAAGTTTATATATATACACATACATACATGTTTCAATCTTTCTCTAATAAGGATTAGTTGAAAGAATTGAGTGGTGGATAGCTTTTTTAAGACTAAAAATGTTAGATTAATAGGTTCTTAATTAATTACTGTCTAGCCACCTATAGTATATTATGAACAAAAGAAAAAGATACATATGTATACATTAAGTAGGAGTTGTAGAATTTCATATTGTACAGATTGAAATGATCACTGGAGGGATGTAATTACTCCCCTGGAAAGCATTATATTCTGAAGAATATTAGAAGATTCATTTATTCATACTTTATCACTTTAAAGGTTGAGTTGTTCCTTTTGACAAAGCTAATTTAACACATAAGGATAATAGAATAGAGTAACAATTCATCTTATTCAAACTCTCATGTTGAATACAACGATTTAAATTTAATTAATGTTCTCTTCTGTAGTTAAGCATTCAAATGTTGTTCAAGCATCTTAATTATTTTTAGTGTATGATTAATTATATATCTTAATTCAATTTAGTAAATTATCTCTTACTAATTAACTTTGTAAAATAATTGAAGTATGCTATTTTAAAAAAATCAATTTTTTGTGATTTTCATTTCACAAAATATATATAAAATTTTAGTTATAGTTCTTATTCCATTGACATGCATAAGTAAAAATAACTTCAATATGCCATTTGAAAGGATTATTTTGTTTGGTTTTTGTTTAATAAACATGTATTTTAATTATAATTGTTATTCCATTCCCTTTTGTACACATTGATAACACAAAGTTAAAGTGATGAGAAGATCGAGAGAGAAAGTATGGATATCTAAACGGTCATATCAGTCAAACAATAATGAGAAATGGAGAATATTCCTTTAAGAAAACCATGCAGCATACAATACTTAAAGTCTTCCCTGAAGAAACTTAAAATAGAAAGCCTGAAATCTCTTCTTCTTCTTCTTCTTTTCGCCCTTCCGTTGGCTACAAGTATTGGTACATAATAGATCAGAAACACCGAAACTACATTATAGGAAGACTTCCAATGTTGAAGCCTAACAAAATGCCAAAAGGGGTTTTTATAGCCTAACGGGAACATGGATTCTAACCCATGTTTCACCTCAATAACGCTATGTAGCAAATGCAAATAAATGAAGAAAAAGTAGTAATCCATCATATCATATTCTTTAATTTAATGTTGTTGCACTGGTACTGCTGTGCCTGCCAAAGAAAAAGAACAAGAAAACCATTATCATATGATATTCAAATGGAGTACAAAGCAGTGATATTCAGAGATGATACCTGAAAATCATGGAGTGGTAGACAAGATGATGTCTAGTATGAACTTCTGCTGCCCAGCTCCCTTGGAGCATTGCATTTGAAACACTCCATTCTGCTAGCAAAGTTGTGCTCATTGCATCCCCACCTATGGAAAATAAAGTTTTAATTTGCAGATTGCGAGCGATTATGTGGTTTCGAATCAATCATAAAATTCTTATGCATTTTCCCTCTATTCCTAAGAATCAGTAAACTGTCACTAAATATTCATCAGTAACCTGATAATTGTATGCTCACGTTAAAGAAGCAAGTTTAGAACTTGTCGCATACCTGGTACAAATCCAATCTCCAGATTTCCATCCAGATCGATTCCCACCACCGCTTCTCGAGCGAAGAATGTCAGAATCAAAGCCTCCAACGCAATCATTATCTTTGTAAACACCACACTTGAAGCAGCTTGACCGACTGGCGAAGTTATGTGCTCCACAGTTGGGGGCGGTGCAGTACCAGTCACCAGGGCGGACGTCCGACCCCACGTACCCGAAAGAAGTTCCACTCCTACCACCAAAGCCGCCGAAGTCAGCTCCGGCCCTGGAGTCACCGCAACGTTGGCATGAGTCACGCCTCTGAAAGTTCAGGTGCTGGCATGACCTACAGTTCCAATCTCCAGGCCTGCTCATTCTAGCTAGTCTCTGCAAAGACAATAACAACAACAACAACATCAAAAGAGCTGTTACCATCAATCTTCATCTTAGCATTGAAGAATCAAGGTTTAGCTAAACATTTTCAGGGAAACAAGATCATGGAAACGGCTAGTAGCTGTGTATTGAACTTAAATCATAGTTAAGAACCAACCTTTGAGAGGATGTGAAACGGTTCAGAGAAAGAAAACAAAAGAAGGGATATTGAAGATGAAGCTAAATAAACAAGGAGAAGACGGAGGAGATGGTGTGGGGTGATATAGGAGTGGTGCAGGGTTGTTTATATATACATGTTCAGTCCACAAAGAAACAGAAAAAAGGCGAATAAATGGAAGGCCGTGTACTACGTACTTTTTCTTGTTCTTGCAATATCTTGATAGATGTGGAAAATTGGAAAAAATTAAAAAAAATCTAAAGTGGGAAAAAAGAGATAGAGATAAAATTATTCCAGCTATGATTCCAATATAGCATCTCCTTGATTTGGATTGTAGCAGAACTTCTTTCTCTTTAGGGTTTCTTGACGTGAAAATTAAGATATGCATGCACAAATTTACTTGCACTCAATTGGGTATCACTAAGAGTTTGCATTACTAGTGCATGCCTCTACTATTAAAAGTTGTGCAAAATCATTACTACTACTCATTATGCACGTCTTGCTCATCGTCTTATCTCATTTGCATGATGCCCTTTTCATTTTTTTCTTCTTTCTTTTTTAATTGTCATGTGTTTATTTTTTTGTGGTTTGATTTTTGTAATTTTAAAAAATTTTATTTATCTAATTATAAAAAAATCAATATACCTCTTGCATAAGGGCCTTCACTTTGTGAGAATCTGGAGAGGGTCAAGTATATACAACATTTCCTTTGTACTTTTATAAAAAGACTATTTCTGTTATTTAAACCTGTAACCCTAGGTTACAAAGGAGCAACCAGTACCCTTATTTATCTCGTTATAGTATATTTAATTATCATATATGTTCACTCTCGTTATAATTTGTTAGTTTTTCATTTATTAATAATTCTATTGAACTAGTATTTTTTGAGTGAATAATAGATTAAAAAATAATGAAATACATGGAGATAGAGAAGATTATATGATAATTAAATAATATTATAAAATAAATAATAAAATTTAAAATATAAGCACTGAAATTAAAAAGAAGGTTAAATTACAAAAGATTTACAATACATGTAACCCTATTTTTAAACTTTTGAATGGTATTCATATTATAATTCAAATAATCAAATTTGTAAAATACCTTGAACTTGATAGTTTAATTAAATGAATTAGATAATTAATTTCAATATGGTGGTAAGTATATAATTGTTACACTATTACAATGGAATCTATTGTCAAATCAAGGATTTTCCTCATGCACATGCCAAAGGTTGAGATTACCCGTCAAACTTTACCAACAAGAGGTTCAGTTCTTGTAACTTAGAATCAACAATAAGGATCCCACACAAAGGAAGGTGGATAGATCTTGTCTGCCTACAAGCATAACATGTTCAATCCGCTGAAAAGAGTCAAGCATAAACCCTAGAAAAACCCTTTTGACCATAGGATATGATGACCTTAGGAGACTCTTAATGTTCTTTGGCAGCAAGGAATCAAACAAGGTATATTGTCTTGCTGTTTTATGGAGCACTTTATGCAATAAATTCTTAAACTCTTCAACAATATACAATTAAAGCTTAAAGCAATCCCACTTGAAATCTACATGGTATCCATGAGAGGTCACGTCTCCTTCACACAATAGCTTTGAGCATGGTCAAACTAAAAGAAAGTGCATGGATAAATTGTTGCTGCTTTGCAGTTTTGAATATTCCCTTTTCTTGTACTTTAGTTCCCTGGAATGATGCTTCCAGGATGAGAATATCACCATCCGATTCTTTTAACAATATTTAAGGTATATACACATATAGTTGTATCAATTCCAGTGTTTGGAATCCAAGAAAAGGAAGGAAATTTTACCATATGTGGTTTTTGGTTTGAATTCCAGAATTATTTCTTCGGCTTGAAAGTATACGCATGCATGGTCAATAATATACAACACTTTCTATACTACTCCTATCATTCTAACAATAACCAACAGGTAAGAAGAAGTAGAGATATGGTATACATACTTGAGATAGAATATCAAAGCAAACGCAAGAAGAAAAGGAAAAGAAGACAAGATAAAAGAGAAAGGTACAAATGGCGGGTTTCAATAAAGATAGTTGAAGCTGGAAATGATGGAATAGCAAGTCTTGGAGGTCTCGTTTTGACCAACTTTAACCCCTTTTCTTTTCTTCCTTTTCTGCGGCTGCTATTCCAATTTTAGCTCTTTCTCTATAAAATCTCCACCACCTTTAGTTTCTTTCTCTTTCACTAAGGCGTACATTGACATAGAAATGATAGCACATTGCATACATAATACACCAAGACCTGGCCTCCATTCTCTTGGAGAAGGGTAAAGGGGAAGAGAATTGGCAAACTGTAAAGAAGGAAGTAGTGTGTTTGTGTTGGAGAAAAATAAAGAGAAGTGGTGCTGATTCGATTCTCTCATTGGGAAACACACCCATGGCCATGCATGATCACGACCAACTTCATATTATTATTCTTTCCCTTTTTTCTTTCTCGTCCCTCGCCAAACTCTTTGCTTTCTTTTCTTTTGCTCTCTCTATTGTTGTGTGCGCGTGTGTTCTTGGTCACCTTTCACTTTTTTCTGTTCCTTTTCTCCTCCATTCACCTCGTGTCTTAGTTTCTTATATCATGTTACGAACGTGAACATGATGGTAATTTCTTACAAGTTACTGTGGCAAGTACTGTAGGGCCATACTTAGTAAATAATCGATCCTGAACAGGATTCGCAAAACCAAAGATCAGTACTCGACTAGAACTTAAAAGAAATTAAAGCTACTAAATCCTAAATGAGGAGTGATATGTTTCTTTACTGTATAGCTTTAGACTTCTGTTTCTGTTCTTACGGATGAAGGCGAGCAGAGGACTGCATTACTCATGGACCAGGCTTCACTCATGAAAATAGAACCTTTAAATATGTATTTTTAATATTTGATATTAAATATTTATAATGATAATAAATATTCTATATGATTATTGCATGACTTATTTTGTAAAAAAATAATTAAAATATTTTATTTTATAAATAATAATAATCAGCAAGTTATTAACTTTTAAATTACGAATAACTTTTATGATAAAATAAAACTTGATATAACATGAATAAAATAAAATAAAAATTAAAAATCAAATATAAAAACAGTAATATATAATTTTAATAAATAATAATAACATTATGATAAGAACCAAAATATTCTAATAGTGTCTTGACAATATTCCAACATGACATTCTTAACATTAAGAAAAATATTATTTAATTTCTCCATCTATCAAAGATTCAAAATAATATTATTAAATAAAATGACATTATAATTGTTATAATTTTATTAAAATAATATTAATTGTTTGATTATACCAAAACGACATCATATTGCAAGCTTAACTTTACCGGATTCAAGCCTTCCGGATGACTGGTTCGAGCCAAAAGTACCAAGCCTACTCAGGTATGATGCGCTTCAGGATACTTAACATGTTTAAAAATGAACATAAAAGGGTATCATAGCAAAAGGGAAGACTCAAATGCTGCCTGAACTCAACTCTTTCATAAATAATGAACAGAAATTCGCTGAGTTGAAGATTAACTGCAGAAGTAAAAAAGATGAGGAATGACCCTTGAGTTCTTTTCTCTACAAACCAAGGAAACCTGTAACAGGAATTCCATGCTCTACAAAAAAGCTCACAACAGAACATGTCAACAAAAACAGGACTATAGTACTCGGAGTATCCAACTTGATATTGCCATCATAAATGGTCTTGATCCTTCCCGAATTCCATTCTTGGCATATGTCATACCAAAAGGCAACTGAGTTTCAAAAGTCTCACCTCTTAGAGCAGATTGGATCATATGGCAAGAACCAGCAATCTTAAGGATTAACACCTCTGCTTCAGATTTCCAAAGAAAATCACATGTTTGCATTGGTATAATTATTTTAAGTACCAAGCCGAAAAGGAAAATGATTTTCTACCACAACTCGTGTTGGAAACTCTCAACACTTTGAACACTGTATATTACTTACTAGATGAAGGGAGAAGCCTCGGAAACAGATTTATATTAAGATCCTAATCTGCCTCTGCCACCAGAACCAGAAACAGTCCTCATGCCCATGGGTTCGGAACCATGAAGGTCCCTCTGACTTGGTGAAGAACTTCCTCGTGTCCAATGAGACACACCATGACGGGGAGATCTGGAACTTGGCTCACTGCCTCTAACTGCCTCAGTCTCCAAAAACTTGGCTTCGTTACTCAGCATTGCTAACTGTCCCAGTACATGCGGATCACACGAGAAACACTACTTAGGTTTGGGAAACAGAAAAGTATGATTATTCGATAAATCAACAATGGATGCATGTTACATCAATTCTTTTGTGCCAACAGCTGAAGAGGGCTCTTTCAAGTATTTTAAAAGATCAACTTTCAACTCTCAGCAGATATGTCACAATATTAACTACCTCGAAAGTGTTAAAAGATCGTAAAAAAGGCATTTGAAACGTGCAGAACATATGCTCCCGTATAAATTGAAAGGCCAGTGGTTGTGAAGCTTAGGCATGTATATGCTTAAGTTCTATGGTAATATCTATTATCTACCAAATGCTAAAAATAAAAGAGAATCTAGAAGGTGAAAACCCAAGAATGGTGCCACAAGATTAGTCCTAGAATTCACAGTTTATCCCTCAGAAGGAATCTCGCAATAAAAGGTAGCTCTCAGGCCTAAATCCTGCAACGTCTTAATTACAAGGTGAAGATTAAACACCATTAGTTTCACCAAACAGCATCATGTTCAAACAAATAAACGTTCCATTGAAGAAACAGAGTATTTAGTTCTGGTCTATACCCGAAATTCGTTCTCCCTCAAGCGATCCTGGAGTGCATTTATGGCAGGACTTAAACTGCATGCATTTGAGAAAAGCATAAAAACAACCTAAAAGAAAGATGGAGAATTAGAAATTGAAAAATGATGGTTAATTGTTCCTAACCAGTATTCCATCAATTTGCACATGGAAGCCTGATACGTAGCAGTGTGATGAATGAAAGTAAGAGGATGTACTTTTCCATCCCTAAGCCACATGCCAGGAAATTAGAGAAAGTTCAACAGCGCTACCAAGTATAAAATGATAGTTAAACACAAGTTGCCGCTATTGTAAGTAACACCTTATATTTTGCAACACAGCTTGGTTATATGCTCCTCGCTCTTCTTCATATAAAACTCGTTGCAAATCAGTAAATGATGCCAGTGGTGAATCAAGCTTAAGCAATGTCGAAGTTGGCAAAACATGGAGAGGAATTTCTTTCCTAATGTATTCTGCACCACTGTTGGCAAAAATTGAACAAGCAATGACAAGAAAGGCTAATTGACTTCTACTGACCTTTGAAAGGGTAATGCATTATTATGTGTGGATAGAAAACGGTAATAAACTTAACACAGGGAAAAATAGAAAGGAAGCCAAGTTACCATACATACTCATATATACCTCATGTCCAAATTAGAGCGATGCATAGCTTCTTGCATGCTTTCGGACATGTCCATGGGGTCCATATCAACAATTGTGCTATCTGTATTACTAGTAAGATAATTTCCTCCAGCATTCTCTCTTCCAACAAAGTTTGCATCGGCATTGGCGAAGAAATTTCCCAATTCTGATGATCTCAAACCAACCTAGCCAATCATTTCTACAAACATCACAGAGAATAACCAAAACATGGAAATACTAATCCTTTTCATTTATTATCTTCCAAATAATTATGCAGCCAACTGGAGAATCTATTGGAGGGAATGCCTGCACCCACACATACACAATATTTGGTTTGATAGTGCAAGTTAAAGGGAGTGAATGCAAAATAATGTGCATAAAGATTTCATTTTCTTATCTCAAATCCTTGGAACAACTTAACTCAGATATGTCTACATTCCAGAAACATAAATGTGATCCTAGAGTGCGATTATGAGCTGCTCTATTATTCATGTTCTTGAACCTAAACCTTTTAGTGTGTAAAAGAGAAACGAAGGACCAAAATGAACAGAAGATGGTAGGCAGCCCATGGTTTCTGAATAACATCTCACTATGATGGCTTACATGAAGCTTTCCTGTGTCTTCTATTTCCCTCTCATTATGAAAAAGGACATATTAGACAATTGCCCTGATCTCTCTTTACAAGTTAACGAGCCAATTATATTAACATATTGTCCTGATTGGCTGTCACACATACACAATGACAAGCATAATGATCTACTCTGCGTGCTGGATATACTTGATGAAATTTTGGCTGAAAAATTAAATCAAGCAACAAACAATAGCAAGACTGACAGTGTCTTAAAAACCTACTAATGTCTTCAGAAGAACAGAAAAGAAATCCTGAGGAAATTAAAGAACCACAAACAGATAACTAAAATTTAGCGCAACATCTAAGTCTGAGAGTCCACACAACTGAGTAAAATCACAAAAAGGAAAAAGAAAACAAAACAAAACATGCGTTCAATTTCCTCATCTTCAATAATATCAACAGCTTTTCATCTTTTCGACAAAATAGAAATACAACTTCAACTTGAAGAATCAAATCCCTACCTTAATAGACCCTGCAGTTCTTGAATCCCCGGTATCTTGTTCAGAGCTGTCGAGCCTTCCAGATCCAGACTTCTCAAAAGCACCATCTGAAGAGCTTAAAGATGATTCAACATCTATAATTGAACTTCTGTTTACAGGTGACATAGAAATTGGTCTTGATATGTTATTCTGCTTCCCATCTGATGACTGGAAAGCAATGACTTGGATTCTTCCAATCTGAAATTTTTATCAAGTGTTACAACTTAGCAGGTATATAGATTTCCCAGAAGGCATCTATTACATAGCATGCACCCCATACGGACCTTATTTACATCTTCGCTAAAGCAAGAAAATATCAGCCCAATGAAACCAGGATCTAGAAGTTGATACATTGCTTGAGTTCGCACATCTTCAGGAGAAAGGGCAGAAGTTAGTCAAAGGTATCCAGTGACAATTACAGCTAGTTTCAAAGATCTAAAAAACAAAATAATCGCATAGCCTACAAGTTAAAGTTTCGACCAATCATATTAAACAATTCCTTAACCAGATTAAGGAAAAATATATCCTAGGTGGAAAATAATGAGTGGTATCTAGAACAAGAAAGCTCCTAGAGATGCAGTGTAACAAACTGCAAAAGATTCACACCATGGTGCAAAACATTTACAACCGTGTCTTTTGTAGCCAAAACATACCCAAAGTGCTTTCAGGTGAAAATAATGTTGTGGTAAATGGTACATAAATAATTGTCTCTCTTACCCAAAATATCGGTGCATTCATAAAGTGGTTACAAAATGATAAAACATTATTCAGAAGTTGCATCTCAACTTAGTGGTCTACAATACTTACCAACATGAGAAGGAAGAACTGTAATGTGAGGATGCGAGTGGTACCAACCAATCACCCTAGTTGTTCTTCCTGTTGCTGTAGTCATTCTGTGCTATAAAGTTAATTGCAAAACAGTGATGAATCAAATTTGCATGCCTTTTCAAGTAATGCCCACTGGGCTAGTCATCACGAAAAATCTTTTTAGCTATACAATAAAAGACTTTCTGAAAGTTCAACTCAAGGACATAGATCCCAGTCCTTCCTAAGTCCCAAAATAGGACAAACTGAATCAGAAATCAACATTTCTGATCCATGTGCCTAACATAAAAACTCATTTGTTAACTAAGTGTTCAACTGTTAGCAACACTTAAACTGATAGATTCATTTGTCGTAAGGAAGTAATTTCAAAGTTATAAGCTAGTTTCTTCTGGGAACAACACTGATTTCACTGAAGTTAAAAACAGAGGACCAATCAAAATCAAGAAAGTATAAAGGATATCTCAGCTTGAGCTGATGCAGCAGTCAACTGTTCTGGATTTGTCTCTACTCGATCTTTTCGTCGATCAGATCTTGACTGTGGTGATGCTCCCCAAATAAGTGCAGTGACACTGCCGTTCTTTGAGTACTGACATCACCAACGGAAAAGAAAGATGAATATCAAATTGACAAAAAATATTCTCCCTTAAAACATGCACAAGCAAACTGCACACCCACAAACATTTACGCTGGAGTAACAATACAACTTCTGCCAGGAAAAGAAAATAAAGATAGATGCAAAAAGTTGCAAAAGGAGGTCGAGACAATGAGAAAGAAGAAAGAAACTAATTTGAAAAATAATTTATGTAACAAACAGTCAGCTCCTACGGGACACAACTTCTCAAACAATTGAGCATGTTGAAACTATCATCCCATTAACCACATTCTACTATAATGGCAGTATAACGACTACGAACATAATTTTGTCAACTGATGGGTTTCATAGTGAAGCGGCATAAATGCCAAGACTGCGATCGAAAGGAAGCTTATGCTTTTACCAAAAAAGTTTATATCAACAGAAACAAGAAACTGATAAGAACCCATTTGAAGTAAAAACCAAATGATCACAGAAAATAATAAAAACCCATAACTAACTCGAGCCATAACCACAGAATAACTAAACAAACCCAACAAAACCTATCCAAAAGAATTAACAAAAGTCACAGACTTTTCCCCGACTTTCCAATTCAATCACAATTCAAAAAGACACGAACTTGAAATCAATCTTAAAATGATTAACCTCAATATCACCAAGCAGAAGGCCCATAATCTCCTCAGTCTCGGTAGACAAAGCATGTGTGAGACAAGTTAACCAAACATCCTCTGACATCTTCACACTTGTCAAAGACATACTCACAATTCACAAAACTATGCCCCCCTCTCTCTCTCTAGATATATAACTTAACTCTTCAAATCTCCGTATCTCCCTCCCTCTAAAGAATCCGTAATCAATGAGTTTGGAGATTGTTTCGTGATCTTTGAGGTTTCAATTGTTTCGTGATCTTTGAGGTTTCAACCTATCTGGGTTCGTCGCAATTGATCTGGGAAGAGTTTTGGTTGCAGGGCTCTGATAAATTACGGTCAACAGTAGAATAGCAGTTTTGAAACTGCACTGGTTACCGAATCGTACGGTGAAAGAACAATTAGAATATAAGCCTCGAAGCTGCTATATTGCTTTATTAGGGTCCCACCATAAGTCCTCATCAAGCTCCATGTGAACGAGAAAGCTACACCTTGTATAACATCTCACCGTCCAATCATTTTCCGATGGTGATTAGAATTTGTGCTTGTTGATACACCTAATCACAAAATCTTTATTTATGTTTCATAAATAGACAGTGGAAAATAAGCACTTAACCAATATATTCTGATCATTAAAAAAAACATTTTTTATTATTTAAAAAATTATTTTTAAATATTTTATTAAATTATTTTAACAAAATTTACTATTAAATTAGAAACAATGATACAAACTTTATCACGTGTTTAATAATTAATTACATGATAATATATATATATATATATATATATAATAAGTAAATATGAATTTAATATTTTTAATATTAATTTTTAAATATATATATATTAAATAAGTAAATATGAACTTAATATTTTAATATTTTATGCATGTATCTATTGAAAAGTTAGAAGCATCTATCAGATGTTGGGGAAGTTCCTCTCGTGTCTGTTTTATTTTATAGATACGATACTGACAGAAAACTCTGCATTATCCATAATTTAATAGATCTTTTTTAGAGGTTCCAATAATTTATATCAATTTTATTTAATTTTTATAGCATAATTATTAATTATTAACGAATTAATTATTTCTGAATTTTTATGAATATTAATAATAATGCAATCAATGTTTTAAAATTCGGCCCGACAGTTAAATCGATAAGATAAGAGGATTATAGTTTAAATGAGTTAACCAAAATTAGACCGTCATAAAGCTGACTAAATATTAAATAAAATTAAAAATTCTAAAAATAATTGAAAAAAATTTAAAGTCTAATTGAGAAAAAACAGATTGTTAAATAAACACTAATTAATTAATTAATTTTAGTTTACAAGAATTTTTTAATTTACAAAAATTAACCGTTTAATTAATGGATTGATCGATTTTAACAACAAAAATTATTAAAGTAAATTGAATCGAAAACTTAGACTGTCAAGATTTTTATGATTGAACCATGAAATCGGACGAATTTTTTAGTCATTTAATGCAATTCATTCAATCATAAAGTTTAAGACAGATTAATTATAAAATTGTTACAGGATTAAACTTAAACAAGTAAATTATTGAACTATTCCTACTAATTTTTATTAGGACTAACTAATATTATAAATCTAAAGTAAATTATCTTTTGTGGGG
>JAOSBN010000005.1:5032132-5045105 GCA_027563595.1 Erythroxylum suave | reverse complement strand
ATCTTAGAAACTTCGAAAATAAGTGCTATAGTGTCTTTAGAGGGGTTACAGTTGTAATTTCGACTTCTGTTTGAATCACATTATACGTTTCCCTCCTACTTAACTTCATTATCAACCTGAGTGATTGGACCTTGTTGGACCTTCTCCTTTCTCTGATAAAGGAAGAGGCAACGAATGCCTACCCCAACATAAGGATCAATGTCTGAAACCCCACTTTGGCAGGAACAAAAGGAGCAGTCTGACCAAGATGATACTTGCGCATCAAGGTCATCAATCCTCGTATCTTGATGACTTTGAAAATGGAACATAAAACAGAAGCAAGACGATGAAAGTCTTCATCTTGAACCCTTGGCCTCAAAATTTCATTCAAGATTTGACGACATATAAGAACAACAGTTATTTGTCAATGCTTAATCCATAGCATAAAATTACAAATTTATCGAGAATCAGTAGCTGCATAACCAGGTTCTTCGGAACTCGTGCTGGTTCCGTGTCAAGAATCCCCCGATTCCTATTGTTTGCTGGTCTTCGTTGTTGTCTCAGAAAATATGCTTGTTCGCGTCACCTTTAACAAAACATCAGCTTTTTAATTATGTGTTGAATTCGCTTTCAGAAATAAACTACTCGCTCATGTCATCACTTCCTTCAATATCACTAACGTAATCAGCTTCACCAAATTCTTCTTCTTCATTGCTTTCTTGATCGGTTTCCATTGCATCTTCTGATTCCGCTTCATCGCTTTCGTCCTTGTCCTCGTATATTGCCGGGGTTATCTTCTCGTTGTCTCCTGAGGTATCATCAACCACCTATAGAAAAGGAGATTTATATTATCACAAATTACTCAATTCCTAATTGAAGCGTTTATCAGTGAAGAACATACCCCAGCGTAAAGGGAGTCTAAGCAGGTTGATAATTGAAGAGCTGGTTGGAATGTTGATACTCTGGACTCAATAAGCTGTAACATTTTGAACAAAGATATTACAATGTTTTGATAACGACCAATAGCAATGTCAGTTATCAAGCACGAACTGCTAGAGTAGGTACCATACTATCGAGGCACATTAGGTTCCAAATTCATCATCAGTTCTGTACTTAAGAATTAACTATTTCCAGGGACGACAGTAGTCTATGGTTCATAGTTACTGGCGTGAAGGTTTCTACCCGCACCTGATATAATGAGTTCAAAGCAAGCAAAGAGGACTGCTGGGACATTATTCCACTTGCGTGATGAAGAAGTAGATTTCTTAGCCATGGTAGGGCACATGCCAAAATTGCTCCCCTGCGGGCAAAGGAAGAAGAACTCAGAACTTTCCTGCTTCATTGGTTCCAATAATTTGTCTCATTGAAGAGCAAAGTTAAAAGTTAAACCAAAAAAAAAAGTCTACAAATGCAGCCTTTCCTGCTTCATTCCAATAATTCTTTTCATACAAAAGCAAAGTTGATTTTAAAAGCTGATCAACTTAATTTCTTCAATAAACGCTGTGTCTATGCAAACGCAAACAGTTTTACCAGATAACCTTGTATGGCAACGGATTCTATACCTCGACTGGATTATGGATAATAGAGAATGTAGAAGCTTGATAACATCAGATGCTCTGAGCTGCGAGACTGAATTTGCAATGACCTGTAAAAAGGAACAATTTATTTCTTCAGGAGGACAATCATATCGATTTTTGAAATACTAAAAACAATTAAGAAGAGAAAAGAAAAGCAAAAAGAATCCAAGTACATAAAGACCCACAACTCAACTGAATGGCACAAAACCATGTTTTAAGGATCCTCCATCACCCATATAACAAAATCTGTTCAGGTAAATAACGAAATTAGATTAACCTTTTCATCTTGGGTGTATAAGCAGTCCAAAAGAAGAGCACGATCATCAGCATGCAGTGCTTGCTTAAGAAGAATGTTGACCGAGTCGGCACTTGGAGTCTTTGCATGAGAAGGAGATTCCTGTTTCTCAAGGCTATCAGCATTATCAATGTTTAGTTGACTTAGACTTGCAAGCTTTTCACCCATCGTTGGCTCATTCATATCATCTTGAACAAGGACTCCATCTATAGCTTCTCCATGATCTTCATCAAGAGCAACCATAAAGTAAATGCACAAATAAGAGGATTGTTTCCAACTTTTTTTCTTATTACCCCATATAAGATACAAGGAGTTAAATGAACAATAGACTGCAACTCATTTGATGTATAAGTAATGTGAAGTTTCATTGATGCTTTTATTCAACAACCGGAAGGAATAAAGAATAATTCATTCTCCAAGAATTTTCTGACTATATCTTTAGAATGTAGTTTTAGTGAACCAAATATAGAAACTTCAAATGAATTAAATCATACGGGAACCAGAACAAGCAAGTGAGAACTTTTGAATTTAATAGTTGCCACTCTTGGTGAGTAACATGGCTTTTGCTCAAGTGAAAATTAACTTTTCTTTGTTCATATAGTTAGATTACCAGTATCATCTGCATCTTTTGTCGCAACGTCCACATCAAACTCTGATGCATCTCGTTTCTTCTTCAAGTTTCTAATGGTTGAAGCGACTGCTGATCCTGATTGGAAAGAAACAAAATAATAAAGGCTGAACTAATAATGATCATAATGCTTTAGTAAGATAGGTCGTCTGCTGAAAATAAATAAACCATGAAAGGAAGTTTCATACCTTCTTCCGCTAAAATGCGATTCTCTAGATCAGTAGCAGCTTCGTCTCTGGCAGTCACAATAATGTTTTCACCAGGGGAGCTAATATCAACTACACTAAACTGTGGAGAATCAGGCAAACCATAAGCTATAAGGGCTTTCAACTTCCTTTCACCGCTCAGAGCCTGTAACTTGGCAGCAAAGATTGACGTGTGATGCTTCTTGCCACTAGCATCCTTCTGCTTACCCATTTCAGACTTATGACTCTTTACCGCGATATTTGTCGGCCTAACCTCATCCTGTGACATGCTCTTGAAATCCCAAACATGCACCGTACCAGTCTGAGAAAGTGCTAAGACAACTACGCCGTGATCTTCTTCTTTTTCCTTATTCTTGCATTCAAGTCCTAATGGAGGATGCCGTATTGAAAGTACAGGACCAGCAGTCACAATTTTGGAACTCAACTCGCACCACCATAGTTTAATATATTTCTCCCTGAAACCAGATGTAATCACCAGCTTCGCATTATTAGTCATGGATATAAGCTGTACAGGACCCTGTAACACCAAGTAATAAACATCTGAACCCTTAAATTATACACAGAAACTAACCAAACAAAGAGAGAGGGTTCTTATTTACCAAATCATTCGGAAATTTCAGAAGCTCCGTCCCATCTTCCAAGCTTAGAATGCGTGTTTTGTTACTCACAACAGTTAACATTGTCTCATCTGGGACAAAAAAGAGAAAGAAAGATCATATATTGAAAACAAACATCAATCCAATATAAGCAACAAAATTAAGTCGCTAACCACTGGAAAATGATGAAGAAAAGACGGCCTTTTGGGATGCTCTCCATTCTCTAATTACTTCTCCAGACTCTGAATTCCTCTCAGATGCCATACCATTACTTACAACAGTATGCAAACTGCGTCCTTTTCTAGTAAAAGCAAGACCAACCAGGCCACTACATACAAGAATAACATCAACAATCAGAAAGAATATTTTTATCACTAATTCTAATCACCACCAAAATCACATATCTCCTAACCATAAACAAGGTTAAAAATCATACCCTGGATGGCATGCACTAGATTTCCACTTAGTGACACCAGTGAAAGCATCAACCACACAGACATCACCCTCAGTTGTGCCAAGAGCTAATAACAAACAACTGCTCCCTTTTTTGCGCTACAAGCTCAACATAAACAAACATCCAACAGTAAACTTTAAATCAGAACAATTTGAAAATTCAAAAGACCCCCTCACTAAAAACTACTAACCTTTTTCCCAACAAAGCTGCATGCTATACATGAATAACAACTAACATCTGATTGCCTCCACTCTAGCATCAAACTTCCATTGCTAGTATTCCAAATCTGCAAAAGAACATGTTACAAGATTGTTTCATAATTAAATGGACATATACGCAAACACACCATGCATACTAATATTCAGAGAGAGGGAGGAGAGAGACATATAATACCTTAATGGCTCCGTCAGGGGACAGAATGGCGAGGAATTCTCCATCAGGAGTGAAGGAAGTGATTAGAGAGTTGAGTTTGTGCTTTTCCATTGCAAAGCACAAATCTTTTCTGTGCGTTCTTGTGATTTTAGAGAGATGGTTCTGACGACAGGGAGGGCAAGGTTAGGGTTTTGGGTTTTAAGCGGCAGTCACAATGCGACGACGTCTATAGCAGCATAAAAACAGCGTCGTTTGAGGTCTATCCTACTAATATATTGACACCCGCGTCATTTTGACGTTTTTACCCATAACCCGGTTGAGTCCTGTCTCTCTTCCTCTCCGTCGCCGGTAACTCTCGCCGTTCAATCCCCGCAGCTGCGTCGTTTTGTTCTTTGTCTTTGGTGAGCTTATTTCACTTGTTGGTTTTCGCTTATTTTGGATTCAGTTTTCTGTTTCTTGATCCTTAATTTACTTGGTGATATTCTTCGCCAGCTTATTATAGTTAATTTTCTGTTTTTGATTGATAACTTTTGCGTCTGTAATTATTGTTTTCGCTTTTTGCCACAGATTTGTGATGGCGAGATTGTTGTCAAATACGCTTTTCAAGAGTATTTCACTTCTTCCAGCAGCACGATCCAGTACAATTGTAAGAATCAAGTTTCGTGATTTATTCGGATTGTAAAAGCTGTGCAAATAACTTTGGTGGTATTGTGAAAAGGGTTTCCTTAATCTGGTGTTGTGGTGGGAGTTTAATTAGTAATTTTGTGTTTATGGGTCTCATAGAATTGTCAGTGGGCAATGCTTAATAGTTTGGATAGTGTAGAAATTCTTTTCTGAGATGAAGATAAAGAAGTTTGATAAAATTTAGGGCCTTTTCATGTCAATGGCAGTGAAACTTTGGAGGGAGATTGCATGCTAATTTATAGCATATAACTCCATAGTACATATCCAATAAACAAAAATTAAGAATTGAACTTCATGAAGTCGAATACCAGAGTTCATGTGGCCTGATATAGGAGGTGCTCATATTGACTAACAGCTTCACCAAGTGATTATGATATATTGTATTCTAACAAACAACATTACGGACTAGAAGGAAAATGTTCATGTATATCATGCGTGAATCTAAGTGAGGTTTGCAGTGGTGAAGGAATTGTGTCGGGTTGCTAATCCATCATGTGAGTCATTATGCAGATCACAACTTCATAATAACTATGGCTGCATTTGATTTTGTGTAGGTATCTGGATCTTTTTGCCACAATGGCTTCCAATTCTCAACTACTGTTCCAAATGACCCTGATACACATGAAGACTTCCAACCCAATAATAAAGTTGAGAGTGGAACTTCCCTGAAGGATATTGTTGAACAGGTATACTAAAAAAAAGTGAATCTATGAAATTATTGCCAATCTGATCCTATATCTCCTTGTGATCTATAATCATGAAGAACTTCTGGTGTAGGATGTCAAGGAGAATCCGGTGATGATTTACATGAAAGGGGTGCCTGATTTTCCTCAGTGTGGATTCAGTGCTTTAGCAGTAAGAGTGCTGAAACAATATAGTAAGTGCCCAAATGTTGGATATTCTTCGATTAATTGATTCTTACATAGTCATAAGACTAGATTAGTCAGACTTCAGTTGCTTTAGGGTAGTGATGACTTAGAAGTAAGCTGTGAACATTTTGACAGTTACTTTTTTGTTTATCTCCAGTATTCTCCTTTTACATTGGTTTTCAGCTTGGTTGGGTACATTAACTTTATTTGTCCTCTTATCATCATTTGGCCTGTCCAGATGTTCCATTAAGTGCTAGAAACATTTTGGAGAATCCAGAGTTGAAAAACGCTGTAAAAGCCTTCAGGTATGCTCTAATTCTTTGATGTTTTCATTTTGTGATTGGTTTATCTCTTTATCTCCGTGTACATGGCTATCAACATATTTTATGTAATTGCCTTTGGTACCTGTTCATACTCTTTTAGGCAAGCTGCAGTGGTAAGCAGCATTATGTATTACTAGCTACCACTTTGTGCGGATATGTTTTATAAACAAAATCAACAAATAAAGAAAATAACATATTATGAAAGTATAAAATTAATATAAAAGTGTATATTATACAAATAGAGACAATATAATAATATGCTTTTTTCTCCTACTACTGTGATATTTAGGATGTGATTAAATTAACCATAGAGCATTCTAGTTTTGCATAGGATTTTGGTGCAATGACAATTAAGTGTGCCAGAAACTTCTCAAACTGCAACTGATTAAAACTCATTGGAGGCCGTATGCATTCTCAATTCTTTGTATATAGGGAAGGAAAGTAGCTGATATCAATTATTAGAGATTATGAATATTTTTAAAAGTTACCATCACTAATAATATCCTAGAGCTTCAATTTATGCATTTATTTGAACATACCATATTATTAATTAATCTTTGTGACAAATATTTAAAATAATTATTGTTTGATTCTGAAAATTTTGACAGAATAAAGAACTCAAACTTAGCTGTTATATATATATATATATATATATATATATTCCCCTAATAAGTTTCATATTAATTGGCATCAATATTAGTTATATTATATCATTTGTCCTTAAAAGAATTAAATCAAATATTACAATACTCTATATTTAAGATACCAAATGAATATAGAAAAAGGAGTTACAATAATCTATATCTTAAGAGACTTAAAGAATAGAGAAAATGAGTCCTACATGGCAGAAGCTATTGAGCACCTTTTCGTTGCTTCTACTTTAATAGATATATTTTAGTATTACAAAAGAATAGAGAAAAGGAGTTAGAACACCCTATATTTAAGAGCTAAAAAGTAGAGGAAAATGAGTCCTATGTGGCAGAAGCCTGCTTCTGATTTAATACATATATAGATTTTAAGTGAGGTTAATATTGAGATGAGTTTGTTTCCGAGATTTGTACTCTTTAATGCATAAGATCATCTGCCCATGTTTGTTAATTTGGTTTTGATTTCGCCCTAGTCCCATGTCATGATTTGTTCTTTTAATTGTTGTTGGGCTTCATCAAGAATTGACCTTCACTTTTTCATAGTAAACCTTAGCGGATAGTAGGGACATGTTATTGGTTTCTGCAATATCCTTTGAATTGCTATAAACTTACCCTGCAAGGATCCTTTGTTGTTTATTAGGGATCCACGCTTGTAAGAACTTATTTATTGATTGAGGACATGCCATCTGATCTTTCAAACCCTTCATTTCTATACAGCACCTGGCCTACATTCCCGCAAATTTTCATCAAGGGGGACTTCATTGGTGGTTCTGATATTATTATGAGTATGCACCAGGTACTCCTCATACTCCTTCTATCCGAAGTAGACTTTGTTTAATTTGGGCTGAAAACTATAGAATCACTTTTCTAAATACTGTTCTGCTTTGTACCGCTAATTTTATGTCATATTTTTCCTTTGCAGAGTGGCGAACTGAAAGAAAAGCTTCAAGACGCTGCAGTTAGCCAGAAGTCTGAATAAGCAAATCCGTGGTGAACCGTTAAATGAGTTGATAAATTACTAGAGACCTTTATGTGGTCCTCCTAGATAGCTGAAAATAATGGGATACAATTTGTAAGGTTCTTTTGTAAGCAGGTTTAGTCTCATCATTTGAAAATTTTGCATTTTTAGTTATCATATCAGGAACTGGATGCTATAATGACATAGTGATCTATCTAAG
Organism: Erythroxylum suave; assembly: GCA_027563595.1. Lineage (NCBI taxonomy): Eukaryota > Viridiplantae > Streptophyta > Magnoliopsida > Malpighiales > Erythroxylaceae > Erythroxylum > Erythroxylum suave. The sequence goes on along the minus strand of JAOSBN010000005.1, from coordinate 5,037,297 downwards.
TTTGGCTGAAAAAGTTGAGGCACGTGTTTGCCATTGGCACACAAATGAACTCTTATTTATTCTCTGCGTAGAAAGGTTTTACTAAGATAAAGAGGAAGTATACAAATCTAAAACAAGGGAAATTTAGAAGTTTAGATAATTTTATGAGGCCATTCCAAAGCTCAAGAAGCTTCCTTACCCTGAATCGATAGCTCAAGTAACGGAAAAAGAACTCGGGGAATCCAAAACTTGATTCCAAGCTCCATTGATAAGCTTATTTTGCTAGATCGTTGCTATTTTATATATCAAAGCAGAAGGCATTTATCACATCCAAACTTGAAAAGACGAGAAGAGGAGAACATTGTCAAGTATTTCAAGCAGTTTCACATGAAGTGAGAACACTCATTAGAGCTTCTTACATTGTACAAAGTGGTATGGCAACAACATAAATTAGAAGTACTGCAACACATCCCTTACTGTCAAAACCGGTAAAAGCCACGCATAGTTGTGCCATATGGGAAACCTGTAGCGGCTGGATTTTGGCCTTTGCTGGGGTTGAAGCGAGCATATGTTTCCATCTTTGCCAATACTAGCATATGCTCTTCATTCCTCTTACGCTAGTCTTATCCTCAGAAGTGCTGAAATCATCAACTTCTTGTGTCTAACTGCCTAAAACAAAATGCATGCTATTTCCAGGCTATCGTATGACTATGCTTATCAAAAACAAGGCTTCCATCAACTGTCAGGTGGTTGAACTGCATAAATAGCGAAGCATGTACTCATTAGAAGAGCAAGTATCAGCCAAATCCTGATGTATTCTGGTAATTGCCTTCTGCAAGGATTTCAAAGCAGGAAGCAGGTTTCTAGAGTTCTGTTGGATAGAGTTCCCGTGAGCTTTGCAGAGCTCCTGTAACAAAAGAATATCATAACCTAGAAGTTAAATCTGATACTGGATAAAAGATGATATTCAAAATTTAATGACAAAACATTACCTGAGACCAATGAAGAATAAACTCCAAATGTGGACAGCTCTCCAAAAGATCAGCAAGTGCATCTATTAACCTCTGCAGATATCGATAAGGTATTGAGGAGGCAACAGCAGGTATATCCATAGGATTAACAGAAAATATGCACTTTTTGATAAGAGAGTCCTCATTTAAACGAAGACTGAGAATCAAAGCTCTGTTTAGTTGATCTTCATTTAATGCTTCATCAACCGCCTGCATTCCAACAAAATTAAGGGTTGGACAATGTGTACTTTATATATCAATCACCAAAACAAGTGCTACTTTTAGCATATCACATGCTTAACTCTTGTTCCTTAAGAAAGGTTAGAACGATGATAAGAGTATCCACTCATTAATTCTCGTGTTTTTGTGGTCCTTTTATAGGACACATACCATCTCTAAGCATAGAAATCCATAAGAACCAAGACGAAGAACAAAATGAAGTACCTCAGGGGTCACATCTATGTCAAGATCTGTGGGGTCAAAAATAAAGGAGTCATCAACAGAATAAACTAGGACTCCCTCTGTCGTTGCAGCTGCAAAACTTCGCCCTGTTGGAGCAATTCTGAGGGATTTTGTCCGAATGATAGGCCTTCCACGGTTGGGCAGTGATCCAGGTAGATCATAGCCCAACTTTCCTTGAGTTTGTTTATCGATTCCTTCTTCTATATCACTGTCCTCGTCATCTATTAAATCAAGTGGGCCAGCATCTGTCATTCTCTTCGAGTTCAGGAAGTCAAGCACTCCATCAAGTGAGAGATTGTGAGTTATTTGAAATCGACGGAGCAGAACCTGTGTTTTAATATATAAGACCCTAATTACGACTTTGAACATCAAACAGATACAAATTAATGCACTTAAAACTGATGTCTGCAGTATAATCTAGTATCCTTGTTCAATATCCCCATGTATGGCAACAGCTGTGGGCTTTCCAGTAAATGAATGGAATACAACAATTTCAGGTCAAGATGATACTTTTAACTCCTATTGTTCAAAAGAAAAATAAATAAATAATTTATAGTAGAAGCATTTTAAACTAACCTGATCAGCCACATCGTACATACATATGAATTTGCTATTTCCACCAGCTAGGATGTAACTGCCATCAGCAGAATAGCATAAAGTTGTGAAACACTTTCCTGCAGTTGAGTTAGCTGCTGATCTACGATCAGTCATTAGACGCCCTCCAGAAATATCTCTACGGCCCTCAATGGTGTACATTAACACACCATCTATAGGGTCCCAGAAATGAATTTGCCCATCTAAAGTGCTGGAAGCCAGTTGCCTCCCATCTGGACGATAAACCACTGTAAGAACATCGTGAGTGTGAGGAAATGATTCAACAGCACCCTTTCCTTTAAAAACATCCCACAAGCGAACAGTTTTGTCCCATGAAGATGAAGCTAAAACATCCTGCAGATGCAACAGAAAAGTATGTGAATTCTCATGGATCAGTAGACATGAAAGTCGCACATCATATGGTTGGAAACCTATAAACATCAAACCACTAAAAATGTAGTCTGTCAACATGCCTGACAGTGGTTAGTTACTTGAGTTTCACAGGGAAAAATTAAGTCAGTTTCCATATAGTTCTGGGAGTGCATACAATAGAGGTGCAGAAATAACAGGGAGAAATACTATCTATAGCTTATGCTTAACTATAACAAGCCAACTGCACAATCATGATATCACTTACAGTGGTAGGAGAGAACATTAGTCCATGCACAGGACCTTCATGACCACTAAGGACATCCAACAAACGGCCTGTCTTCATAGACCAAACAAATACCTATTGCAAATATAGAGAAACTAATCGTCAGGAAAAAATCAAATTAAAAATCAGACTCAGCAGCCATCAGCAATGACAGTAAGTACCTCAAATGAATCTAGAGTGCCTGCACATATTACTTCACCACTTTGATCTGCTGCCAAGGAAACAAATTGCCTTGAAGAAGGAGTGGTAAACGTCCTAAAATTTCGATAGCGGAACAAATCCCATGCACGAACAGTCCCATCCAGAGATGCGCTCAATAGACAATGGTTATTAGCCATGAAATGGAGAGCTGTAACAGCATTTGTGTGCTCTGAGAAAGTTACAAAGCAAAAGCCAGATGAAACTGTCCACACCTGTAAAGAACAGGCATTTAATAATTTTACATGACATTATTATTGACCAAAAGAAAGTTCTTCAAGCAGAATAAATCCAGAAGGTTGAGACAACAATAGAACAACTAGATATGAAGCTTTAAAAGCAATATTTACAGGGTACCAGTAATATGCTTTTCTTATTGTATAACTGACGAAAATTCCCATCAATAATTGCTAATGCTCTCCCAGGTAAGTTTACATAAAGCTAAATCCACAAAATGGTAAGCCAGCCAACAAACTAGTTGCAATCTCTTTCATTCAATCCAAAAAGTGAACAACAACGCTTCTCAAACAACCACAACTTAACTTTGTCGTGGAAGCATCTCTAAACAATTCACTTACCTTCACTTTGTTATCATCAGCTCCGGTGGCCAACAACTGTGAATCGGGAGAATAAGCCAAACAATTCACATCAAAGTAATGACCTTGCTGCTTCAATACATAACTCTCGGACCGCCATTCCCACACAAGTAACTGCCCTAACTTGGCACATCCAAATGTCAACCAATTTCCAATCCCATTAAATGCTGCAGTAGTTATCTTCTCCCTTGAAATTGACAACAAATGCATGCAAATAAAATCCTGCATTTGGTACAACCCAAAAACACCGTTAGAAAACCCCACTACCATCATATCAAGCTCCCTATGGTAATCACAAGCCGACAACTTTGCTGGAGCTTGCATAAACCCATCTTTCCTCAGCAACTCCCACTTCCCCTTATGCAAATACTCCTCCTTTTCCTCTAAACGATCTTCCTTTCCATCAAACTCCTTCCTTTTCTTCACATTATTCTGACCATCACATTCCCCATCCCTCTCCGGTGTCTTGGGTGAAGACGGCTCAGAACTCTCCCCATCAGCTCCATCCACCCTCCCATCAACCCCACTATACCCCCAACTAAAAATGTAACCATCACGAGCCAACGTATAAACCCTGTTAACCTTCTTACCTTTATTATCATAACCAAAGAAGCAACCCATCACGGTATCCCTATGCCCTAGAAACAAAAAGGGTTTATTCAAAATCCCATCTTTCAATTTCTCAACACAAAACATCCTCGCTGTCAAATCCTTAGACCCAACAAGCAAATACCTACTATCACTATCCCAATCCAAGGCTGTAACAGTCTCTTCACAATCCGCCAACGTCCTAACCAATTCAAAAGCGAAGACTTCCTTACTAAACCGCGGTGACCGCCATATTTGGACCAACTTCCCGGTGGCCACCGCAATGAAATTGCCATCAGGACTAAATGCAAGGGCGTGTACGGTATGCTTGAAAGTAATCCGATGAAGAACAACGCGGCGAGGGATGTTTATGAAGTGGCAGCGGTTATTCTCGTCGACGGTTAGGAGAAACACGCCGTCAGGAGAGGCGGCAATGCGGCGGATGTTGGAGGAGGATTGTACCGGTAGGGTTATGGTCTGTGATTTTAAGAGGTCTGTGATCGTAACTCGGTTACCGACCGGGGAAATTAGCCGAGTGTTGTCAGTGACCACGGCGTTGCCTCCTCTATAAGGAGCTCCCAACAGATTCTGGAACCTGTAATTCATCACTCGCTTGAAATTTGCACAAAAAACCCACAGTTGGAAGCCTAAATGGGTCTATTAGGGTTTAAGGGGGTGGTCTAGGGTTTACCTTACCGGGTTCCGTAAGGAGGGGGTGGAGGGGTTTGCGAGCCGGAAACCCGACCCGATTAAGAAAGAGAAGTTGGTTATTTAGCTACTAAAAAAGAATTTCGAATGTATTTATCAAACTATTACAAGCTCTTTAATAACCTTAGCAGCTTCGATATTATATCGTAATTAATTAATTAAATAAGTACATTTTAAAATTAAAATTTATAATGTAATTAAATGTAACAATATTTATTTATTTATTAAAATATTATAATTAATTAAAATATAATTAATTCCAATATAAATTATAACATTACAAAGAAGTAATTTTACTAATTATTCTAAGGGTGTATTTGTATAGTGGGTATGAAAAAAAAGAAATAGGTATAGAATAAAAGATTGAGTTTGACA
>JAOSBN010000005.1:5003608-5023369 GCA_027563595.1 Erythroxylum suave | reverse complement strand
AATTATTCTAAGGGTGTATTTGTATAGTGGGTATGAAAAAAAAGAAATAGGTATAGAATAAAAGATTGAGTTTGACAGGGAAATATAATTATAGGGTTATTATTTTGATTACCCATTTTTAGGTAATATCCTATTTCTCTTATAATCTAGAGGAATGGATATCATTATTCTAGATAAATGGATTAATTAATTACATTATAATTAATAAAATTATAATTAATTAATTAAAATATTGTTAATAATTAATTAACTACTATATAATTAAAATATAATTTATTCATTAATTAAAATTAATTAATTACAATATAATTATTCATTAATAACTAATTAAAATATTATTAATAGTTAATTAACTACAATATAGTTAATTAAAATATAATTCTTTTATTAATTAAAATATTGTAATTAATTAATTAAATTATAATTAATTCAATAAATAAATTATAATTAATCAATTAGTTACAACATAATTAATTACAACATTTTAATTAATTAATATATTATAATTGAATATATTATAATTGATTAATTATAATATAATTAATTAATTAATTAAAATATAATAAATTTTTATTTCTTAATATTTTTTACAAACCAACCAATATCAATAATAATGATAATTATTCCTTCCTCTTAACCAACAATCATAATTATAATGATAATATCTATTCACATTCTTCACTATATTTATTTATATTCTTATTACTATTTCTCCGTCATAATTATAATGATAATATCTATTCGCTTTCCTCATTATATTCATTTATATTCCTATTACTATTTCTCCGTGCAAATCATCCGTGCGACCTTAATTTTTTCCAATAAAAGCATGCCAAAGACAAAATTATTTCCACTTTTTATTATAAGAGGTTAAAAAATAACTGTTGATTTTGTTAACCTTAAAAATTAGATAAAGACAAAAAACAACGCAATCTTTTCCCGCGCTCCATCTACAAGTTTGAAGAAGATAAGATGGTAAGCGAAAACTGAAATTAGATATCATCTATCTCTGTTGCAAGTTTATCTTAATTTAAGTTCTGTCTTCTGCAATCAGCGTACCTTGTTGGGATCTTTTCCCTGAGTTTTCTCGAGAAAGTTCATGATTTTTCATGTGTTGTGAACAATGGATGCTTCTTCACCTGAAACCCCGTCGTCTCCCCCTATTCAGGTAAGTCTTGTTTCATCGTAAAGACGACATCTTTCTCGTTCTTTCTATGATCAGAACGTTTTATTTTGATGTTTGGAAGTCTTTAGGTTGTTGTTTGTGTTTGGTTACTTGGGAAAGTTGGTTTCTTTTTTCTGTTAATCATGAAACTGAAGCATTAGTTGTGACTTTGTTAGAGAAGTTCTGTACTTTTGTGTTACTTGTGTATATAATTCAGAAGGGGCATGTCGTTTTATCTTGCAGGAGTCACCTTTCTTCTCCTACCTTAAAAATCTGACTCCCATAAGTCCAGCTGAGGCAGTGCGGTGTTTGTCCAGAGTATCTCTAACAAACTTTCCAATCCCACTCCCTATTTTCAGATCACCCCAAATAGATATTCAGAGACCGGCTAGTTTCTCACAGAGGTTTTTGTCTTGTGTACTCTTTAATGGAAAAGGAAACGCTGCAACTTTCTGATTTTTTATTCTATATATTGACAGAGAAGAGAAAGATGTTGAAGGTTCTGATGTTGGCGCAACAAGTAACGTGCAATTGCAGCCTGGGCTGTTCTGTTCTGCTGAAACGGAGGTACAGTCATGCAGTCCTTCAGGAAGCGTGGATGATTATCTGGTTGATCCTATCGAGGTAGGCGATCCTACAAACTCTCCTCAAGGCATCAATAAGCCCGATTCCTTGGGGAGTGCTTTCACTGGCCAAAGAGAAACTGTCTCAAAAGCTGATGATGTTCAAGAGGGAGAAGTCTTTCCTCCAAAAGCAATGGATCTGGTTCAGAACACCGAGTATAAAAGAATTGATGAATGGTTCGATGAGTTCTTGGGGTGTGCATCTGGAGCAGTTTGTGATAGTGTCAAATCTGATAATTTCCTATATTCTTTTCCTGAATCACAAGACGGAACTAAACTCACGACTCAGGTGATCGATGATACATTCAAACTGATGCCTTGTTTACCAGTTAGTACACCAATTGTAGTTCTCTTACTTCGAGGAACGACACCATTCAACTTTTCTTAAGATCTGGAACAAGAAATCTTAGTCAATTTCAATTCAGGTTTTCTAAAAGAATAAATATTTTTTTCTAATACAGGTAGTTCGCTTACATAGATTTATTCAATCCAAAACCAGAAGGACTGTGAATCCGGATGGTGTCTCATTCAGATCTATTACTGGAGGAAACTTTTCTCATGTAGACGATCATCAGTACAAAAATCAAGTGGCTGTGAGAGCTAGTTCTACGCCTTCTCAATCTCTGAACAATGCACTGCAGCCATTTCCTTCCCTTGATGGTGCAACGTTTGAGCAACAGGCAGCTTGTGAGGGGATAATTCCCACTTCACAAAGCACTGAACTGGTTTACAAATCAGACCAATTGAGCGCCAAGACTAATAGGCAAGTAAAATCGTATTCTTTTTATTTGTTTGACCTGCAATTTTAACTTTTCATGTTACCCTCTGAATTGAAAACCTGACATTCATATCCAGGAAAAGGGCAAAGAGTGAGATTGAGTCCAAACGCTGCAGTTGTAGGAGGTCAAGGTGCTTGAAACTGTAAGTGAAGTGAACTTGTAAATAGTTTGGTGGTTTATTTCAGTTAGCACATGCGAAGCTGTTGCATGTCTTGGTAAATCGTCTAGGTTCATTTTATCGGGCATAGTATCATCAATCACTTGTTAACGAATTATTCAGAGTATGAGCTCATACATTAAATTGCCAGAAGAGCAGGAGGAGATAAGACAATGTAAGGTATCCAGAAATTTCTGAACTGAGATTCATATGCCAGCATTGACTTGCATCTTTCAAAATGTGTGATCTTATGGTGTGCAAAAAGCATCACTGCCTCCTTGCTTCTTGTAAAAACATTCTCTTTGAAGCACTAAAATACCTATCTAGAGAAGTGATGTAGAAAACTGACACAGGATTTTCCATTAGCTGGTTTTATTCTTGACCCTATACTTCATTCTGAAGCCATTTGTGCTTTTTGCTGCAACTGTAAACTGTGATTTTAATCATTGTGCAGTTATTGTGAGTGCTTTGCAGCCGGACTTTATTGTCTAGATAGTTGTACATGTGAAAATTGCTTTAACAATACCGGATACGAGGACGTAGTAATAGATCACAGACAACAAATTGAAGCCCGTGATCCTCTAGCTTTTACTTCGAAGGTCGTCATGAATCATGCTACGAACTCTCCTGCAGATATGGTAGTAATGTTCATTTCCATTTGCAGTATTTAAGCACGAATGAACGATTACTGGGACTAATTTGAAGTAAAATTGATTTACAGAAAGATGGAACCTGTTCCACCCCATCCTCAGCCAGGCACAAAAGAGGATGTAACTGCAAGAAGACAAGATGCCTTAAAAGATATTGCGAATGCTATCAGGTTTGCATTGTTCTTGTAAAATTATAAACTTGGCATTGTTTCCATGAAATCTGGAGCCTGGAAGGGGTAAGATTCGGAATAAAAGGAGAAGCGATTTAATTTTCACTCAAGTTGTTAGTTCAAAGTAGGTTTTTGACATAAATTAGTGTCCCAATTCTGATTAAATATTCTACTATATGAAAAGGCTGGAGTTGGATGCTCTGATAGATGCCACTGCGAATGCTGTGACAATTCGTTCGGAAAAAGGGAAGGTGAGTCTTTACTTCTGTTGGGGAATAGACGTTTTATTAAGGTTGCATTCAGCTGTCTAATCTAATCTGTTGCATTAAGCTTGTCTCCTTGTATACTCTTTGTTCAACCATGAAACATCCAACATGAATTTGGTCTAGGAGGCAAATGCTTAGGACCAAAGCACTACCTTAATTCGGTTTTTTTTCTTTTTTAAAGTTTTTGGCAAGATGAATCCATATGGTGGAATCGCAGAAGAAATGAACTTAGATTCTTTCGGTCCGGAGAATCTACCTTACCTAATGCAGGATGCTTCAGAGACTCCAAGTGATTCTGCAGAAGGCAGGAATCGTTATCAGATGTTACCAACATGTGAAGAACTTGCCGACGTTGTGAGTCCACATTTTCAAGTAGGAGCAGCTGCTGCTTCAGCCTCACAAGATGAAGGGTCTCAATCACGTGAAATTAGCTACCCGTCATCAGTTAGTTCCTACCAGTGGGACCATTCCCCAAATGATTTTACACCAGAACTTCATGAAACTACGGATACAGCCGATTTCATCTGTGAGAGTCTTCTGAGCGATATTTTGAAGGACGATGATACACCAGAGACGCTGAAGGACATTTGTAGTCCATTAACGAGAGTGAAAGCTAGCCCACGAAATCCAAACCAAGTATATTCTCCACATACTCAACCACAGGAACTGGCACGGAGAACCGGAAGCAAGCTAAATTTGCCAGCTGTTCCTACCTTCCCTTCTCTTACCCCTTACGGAAAGCTAAAGAATAGGATCAATCAAGTTGATAGTCACCACAAAGATAACTCTGACAGACAGTGATAAGCATCAAAACAAGTGGCAGGCAAATTTCTGGCTAAAGGGGGAAAAAGAAAAAGGAGAATTGTCTCAGAAGCTTTGATCTACAAGCATCATTTCCTGAACGATGCTAAAATTTTATCTCTTTTCTGTTCTGGTAGGATTAAGTTATTGGTAGAAGTAGTTTCTGGTTATATAAGCCTAATTATCGTCAGTTGCAACTAGTTTATAGTCTCAAAACAATGGTCTGCTTTATCCAGATCAATCAATAATCATGTGTAGTAAGTGTTCCCTCATTATGTTTTTCTGCTTATATGAAATAAGGCATCTCTTGTGAGCAAACGTTTGGAACTCATACTTTTTTAATAAATGTTTTTACCAAGACGTGAAAATAGAGAGAGCAGGATGATTAACCGAACTTCACTGTATTGATCAAACTTCACTACAAAATGCTCTGCAAACCGAACTGACTAGACTTGTTACTTATAGATTACTACCAAAATGAAAGGGAAAACACATTGATCTTTTATTCTTCAGGCCAGGCAAGAGAATAAAAGGGAATTTGGAAGGTCAAATTATCTATACCATATACCCATACCCCATTTCAGTACATCTACCTACTTGTACAAATCCATTACTTTTCCTTTTCCCATTATTTGTTTTCCTTGCTCTTCCTCAGTAGCTTTATCTGGATTCTGATCCTCTAATTAAACTATCAACGGGATCCCTCAAGCCCCAGCCTTGAGGCAAGCCAGTTGCGGACCTCATCCATCTCCTTAGGGACTGTGTAATGACCAAGCCTATACAACCAAATAATGTGAATCAGTGAATGCTCTGATATTTACAGATGTCAGGTTTGCATTATTCTGTGCTTACATCAGAAACTAAATACTTACCCATCATGAGACTTGAAAACGAGATGACGAAACCCTGCTGCTGTCAATGAGTGTGCAGATTTTTCTCCATAGTTATAGGAAACCACATCATCACCTAAAAAGGGATGGTAATTGCATTAGATGAAAGATAAGATGGAAAGGTGAATTATTTTTCTGAGAGACCTCTAAAAGTCATGTTCTACTAATTTTGAGTCAACTAGCCAGTTAATAATGGTGCAGAAATGCTAGGCTCATTCTAGAAATATTCTCCTTCTATGATGCAACAAATTGTCAGTAAAGCAATAATATTGTGCATGAGAAGGAAAGACTCAACTGTACTAAGATTTTCGAAGTGCCACAACTGATAATATTTTGTGTCTGAAAATGTAAACTTAGGAGATAATTGAAAGACAAGATAAATAAGAGGTACATACAAGTTCCATGACAAAGCAAAATAGGCAAGGAAGCAGCACGCCCCGCAGCCTCATGAGATCCTTCTATTTTGTTCTTTAAGCTCCTGCAGCACAATAACACTTGATTGTTAAAATCTGACGAGTTTTGATACATACACACCTCATAAGGCGTGTGGATGAAAATGTAGTTTACCTATTTGAAGGGTAATTTATTCCCAAGAGTAAATCATCAAATTAGTTACTTGGGAAATCATTTTAGGCCATACCGTGAACAAGGAAGCCAGCCACTTAGGCCAACAACTGCCCTGAGGTTGACAACATATGGGCTGCCATTCCCATATCGTCCCAAAGCAAAACAAGTCGCCGAGTGAAGAGCCGTGGCAGCACCCATGCTGAATCCTCCAATACCAACTTTGACTGAAAGTGCAACAAGAATCAAACTGCTTATACTTAGTTGTTGAGCTGACAGAAGCTTATCTATCATGCATGTAAGAAGATTTGAACCTGATTTAAGATCTATAATAACATAACAAGTCTAAGATGTCCAACCTAAAAGCAGATATGGGCAATGGTGCAAGGTTGAGTATCAAGAACAGAATTCCTATTTTCTTACGATAATTTAAAACACCCAAATCTTCAGTCACTAATTAACTGTTCGGGAACAACTGCTAAATTGATATTATTCTACAACATTTAGTCTTTGATTCCTTGGAGTGAGGTCAACTTGCTTGTCACAGACTGGACACGTATGAATTTGTCAGAAGCTCACAACAAGTGAAATTTAGACTGCACTGCCAAGTAGATGCTTCTGAAAAACTAAATGTTGAGCATACCATCAGCTGGCTCTGTTGACAATAAGTTTGCAATATGAGCTGCTGAAGCATCCAAACCCTCCAAGTCATCATGAGCTTCTTCAGAAATCTCCGCAACATCAAACCCTATACAGGTTAGAAGAGCCTTATGGTGAGTCTATATATAAAAAATAATGATGGAAAGAATGCTTTCCAGTCCTAAAGACTAATTGTGCAGATGTGCAAGTTATTTCACTAAGCAAAGCTAGAGGGCATATATCTTACATGCAGTACAAGGAAATCCCCCAAGTAATGCTACGGGACGAGTAGGAGCCGTTGGGCAAATCCATTTAATCTACATTGGAAGAGTTAGCAGAAAAATAAGATACTTATGGCTGATAAAATAGCAGCTCACCAGTAATCGAGGATAAAACAAAATCTCAGGTGAGTGTACAAGATGCATCCTTACATTTGGAAGGGGAAGGTTTTCCAGGAGCTGGGACCAGCTGCAATCAAGTACATGATAAATGAGAAACATATATATCTGCAACATTAACTTCCTATGTTCTTCATCAGGACCATAAACAAACATATTAATCAGCAAAAGAAAGAGTATAAAATTGCCAATGGGAGCTCCTGTGAATCCAAAAATAAATTGCAGAACATCAATGTTGTTTTCCTATATACTTGGACTACAACAAGCATTTCAAAGGCTAAAAGATGCTGCACAAATATCAGCAAGTTGCTAAATCATACTAGTTTTAACTCAAATAAAAGGTTCCTGTTCGTTCCTTATTCTTCACACTCTAGGATATTGAACTTTTCTGAAATAAAGGACATCCATGACTATTTGGTTGCCAGAATTCAGTGAATGGGCAGTACCCTATTCATGAAATGTGACATGCACTACTTTACAGTCCAACTCACTCAGTATAAGCTTAGTATAAGATGAGACAATAATAGAAAACGAATAGGAGAATCTTTATAATTTCACGGCTTCCAAAGCTTGCCAAATGGAATTTATTCTAACAAGAATCGCAACAAAAGGAGCCCAACATTTTGAAAAGTTTGACATCACAAGGACCCCTTTACTAAAGAACATGCCAGTATATTGACATTTGCAAGCTCCCAACTTTTTCACATCCTCCAAACCAAAAAGTCCACCGTTCCAGCAGAATAGAAGGAAAATGCGTAAACTGACAAGTTTAGAATAAATATGAAATGCTGACAATTAATATTTATCCCTCCACTAGTTCAATCAAACTGTTCATTAAATGAAGTTACTGGAAAGATGAATAATTTGGCTATACAGTAGATAAGGAGACATTGAGGCTTGAAGACTCTAATGACGGTATGAATGAAACTAGAAAGTATAGATTTGAGTGTGCGTCTAAAATAGGAGTCCTAATGGGTCCTTACAGCAAGAGTTTTCATTGCATACAAAGAAAATTTTGGAACATAAAACTGGACTTTCGATGAATAAGTAAGTTGCACCTATGTGATGAATGACACAATAATGGGGAAGAACACAACTAGAGTACCTTGAGCCATTGTCTCCGAGACCATGTAACCAAACAATGGTAGCCTGGTGTTTTCCTTTTGGCCTCACCACGTAAGTCCTCCCAAACTCAAATGATCTTCTAGCAGATCTACTGCCTATATTATCAACAACAGAGTCACTTCCAGATATAAGGATACTAAAGCATGAACGGAAATCTTGCAATATGAACCGAAAAAACTTGTTTTGGAGTTGTAGAAGGCTAATTCACAGAAGAAACCCCCAGATTTACCAAGTTGGCCAGCTCAAATGTAATACAGAAAAGAACTTATAAAACATAAAAGTTTAACAACTAACAAATATATAGGCAACATGCATGTTCAAATGAAGAAAAAGAACAGGACATAGAGTGATGCGAGAAACAAACCCGAACCCATGGAATGATGCTGTTGGTAGCTCATGTCCGTGTTTGAAACCGAACAGCCCAGCTGTTGCAATGAATGAATGAAAGAGGAGATGCTGCAGTGATAAAGAAACCCAGAGATATATTGTCTATTTATAGGGAGGAAAAGGAATAAAACAGGTGAATATGCATATTTTCACTATCAAATCTATGTGTAATGTGTACACCAGCTACATATTGCTGCCAGAAACCACGTAGAAACTTGAAAAGGGAGAAGCATCCATTGAAATGAAATTGTAAAATAAAGAAGGCAAAGGACAAAATAAAAGCAGCAAATCTTTTAACAGCAGAAAGAATCTAGCAGCGCCACCCAGCTAGGAGAGAGAGAGAGAGAGAAGGAGTCTCTGGGTTTTGCTACATGGAGAAGAATCTTATGCTTATGGGAAAGGAAGTGCCCAAAAATAAAGCAGCTCACAACTATCAACCACAACAAGAACAGCAGCAAGCAACAGTAGCAGTGATCAACAACAGCTATCAAGAATATTTCTGAAAACTAAGAGAACAATCCAAGTTTGCAAAAGAAAATCTTTTTTCAATCATTTGTTTATGAATTTCTCATGATTGACAGATGCCCATTAACAACAAAGTTTAAAGAATGAAGCTTTCGAGTGTCCCATATATCAATCACAAACAAACAAAATCTTCTGTCATAATGGAAGCACTCAATAGCGGAAAGAAATTATGTAAAACTTTACTTTCTTTGCAAAGAAAAAAAGAACAATAAAATAAACAGATATTCTTATATTTGCTTTGCAAATTGCAACCTGGAATTTCTTTGTTAAAAAATGGTTGTAAGAAAAAGCATGTGACCTTTTTTTCTTTACTTCCATCCTCTTTCTTGCTTTTTCTGCTTTACCACTATAATAATTTCTTGGATTGCTCAAGTCCCACCAACAAAAGGTTTTGTTTGTTTATGCTCATGTGAGAAGACATAATGAGGACATAATAAAGCCAAAACTAAATCTTCTGTTAATGAGTAATACATATCCCAAATGCATATTGTACGCAGGAACTTGTTTGAATGTGTTTATAAAAACTCTACATTCCATTTTGAAGCTACATTATAACAAGCCGAAGTGGTTTAGAAACTACCTTGCAGACCCAAGTTCCTGTCTTGTATTGTAAAATAAAGTGAACTTGCCTTCTCCAGAGAATGTCAACTTTCCAGGAACTCTTCACTTTCTAAGAAGTATCTTAGAATAGTTACTTCAACAATCTTCCCATTAATTTGGTTCGTATTAGATTGCCACAAGCCTTAACAACCCAACTTCTCCAATTCATGTCACCCCCATTGTGTTTCTGTCTCTAGCATGGTTGGTAGTGGGAATCTCTAAATGGGGTGTCACTTCAACCAATATGATTAACACCAAGCATGAGATTTTTACACCTTAACGCAAAATTTATCTTTTTTCCTACCAAATTGTCCCGCCCATACACAAGATCCAAGGAACTGGAATATGACTTGTTCCATGTGATTGGCTACTTAATTTGTAAACAAGGGGCAGTGGCATATATCCTGAAGCTGAGGAAGATAAGTTTTGATATCAAAATCCACCATCAAGTGTTTCCATACACCAAAGAATGACAGAGAGATAGATAGGTAGAGTGTTAAATGTTCTAGCCCACCATCATCACATGTCACTTTTGTAGGTGACCCTATAGGATGCAGCCTTAATGCAGGTGGAGAAGAATTTCTGTTTCATATATCAGATAGTTTTAAGTGCTTTCATAGTTGTATCCAACCCAAGAAGTTTCTGTACAGCAACTTTTTACAGGTGAATTCAAATCTCTTTCCTTCTTCCATAGCTATACAACCCAAGAAGTTTCTGTACAGCAACTTTTTACAGGGTGAAATCAAAATTCTTTCCTTCTTCCATAGTTATACATGCCCCCACTAACTTACCTTGATTGAATATTGCTCTGTTATTGTATCTAAATACAGTTCATGCTGAATACACTTCAGATTCTACGTACACTTAACAAAAGCTAATGTAATTTTTTAGCAGTTGACCAAACATTTTGCAATTGGTTACAGCAGTAAATGGCAGCATCTGATTTCCTTTTCAGGTCAATATTAGAAGAGATGAAAAAAGAAAGAAAGGTGCAACTTTTATGTTTGTCAACTCCTTTCCTTTCCTTACCCCACACGTAACAAAGGAAGAATCATATCCCTATTACCAGAAAAAAAAAAAAGCAAATATACTTAATCTGGTGGGTTTTGTTTAACAGTAGACATCATATGCTGTTGGCACTAGTGAGTTAATGGACATTAAAATACTAGCAAATTATGGACAAATTTACATAAGTTGGCAATTCAAGTATTGCAAAGAAACCATTTTGATATAGAACAAGTTGCTTTTTTTTCTAATTTTTTTTTATAGAAAATGTAATGCAAATCCCAGGTACAAAGTTCTGTTTTTTAAGGATTGCTCAGAAGCTGGCTTCCAAGATTATATAATAAAGTTAAATTTATTGAGGGGACAACAAGGGCCACAATTTCAAGCAATTGTCAATAAAGTGCAATGCAAGGCATCAATCATATAGAAATCTAAGGTAATAACTGTGTGACTAGACATGTGTGAAGGACATGAAAATAGGTTAGGTTTCCCTATGCCCCTCCTGCAATTTAACCCAAGATAATGTAAGTAGATATAAAGAATGATTAGGCTTGTCGGGTAGGCTGGTACATATGCAGATTATGAATTGATTTGCAGGAAAAAAGCTACATAAGAAATAGGTTGAGATGGATCCTACTGGTCTAAGTTTGACTTAGATTAATAATTAAAAATATAATTTATACTTTTCTTTAGCAAAAAATTTAAATAAAATTATACTCTTACCTTTATTTTACTTTTCACTTTAATATTATTAAAATAATACTCATTATATTTTAATATTATTAACAGAATACTTATCTCACCTTAAAAGCGGTAACGTAGATAATAATAAGCGCTAATTTAGATCTTTTGTAAAATGTTAATATAAAAATCACAATTTTAACAAATATTTAAAGTAATTATTTTTAAAATCAATGCTTAGTAGGTCCAAATTACTTAGTTTTAATATGATATAGAGTAAAATAATATTATTTTAATTCTATCTTTTAAACTAATATCATTTTAAGAAAATCCTTAAATCTTAAACTTGAAAAGGCCTCCAACTTACACTAATTCCAAGTATTCCTCTATGAAATTACATGGCATAGTTTGGAATTTTAGTAAGAAGAATTTGAATTGAAAAGAAAAAGGGTTTCTTGGTAGTATTAATAAGTTAGCTTACATAAGCAAATGTAAAGTGATTGAAAGGAGAGGAAGCATTTAGCTTTAAATGATTTGTTTAATTGTAATACAAATTCTTAATGTTATACCAACCCTAATCTATGATTTGATATAAACTTAGAACCACAAAGGTACCTCCAAAAACAAAAACAAAAAAAATGATTCTTGGCATGACATCCACAAATTTTTATAAAACAGAGTGAAATATGTGGATGAAAAGCAATAACATCAAGTAGGAACGGATTAAAAGAGATAAAGAGTAACTGATCTCATGATTCTTACCTATAAAATTATGAAAAGACAAGCTTGGATTTGATGTTTTAAAAGCATTTGCCTCAAACAAATGAGCATATAGTGTTCATAAGTGGTTATTTCCAAGCATTTTATGGAATGATGATGTGGGTAAGGCTTGCTTGATGCACTACCTGAAATGGAGTTTGGAAACAAAAATGTTGGAATTTTTTGGAAATCTTTGGTAGGTTTAAAGGAATATGTGATTCACGAAGAAGAAGCAAAGGAATTAATTCAAGGGAATAAAGACCTTTTTGTTGTTGTTCCTTTTTTTTATAATTGGTAAGGATTGTGACTAAAGGGATTTCTGAATCAATTCCTTTTCGATTCCTCTCCATGAAAATCGATTTTGAACTGTTGCTTTTTGTTTTATGTCATGACATGAGAGCAATTGCCATATTCTGATTATGTCACTTGATATGGATGTGTTCATAAGAGAATGACACCTGTCTTCAATTTCTGTAATCTAATCATATAAAAGAATGACATCTGTCTTCAATTTCTGTAATCTAATCATCTTCTTTACTGTTTTTGTATCATAATCATATGGTTGAATTCGCGTTCATGTCTGGAAATGTCTGGCGATGCTAGACATTATGTTCTAATGGTGTCCAGAACTAACCAGAAATGGATGGACTTTAAGGACGCAGTATGATTAAACTCTTGAAAATTACTCATTTAACATTTTATATATATATATATATTGATTTAAATAAAATTTAAAAGCCTGTTATAAATACTTTTTAGTTTTCGAATTTAAATATAATTCTAGTATGACTATATATGCCACAAGTTTGTGCAGAGAGAACCTGAAAGGCCGATATTGTGAAGCCCAACTTCACTCGGTGGCAAATGCACCATAGGAGTCACTCTTCTGTATTAAACCTGGACCTCCAAAAACATAATCCAAAAATCTATGTACTATAGAAGTCAATCATCTGTATTAAACCTGGACCTCCAGAAACATAATCCAAAAATCTATGTAAATGCTTGAATTAGGAATGGTAATTGATCGGATACATCTAAACCCAGCTCAAAGTTCAGTTAATTCAAATCTGATCCGAGCCGAACCCAGTTTGAACTGCTTCGGTAAGATGTTTAAGTGGAACTCAATGGTAAAAACAGAAGAATATAATGGGAAATCCAAGGTAAAGGTTCAATGATTCTTGTAAAACTAACATCAAGATGTTCCTTTAAAGAATATAAGTGTAGTTACCAATTATTGGCCATGCATAGAAGCAAAATCTAACAAGATTCACAGTTTTTTCAACAGATAGCCAGCCGTGTCTACATAATCACAAAAAGGACACGCTGCCAGAGCAACAGCTACAAATTTTATTGCGACGGTAAAATTGAGATCTGTGATTAGTGATGATCGTCATCATCACCATGTCCATCTGGAGGTCCACCAGGGCCAACCACCTCCAACTGTCAAATGCCAACAACATCATAATCAAAAAAGTCAAGCTCCAATGAAAGCAGAACTGCAATTTTCACTTTGAACGTGAAGCAATGACGTCTATATGAGGATATAATCAGAAAAAATGATTTGTATGCTTAAGACTAAGTTGTTAATTATGCTTGATGCATATATAATATGGTTTATGGTCAAGCAATCTACATAATCTGTTAAACATACAAAAAATTTGTCGGACTTAGCTGTTAATTATCACAAAATTTGTTAAAAGATCCAAGCCTCCTAATCAAATCTCACTTTTGATACCATAAAACAGCATCAGTTCTGCGTTCAGTCATCCAAATCCACGTGCACTATGTATGAAGTTAAACTACCTAGTACCTATAACAAACATTTAATCGGCTAACATATGGCTAGATAAGCAATACCCAAATTATTGGATTTATTCAGCAAAGAACCTAGCACCTCTTTATCAGATTGAAATTACCCATCTCCCTCACTCAATTAGCTCAGGATCTTGGACAGTGTGTTGAATTTAGAAATTTCTTTTGTATTTCTAGAACCCACTTTGTCTGGTTTTCAAAACATTTTTTGTGATATAAAACTAAAATAAAAACAGAGAATCCATTTTCTTTCTTTTTTAGTAAAAAAAAAATGGAGATTGTGTAATCCGTCTGACTCACTCAATTAGCTCAGGATCATGGACAGTAAAACATTCGTTTGCATATTGGCATTCAGGTCATGCATACATTAACACAAAATCCTGTTGAATGGCGCCAAACTATAGAAAACTAGGAAATATCCCCATATAAACGTCAAGATCTAGCTAACTCCACTCCAGAAAAGGTCAAATTTTGAGCATTTCAATTGTTACCCTCCACTTACCACAAAGTACTGTGAACAGACAGGACATTCATGAGGCTTGCCCTTCTCCAGCCAAAACCAGACAACATCATGTTCATCCTCTATAATTGAAAGGCATCAAACCATGTTAAGTAGATGCGAACAATTGCAAAAGTTCACGTCCTTTAATGTAACGTAGAATGCATCAAAGTATATCATGAAAAAAGAATTATAGCGATTTAGAGATTGAATAGTATAACTCACCTCCTTCGCCTCCAGGACATCCAACTATTCTCTTGTCATAATATGATTTGATAACAGCAGGTGCTTCCTACGAGCACAAAATAACTGAAAAGGGTGAGAAAAGCAAATATACATAGTGCAAGATCATTGCTACACTAAAAACAGAAGACTTATTATAGAAAAGTTTGATAGCAATGCAACACTAATCATAAATAGCAGGCAATTCAAAAGATCTAACGCAAAACCTATTGCTTCAATTAGTAATTTACATCACCAAGATTGAGCTTAAGAATGCTACTCAACCTGTATTTTTTATAAGTAAATAGAATAACAAATACCTTCCCGCTCTAGTTTGATAATGGATCAAATCCTATTATTCTATGTAGAACCCCATTCATTCCTCTCCACAAGTCATCAATTATGATAAATTCATTAAGTAGCCTCCCAATTCATCAACTAAGAAATTTTTACCCAGTCGTCATAAAGCCTACACAAAAATGGTATGTGACAAAAGGAATACAAGACAAGTCCCCAGCAGAGAGCTCATCAAAACCATAGCTTGAGGGATGCAAATTCAGCAAAAACAAAAATGAAACAAACACTTGAACATTCCCGCAATAACAGTAACCATACAGCAGTAGATGATACCAGCATAAATGACAAGCAATTATCTACTGGTTAAAACCTAAAATCCTATATCTTAAAAAAGGTATCTTGAGCTAAGACAAGATTAGCTAAGGGGAAAAATGTAAACGTAAACTAGTTAGACAACGGAATGGCAAACAAACAAATGATTCGCACAATAACATAAAATGATTTGATTCTTTGTGAGATAAGCACATACCTTTGTGCCAAAAGGACCCTCAGGATGGTCAATGTCGAGAAGTTTCCTTCCCTAACACAAAATAAGATTTTGCAGGTGAGAAAATGCAACCAAGAGAAACATTATGCAGATACTAATTCAAACAGCTGCTTAATTCCATTTTCCTTCAACTTTTTTCTTGATTAAAAATCTAATAGTAAATAATAATGAATAGAAAAAACCCAACCTCAAGCTCGGCTTCAAGCTCCTCCCGCTCGTGTCCAGTAGCAATAGGCATCACATCCTCAACTCTCTTCTTCACTGTAAACCAAACATTTCCGAATCAAAATCAAATCCGTTAGACAAGCAACAAGAAATACTACTAGCAGAAGATCTGAAACAGCAGTTCCACAGTACCAGAGTCGTCACTGAAGTATCGATTAAAGAGAGAAGCAGAAGGTGAAGGAGAAACGACGGATCGAACGACTGAGGCGGCGGCGGAGGTAGATCGGGTAGCGGTGTTGGAGGCGGCAGCGAGGGTTTTGAGGTGTGAAGAGGCAACTCTCCTCCACATCGTAGCTGTTAGCTTTTGTAGTGTAATCTCTTCGCTGTGCCTCTCAGGTCACACCCTGTGTGCGTGCTCTCGTCTCTCGACTCTATTTCCTCTTGCCTCTGTTTTTTGCGCATTGGCAGTGAGGAAACCGAAGAAGAGGTAATTTTGTTGTTCGAGTGGAATTGACTCGCCACGTCATGATTCTTTTTTGTTTTTTAAATTCCCAAAACCATTAATTTCATCAGGTATAATTTAATTAATCGCATTTAACTAATTAATATAATGAATCAAGTATAAAAAATTATTAATTTTTCAATTAACAATAAAATACTCAAATTTTTATTTTTTAATTATACCTTAAATTTAATGTTTCCGTTAATTTTGTTGACGTGATTTATCACATGTTTCAGAAACCTTAACTTAATATATACGTAAATCAAAATTAACATAACAAATGAAGATTAATGAAATATTGTCATTTAATTGCGTACGTAATTAAAATGATATTGTCGTTTAAAAATGACCTAAATCAGGTTATGCAGTTTCAATGACCTTACATTTTGATTTTAATTTTTTCTTCGTTTTCAGTTTATTCTCTCGATGTCTTCACCTTTAGATTTTGAAATTACACAGCGCTAACGTTCTCACACTAAGAGCATCAGAAGAACGAATTAAAAATGAAAAAACTTACTGATTTAGTAAGCTGTAATGTAAGAGTAGTTTGCAACGTCAAAAGAACAAACAGAAAATAAATGATTAAGTGCATCAGGAGATCAATAGATAATGTCAAATTGGAATTGAAGAAAATTGAAAATTTGAGTATTCAATTGTCACTTTTTGAAATTTGAGTTACAATTAAAAAATTTTGAAAATTTAGACACTTTATCGTTATTTTTTAAACTCGGGCTATAATTGAAAAATAACGAAAGTTTGGACTTTTTTTTACAATTAACCCAATTTATAATATAAGAAAATTGAAAGTTCAGATACTTTATTGTTATTTTTTAAAGTTTGGACTATAATTAAAAAAATGACAAAAGTTTAGATTTTTTTTAGTAATTATCCCAATTTATAATATAAGAAAAATGAAAAAATATTTATTATATTTAAATACTTCTAAAATAAAGTAAGAAAACGATTATGTCTAAAAAATAATATTTTATTAAATAAAGTTATTCGAACCCAATTTACGAGGCACAATTTGATTCGGTGGCAAATACGCCATTTAAAATTTCATCCTATCGTGGTCACGTAGGTATAGCTCTTTACTGAAACAACTATGAATACTCTTTTTTTTTTTTAATGCATGGTCAATTAGTGACTATATATTCTTTAATGTTAGTTTTTTTTAAAATTCCTTCTTTTATACTTCCATTTAGGCATATCAATGGGTCACCCTCATCCTGATCCATCCTATGAGCTGACGGGTGATAGATAGGCCACGTCATTTGATTTTTTTAAGTAAAAAAGTTTCAAACATCGTCATTTTAGAAAAAATGGACTCTCCTGTGACACTGCCTGACCTAACCAACCCTGGCAAAAAAAGAGATGAAATGGGTCGTTATTGCTATCTCTACTTTCGTTAAAAAATAACAAGGAAAGATATGTGATATGAACTTTACATATAGAGTAATTAATGTTACTTATATAAAAATTTTCAATTTAACTTTTAATTTTGATTTGAACTAATTAAACCTAACATGACTAATAATTTGTTATAATTATTAGTTTAGGTTATGTTTAAATAATTTAGGATACATTTAGAAGTTGAATAGTATTTGACTATTTGGCAGTTTCTTACGACATAAATTATTGCGATGTTGCCAAAGTCAATTTCTAATGTTTGAAGCTCAAATCGCAACTACACCACCCAAGGAGGGAAAACTACGTACAAGCGTAGATAGGATAAGAATAATGATTCCAAGAAGGGATGACCATGAGTCAAAATGGGGTAGGGATGGCTAGGCTAACTCGAGCTCGAGCTTTGCCCGATTAGAGACTGACCAATTCGGTCCGATTTGTTAGTTAAAAATATTCAAAAAAAATGACATTATTTTGTTGCATTTGACATGGTCTTAAGACTAGGTCGGGTGTAGAAAGTCCTAGCCTAAGCCTACTTTGAGGCTC
Source organism: Erythroxylum suave (assembly GCA_027563595.1). Lineage (NCBI taxonomy): Eukaryota > Viridiplantae > Streptophyta > Magnoliopsida > Malpighiales > Erythroxylaceae > Erythroxylum > Erythroxylum suave. The sequence goes on along the minus strand of JAOSBN010000005.1, from coordinate 5,005,188 downwards.
GATTAGGCCCAAAAAAACTTGACCAATTATCCGGTCAACTTAGACTTGACTTATTTGACTTCGACTTAGGCCCGAGCTCAATTGCAATGCTTAGATTGTGGTCGAGTTTGAGACAGTTAGGTTTGAATCCAAAACTAACCTGGGGTGTGCTTGTTTAGTGAGTATGGAAACACAAGAATAGGTATGGAATGAAAGATTAGGTTTAGTAATGATAATAAACTGACTCATCAAAATACTTATCTTACTGATCAATATATCAAAATAGTAAAAATATTTGATTGAACTTTAGGAATGATAATAAGCTGACTCATCAGCAGGTCTCGCTAATTTTTTAAAATTAAAATTATAAAAAAATTAACTAAATTCTGGTCTAGATTGCTCAGGTTCAGACTTACCTGAAGCCAAACTCTTATTTAGAAAAGTTAAATCTTGAACTAATATGAACCTTATTTGGGCAATTAAAACACTTACACTTGAGCCGATGAGTCAATCCATTATTATCCCCATTAAAATTGTAATAAAAAGTTAATATCTTCATTATATTTTGTAATAAATTAAATTATCAAGACAAAAATTTAAAACATTTTTTTTTATTTTAAACAAAGCTAAATTTTGATTATAATAAAATTAAAGTATTGATTTGTAGTTAAAAAATTAAATTAATATTAAATATTGCCAAATGTCTATGCTCTAGCATACAGGCCCAAAAGAATACAAATTAAGGTACGACAACTTAACGTTTTAGCCGTGACATGCAAATTTAATAAAATTTAAATTAAATTTTGCAATTGACAGCTAATCATGCTTCTTTCAAAATCCACTCAAACACGGAACAAACATTCTCACTCCAAAGCCAGCCTTAAAATTTCATCCTCTTGTGATTATATAGGCATAGCTCTTTATTGAAACAAACGTGAATAATGTTTTTTTTTTAATGCATGGTCAATTAGTGACTATTTATTCTTTAATGTTAGTTTTTTTTTTTTAATTCCTTCTTTTATACTTCCGCTTTAGCATGTCAATGAGCCACCCTTGTCCTAGCCCAGGGTCAGGATGGGCTCCCTCGTGGCCCGCCTTATGAGCCAATAGGTTAAAGGTGAGCCAGGCCATTTTATTTTTTAAGTAAAAAGGTTTAAAAACGATGTCATTGTAAAAAAATGGGTCAGCCCATGGTCCAACTTGGGTAGACCATAATTAACCCGTGACTCACTTTTTACCCAACTAAAAAGGAGATGGTCGGGCTGTTTTTGTCATCCTTATTTTGGTTGAAAAATAATAGTGAAACATACGTGATATGAACTTTATATATAGACTAATTATTATTACTTATATAAAACTTTTCAATTTAACTTTTAATTCTGATTTGAACTAATTAAACCTAACATAATTAATAATTTGTTATAATTATTTTAAATTGTTAGTTTAAGTTTAAATAACTGAGGATACACTTAGAAGTCAAGTAAGATTTTGGTAGGTTTAAATAATTCGGCATACATTTGGAAGTAAATAGTATTTGACTATTTTGGAATTTCTTACGATATAAATTATTGCGATGTTGCCAAAATCAATTTCTAATGTTT
>JAOSBN010000005.1:4981557-4993596 GCA_027563595.1 Erythroxylum suave | reverse complement strand
TAAATAGTATTTGACTATTTTGGAATTTCTTACGATATAAATTATTGCGATGTTGCCAAAATCAATTTCTAATGTTTGAAGCTCAAATCGCAACTGCGTCACTCGAGGAGGGAAAACTACGTACAAGCATAGATAGGATAAGAATGATCATTCGACGAAGGGATGACCATGAGTCAGAATGGGGTAGGGATGACTAAGCTATCTCCAGCTTTGAGCTTCGCCCGATCAGAGACCAACCAACCTGGGCCGATTTGTTATTTTAAAAATATTCATAAAAAGACATTATTTTGTTGCTTTCGATATGGTTTTAGATTAGGTCGGGTCTAGATAGCCCTACCCTAAGCTTAGTCTGAGGTTCGGTTAGGCCAAAAATCTTGACCAATTATTCGGTCAACTTGGGCTTGACTTATTTGATTTCGGGTTGGCCCCGAGCCTAATTATTATGCTTAGATTGTGGTCAATTTAAACCTGACACGACTAACTCAAACATAATTTTTATTTTAAAAAATTTTAAATATAAACAACGTTTTTAAGCCTCGACCTGACTCGACTCTAATACTGAGTTTGGTTGATGTCTACGTGGGTGGAGATAGATAACAAAATGGACAGATTATGTATCGAACAGTATTTAATTGCTGACACTGCCTATTTTTGTTCCGTCTTCAGTTCACAAAAATATAAATTTTTTATTCCTTCCAAAATCATGACACAATTTTTTTGTGCTTGTCACAGAAACAAAACACACAGACTGTTGGACAAAAATGCCTCTATATTATTATTAATATTCCACACATGCCCAAGTGTATAAATAACAAAAAAAGAAATTTTTAATAAAATATAAGGCTTAAATATATCTTTAACTTATTACGTAATTAAATCCATGAATATTTGGATGCTTTATTAAATTATTATATACTAAAATTTCTAACTTGTAGGATTTTTTTATTCAATAACTCATTTCATTAAATTTTTAGGTTTCTCATTTCATTAAATTTTTAGGTTCTTTATTTATTTCATCGTTGTTAAAAAAATACAAATATAATAAAAAATTATTGATATAATTATAACAATATTTACGTAATTCATTTCATTGTTAACTTGTACGAATTTTTTACTATTCAATAGCTCATTTTATTAAATGTTTAGGTTCTTCATTTTTAATTCCTTATTTATAAATACAATTAAAAAATATTAATGCAAATCATTCGTTTTAAAATAATAAATAAATTACATATTTTCAATCATATTTTACTATATGGGTATTTTGATTATTGACAATATTTTCTATGTTCTGTTAACTATAACTAAATATATTTTTGTCCTTAAATATTTAATTTTATTTATTTTATCTATTACAATTAAATACCTTATTGTCTCTAATTTTTATTCTATTATGTCTCTAAAATTTTGCTTAATTTTATCTTAGTATATGGATTAATATAATTAGCATAAATCTAACAACCCGACCCCAAATGGCGTCCTGATAATGTTAGTCTTCATTGAAAGTCGCCATGTGAATGGGAAAAGGCTAAAAAACACGTGGCTGAGAATAATCATTAAGGTAAGGACTCGTGGACTATTATGGTGTATTAACGTTAACATCTTGCTCGGAAACCAAGGTCAATTCTCAGTAGCTTCAGCATACAACTTGATAACGGCAGAATAGCCGGCGGAGCAACAATTGATCTGGAAGATCATTTGAAAATGGGTAGGCTCACAAAGGATTCGGACATTCCTGAAGTTACTCGCTAAAAGAAAATTACTAACCAACCACCAGATAGCCTGTCGATGTCTCATTTCTGATACGAGCTGTCAATGCTGTGAGCAAGAAGAGACTAATTTACATTCCATGAGGGACTGTGCTAAAGTGACCACATTTTGGCACAACTTTCCCGTTGGAACCATTCCCTCATATTTCTTTCATCAGGACGAGACACTTTGGTTGCGATCCAATCTCATAAAGCTGGTACAAAGACAAGAAGGGGAGTGTGTCACAATTTTTGATGTCTCATGCTGATTCCTATGATAATGACGTAACTGCAGCCCTTTCGAGGCCGATTTTCACTGGCCTGCATACGGTCATTGCCTTGTTTTGGATTATGTGTGGTGGATAGGCCAGGCGCACATAGTCACCAATCGAGCTATACCAAACTACGGCCTGCCGATTGGCCACCTCGTAGGCTGGACTCCACCTCCAGAGAACTGGGTTAAACTTAATATTGATGGAGCCGTGAGGTTTGGGACGGTTATAGGAGCAGCCAAGGGTTTGATACGGGATTGTACAGGTATATGGCGTGGTGGCTTTCTGACTCATATTAGGGCATGCTCAATCACAATGGCCGAACTTTGGGGAGTGCATAATGGCCTCAAATTAGCTTGGGATCACAGTTTTTGGAAAGTCATACTCGAAGTGGATTCGCTTGAGGTAATTAATATTTTATCTTCTTGCAATGCAACTTACTTGGAGGACTTTTTTTGTGTGCAGGATATCATGGAGCTGCTGCGACAAGACCGGGAAGTGCAGATAAGACACATTTATCGAGAAGGGAATTAGAGTGCAGACAGCCTTGCTTCAATAGCCTTGCGGAGGAGCCCTGGTCTGCACGAGTTGTCAACCCCTCCGCCTGAAACCCAAATTTTTGTACACCGGGATATCCTAGGAGTGGTGTCTTACATAACCCCGCCTAGTGCAGGGCTTGTTTAATTTATTTGGGGTTTTCTTTCCTTCGGGAAAAAATAAAACATCTTGCTAAATTAAAGTGAAACTACGCTTATTTTTTAGTGGATTTTGAAAGAAGCATGATTAGCTGTCAACTGCAAAATTTAATTTAAAATTTAAAAATGTTATTAAATTTGCATGTCACGGCTAAAAGCCTAAAACGTTAAGCTGTCGTACCTTAACTTAATTTGTATTCTTTTGGGGTTAGTATGCTAGAGCATTGACATTTGGCAATATTTAATATTAATTTAATTTTTAACTAAAAATCAATACTTTAATTTTATCATAATCAACATTTAGCTTTGTTTAAAATAATAAATGTTTTAAATTTTTGACTTGATAATTTATTTTATTACAAAATATAATGAAGATATTAATTTTTTATTACAATTTTAATAGGGATAATAATGAACTGATCCATGGGCCTAAATTTAAGTGTTTTAATTGGCTAAATCAGGTTCATATTAGTTCGAGACTTAACTTTTTTAAGTAAAAATTTGGCCTCAGGTAAGTCTAAACCTAGGTAATCTAGACCAGAATTTAGTTAATTTTTTTATACTTTTAATTTTAAAAAATCAGCGAGACCTGCTGACGAGTCGACCTATTATCATTCTTAAAGTTTAATCAAATATTTTTAGTATTTTGATATATTGATCGGTAAGATAAATATAATACATAATTTTGTAATTCATTTCAGCACGATAATTAAATATGATAGTATCAATTTAAATATCCTAATGAAGAATCTTAGATCTCATTCCCATAAGTTTAAAAAATTAACTACAAGATTAAATACATGTTTTAAGTTAATTAAATTATTTAAAATACTTAATTTTTTATTTAATACATATTTAGAAACTAATAGGCGTTAGTATTTCAATGGGCCACCCTTGTCCCAGCCCGCGGGCCAGGATGGCCCCCTTCGTGGCTTGCCTTATAAGTTGATAGGATACAATTGGGCCAGCTATTTGATTTTTTAAGTAAAAAAGTTCCAAAACAACTCACCCTATAAGCCGGCGGGTCATAGGTAGGTTAGGTCATTTAATTTTTTAAGCAAAAAGGTCATAAAACAATATCGTTTTGGAAAAAATAGACCGACCTGTGGCTCGACTTGGATAGACCATAATTGACCCACAAACTACTGTTAGCTTGGTCAAAAAGGAGATGGCCGTACCGTTTTTGCCACCCTACTTTTGTTGAAAAATAATAGCAAAAAATACGTGATGTGAACTTTATATATAGACTAATTAATATTAATTATATAAAAATTTTCAATTTAACTTTTAATTCTGATCTGAACTAATTATAACATAATTAATAATTTGTTATAATTATTTTAAATTATTAGTTTAAGTTAAGTTTAAATAATTTAGGATACATTTTGAAGTTAAATAAGATTTTGGTAGGTTTAAATAATTCAGGATACATATAGAAGTTAAATAGTATTTGACTATTTGGGCGTTTCTTACGACATAAATTATTGCGATGTTGCCAAACTCAATTTCTAATGTTTGAAGCAAAAATCGCAACTACATCACTCAAGGAGGGAAAACCACGTGCAAGCGTAGATAGGATAAGAATAATCATTCCAAGAAGGGATGACCATGAGTCAAAATGGCGTGGGGATGACTAAGCTAATTCGAGCTTGAGCTTTGCCCGATCTGACCAATTCGGGCCGATTTGCTATTTAAAATTATTCAAAAAATGACATTATTTTGTTGCTGGTGACATTGTCTTAAGACTAGGTTGGGTGTAGAGAGTCCTCGCCTAAGCCTAGTTTAAGGTTCGATTAGGCTAAAAAATCTTGACCAATTATTCCGTTAACTTAGACTTGACTTGTTTAATTTTGGGTTAGGCCCAAGCCTAATTGCAATGCTTAGACTATGGTCGAGTTTTGAGACAGTTAGGTTTGAATCCAAGCATAATTCGATTAAAGGTGTGCTTGTTAAGTGGGTATGAAAAAAGAAGAATATGTATGAAATGAAAGAATGAATTTGATAAGGAACTATAATTAAAGAGTCATTATTTTAATTACCTATTTTTGGGTAATACCCAATTCCTCTCATATTCTAAAGGAATGAGTATCATTCTTCTTTAAATATTTGTGATAATTAATTAAAATATAATAAATTTTTATTTTTCAATATTGTTAACAACTCAACTATTGTCAATGGTAATAGTAATCATTCTTTCTTTTTAATCAATCATCATAATTGTAATGATAATATCCATTCTCATTATTTAGTATATTCATTCACATTCCTATTATCATTTTCACGCAATGTCCACCGCTTCTTAAGTTAAACATAATTTTTATTTTTTAAAATTTAAAATAAAAATAAATTTGTTTTTGTCAGCCACGACCTGGGTCAACTCTAAGTCTGACAACCCGCCGACCCCAAGTGGCATCCTGATAATGTTAGTCTTCATTGAAAGTCGCCATGCGAATGGGAAAAGGCTAAAAATGTGGAGTACTACGATGTATTAACGTTAACACCTTCCTAAATTAAAGTGAAACTACGCCTATTACTTTCTAAATATGTATTAAATAAAAATTTAAGTAATTTAAATAATTTAATTAACTTAAAACATTTATTTTCTCTTGTAGTTAATTTTTTTTAACTCATGGAAATGAGGTCTATCATTCTTTATTACGATATTTAAATTGATGTTATCGTATTAAACAAATTGGTTTTACAAGTTGAATATTATCATATCAATCCATACTAAAATATTTATATTGAAAAATAATAATTCAAAATTATTTTACACAATATAAGATTATTGTACCGGAATGAATTACATAATTTTGGATTATACTTATCTTACCGATCGATATATCAAAATACTAAAATTATTTGATTAAATTTTAGAGATGATAATGGGCCAACTCATCAGCAGGTCTGACTAATTTTAAAATAATTTTTAAAAATTTAAAGTATAAAATAAACTTTTTTAATTGAATTCGGATTTAGATTGTCCAGATTCAGACCTATCTGAGACCTAACTCTTGGTCTTAGACTAATCTGAGTCTGATTTAGCCAATTAAAACACTTGAATTTAGGTTTATAAGTCAGTTAATTGTCATCCCTATTAAATTTGTAATAAAAAGTTAATATGTTCATTATATTTTGTAATAAATTAAATTATGAAGTCAAAAATTTTAAATATTTTTTATTTTCTAAATTTTGATTATATGAATATTAAATATGGCCAAATGTCTATACTCTAGTATACTAATCCCAAAAGAGTACAAATTCAGTTAACGTACGGCAACTTAACGTTTTCGCCGTGACATGCAAATTTAATAAAAAAATTAAATTTTTAATTAAATTTTGCAATTGACAGCTAATCACGCTTCTTTCAAAATCCACTCAAACACGAAACAAACAATATCACTCCAAAGCAACCCTTAAAGGGACTCACTCCTTTCAAGCAACGGCAACGGTCTTTGATATATATATATATATATATAACAATTTAAAATTTCAATTATTGTATTTATTTAAAATTTTAAATTATGGTTTCAAATTCAATTTCGTTAATTAAAAAAAACTACAAAATTCAGTATTCCGTATTTAGATACGAATACGATTCTTAACAATCCAAGAGAATACGGACTCTTAAACCAAAACCATTCCTACATTTTTATCTGATGATGACGTGTCGATACCTAATTGGCTGATAAGTTGTTTTCGTAACTGTCAAGAACATCGACACCACAACCGTCGGATCCAATACGCTCAAATCATGAATCGCTAAAAATTATGTTAAATCTTGTTAATAACCGTTCTAAAAAGTTATTAGAAGCAAAATAAGCTCTCGATTCCTCCCACAGAAGAAGAAGAACGAAAAAAAAAAAAAACCCCTAAATTCGATCGGAATCGTTCTTCTCAAGGTTTGATTCTTTTCGCTGTGTATTCATTTCGTTCCTGTTGTTATATTCAGTGTGATGTTTGCTCTCGAATCTGCTTAAATGTTTGGCTGTTGAGTTTTTATGCTGTGTTTTTTAATTGATTGGTCGCTTTTGGATTCCTGCGGATTTATTCGATTGTGGTTGATCTGCGTAGAGTTCTTCTTTACGGTGTTTTACGGTAACTGAAATATTTAAACTTTTAGATGTGAATATATTTGTGGAATAGTGGTACTGTTGGACGATGTTGATATTGAATCTTTTTTTTTTTTTGTGGTTTGAAGTTAGTAAGTTTTGTTCAGAGGTGTTTTTTTTTTTTATTGCTTTTCCGGATCTTATTTAACTTTGTTCGTTTTGTTATTTGATTTTCTTTGTTGTTGACGGTTTATCCTTTTGCTTTTATGATTGAAGAATCTTTTATTCTAGTTTTTAAGGTCTTATGTGCTGTGTTGTTTTCATTCTTTTAATTTTGTTATAGATTTTGTTTTTTCTGTGTATCTTTTTTCTCATAACGTATCTATCTGCAGGTTGTTTAGTTTTTGAGTGGGCGATAGCAGAGTCATGATGAGATTCCGGAAAGGGACTAAGGTGGAGGTACTGAGCAACAAGGAGGTTTCTATTGGCAGTTGGCTTTGTGGGGAGATAATCTCTGGGAATGGGCGCATGTACTGTGTGAAGTATGCTGGTTTTGGCGAGGCTAAAGAGGAGAGGGTTCCAAGGAAGGTGCTCAGGCCTTGTCCACCTCCTGTGGATAGGGAGATTAAGTGGGGTTGCGGTGATCTTGTTGAAGTGTTTCACAACTTTTGTTGGAAGACTGCTCGAGTAATCCAGGTTATGGATGGAGATTACTTTGTTGTTAGGCTACTTGGGAATTTTATGGGATTAAGAGTGCCCAGATCTTATTTAAGGGTTCGACAGTGCTGGCAAAATGGAAAATGGTTGTTGGTTGGTGAGGTAAGTTCTAGTTCTAAATCTCATTTTAGTGCACTTCCCATGATTCTGTGCAATGACCCATGTATTGTCTTGGCAAAGGCATGGTGCAGTACTGTTTTGCAAGTATCTGCCATAATCTGATGCTATTACTGTGCCGTAGTATTTCTCAAGGGAACTCGCATAAGCAAGACAGGCGCATGTGACCTGTGTGATGACTTTTCTTTTTAGATGTCCTTTCCTAGCCTTGCCTACACTTTTTTCTTCTAAGCTTTCCTTATGAGTTATTTAGATCATATTACCTATTTGTTTTGTTGGTTTTGCTTCAGGGTGCAAGGAATTGTGGCATTCCAGTGACAAAATCACAAGTAAACACTAGGATGAATCAACAGATAGGAGATGACTGCATGGTTCCAACCACAAAATCAAAAAGAAGATCACCAATTGACGAATTTGAAGTGCACCAAATATCTGCTAAAAGGATGCAAACAATGGAAAATGTCAGTAGCTATCAACAAATTTGTTCAGCACGTCCATCCCAAGCCTTTGATGAGGTAGAAGCTGATCATCTGGATGAGTTATATGGTGAAAATTATAGGAACTCTCCCAGGTATTCTAGAATCACCGAGTTATCAAGAGTGAATTTAGGTAGGCAAAATGATTGTCGGCTTCTAGAACCTGCAATATCTGTGGATAGTTGCAAGTCATCTGTTGGTAGTTGTAGTGTTGTTGGCTATACTTATAAGTTTCCTGTTAACTCTTTGCCATTGCATGATGGAAGTACGGGGGATTACTGTAGTGATGCTGAGTCCTCTTGTTGTCCGAAGATAAAGGATGAAGAATCTTCCCTTTTCTCATCTAAGGAATTGGAATCAGGACCCCATAGGACAGATTTCCATGGATATTGTTCTACTATTAGACAATTGTATTCTTCAGGGCCTTTGAGTTGGGAGGATGAAGCAAAGTTGACAAATCTGCGTCAGGTACTCTGCATTTCAGATGACGAACATTTGAAGGTAGTAAGAAGTTTGACTTCTTCTGATTTTAGAGTCCTTGTTAGCTGATCCAGGACTCTTAAATGCTTCTCTTGTCCTCTCATCATATACTTCAAAGCCGATTCATCTTTTTTACTTCATGAGGATGTAAATACTCTGGTAGATAATCATATGTAACATTTGAAAGTAGTAAGAAATTTGTTTGGTCCTATGCAATTGTACTTTGACCAGCCTTTGTTGAAACAAAAATCGTAGTCCATCATTGGCTTATTAGAGAATTTGAGAAGCAAGTATCTTACTGTAATTTCTTTTGTTCAATTGGTGTTCTAAGGAAGGAAATTTTGATAGTTTTTCCAGTAAGGAATCATATATATACCTGTTGCATGCTCTTCATATCATTGCTCACATGTTATCAGCTGCTTATTCTGTAATAGTAGTGGCAATATGGATGTCACATCAATTGTGTATGTTGACTTCGATACAAGCATCCTCTGAGTTTGCCTTGAACCTATTTTTCTATCCTGTATATTTTATGTCAGTCATTGGAGTTTAAGTTTGCCAATATGCTGATGTTTCCTCAGAACATCTTATGGCCCATGTTCGAGGCTTGCATTCAATGTTTCTAGAAGTCATGATGATGATGCCTTATGTTTACAGCCATGGTTGGTGTTGACTGTGGGCAACAACACCAACACTTTTGAGTATCTACGGATTCTACTCTCTGGCTGCCCTGGCCATTGGTATGGTTTCTCTTGTTTCAATTCATTCTTTCTTCATAACTGTATCTGGACTTGTTTGTAGGTTATAACTATCACAGTAAGTTACACCAAGTCCAGTTAAAATATATCTACAAACTTTTACATGGAACGTATTAACATGGAAGATCACATTCAAGTTGTGATATCTTATTGTCTAGTTTTCAATGATTTTTATACTTAATTCATGAATTTTTGGGTCTGCTTTTGTTAATTCATTTGCTTCAACAGTTCAATGCTCAATTATAAAAGTTATGGTCAACATTTGTTCTCGTCAATTTTTTATTTTATTGCTTCAAGACTTTGAATGGAGTTAATTTTGAAAGTTTGGATAATGAGTTAAAACAGTAATTCTTTTAATGCATTTAGATGCTGATTTAATCGGAAATTTTAAAGTTTAAGTTGTTCAGCTGTAACGTGTTATTTATAGATGGATGAGTCTCTTCTTGGCCTCAATTGAGCATGGAAACTTTTCCCGGATGTTCTCTAATCTCCGCGAAGTTTCCTGGATGCTATCTAAGCTTGGCATATCAACAAAGATGCTGAAGTCCAAATTGGGAAGGTATCTTCTGTTGGTTGACACTAATTTTTGTTCATCATCTCCATTTTGGTGTTCAATCATGTGGGGATGACGACATGGGAAATAAGAGCATTGAGTGAGGTTGTTTTGTGTCCTTTGGAACAGAAACAACCATCTCTTGAGCCAAGATTTTCCCAAATTATAACATTCCGCATACTCACATTCTTCTTCTGGCCTCATTGTGCTGGTTAACCTATTGGCAGCACTTTAGGCATCAATGACAAGTCGGAGTTTGAGATTGCAGCAACTGTACTGTGCAATGACGTTCTGCAGATCAATGGAGGTTTTTATTGGATTATTTTTCTGTTGTATTCATGAAGATGTATTCAACATCTTGGATCAGTGGGTATGTTCCAAGTTTTTATTTAACTTCTATTTTGGTATCATCTCCACCTATGCAACTGATTATCCAAATGAAATTGCAAATGACATCATCTACATTGCTGATTTATGTTTAAAAATTTAATTAACACACTTAGATCTCATGATCAATTTCTGTTGGCCGTATCAAGTTCTCTTTTTCTTTTTCAAGTTTGAGATGTTGTATATGGTTAATATATCATATGGTTAATTTTATTTTCTTTTTCACTCGGAAAATGAAATATAAGCCACCGCACCCATAGCTAGCAGTATCCAAGTGGAATAGCATCTCAGATTAGATTAATCCTCATAAAACTCATCAACCATGGTTGGAAATAATTAACTGCAGACTGGATTTGAATGTTATGACTATATTTAGCTTCCCCAAATAATTAGGCAAAGTATACAACCAGATAAGCTAAAAACAGCCACCGATACCGGCAATTGAACCGCTACACAACATAACATAAAATAGCATTCTGCCTTTAGCTTTGGTCATCGGATAAATGCTTTTGTTTTCGAGTTGTGGGTCACGCTAGTGTAGCTCTTTTGCCCTTTGCATCCCTTGACTGCATACATGTAATAGGTCAGTATTATGTTAATAAGATTAGGGGTGAAATGTAGGTGTGTAGGGGAGAGGAGGTGGACCTGAGCACCGGTGGATCTCTTTGAATCCAAGAACTGGCTATAGATGTCGTATAGTCTCTGTTTCTCTGATTCGGAGACTGACGGTCTTGCTTTTGAAGCAACAGACTTCAAAAGAGCATCGGTTATAATTGGCGACTTTTCAGGCTTACTGCTATCTGCATCACTAAGAAATTCGTGAACTGCGGCGAGCTGCGCATCTGAGAGAAGAGCTTGTAAATCGGCTCCACTAAATCCTTCTGTCACATATGCTATGGCTTCCAAGTCAGCATCGGGGGCCAGAGGGAGCTGCATTTAATGGACATAGAGATTCAAACTAGCGGGAACTAGCACAAGACATTATCACATCAAACAAAATATGATCCAGAACCTTGGCAGATAAATTGCATGTTAAGTTTGTTTTTTTTCAAGATGTGAACTTGTTTCCACTGAACAGGAATAAGTCGACTTTTAGCACAGAAATGAGACTTACCTACTTTATTGGCTAAGAATATGAGATGAAATCATCTTTAGTTTTTTTATGTAGGCACGTGTTTCCAATCTTTTTAAAGAAGTCTGGTGATTGCACAAAGTAGCTCTAGAAAGAGGTGTTCTTCAACCATATACACTGTTTGACGTTAGAATCGGATGTTTAATTTTCTAATGTAGTTCCTGGAATGCCTTCTCATGAAGGATTTATTCTTCAGCCAATTACAGAATCTCAAAACAGACACCGAATTTTAAGGAAAACACGGATGGAAGATGAGCAGCAAGAAACCAATAATACTAACCTTTCTAGACAGAACTGAAAGGATATCCAGTCTCTCCCGTGGAGAAGGAAAATCACAGAAAAGAAGGCGATCTAGCCTTCCAGGCCTTAACAGTGCAGCATCCAATAGGTCAGGTCTACTGCTTGTTAAAATTCCAGATCCACACAGAACCATTAAAAAAAAAAAAAGACAGTCAATAAAAGGAAGCACAAGGACAAAAAAAATGGAAAGTGCACATAGAAATAAAACACCATGGAGAATCTCATGTGTAGGACATCCACTCAACAAAGCTCATTTTGCATAGGAAAGTAATGAACTTGTTAAACATAGCTTTTGGCACTATTTTCATAAAATCAAGGATGTGAATCAAGTTAGATTCTACTTGTTCTCTCC